>VWZG01000660.1:343297-436412 GCA_013396735.1 Grallaria varia | reverse complement strand
TTTTTTTTTTTTTTTTGTGAGATCTGTGAGCTGCAGGGCTGGCTAATGGAAGAGGTTAGCCTCAGCTACTGTGAACCTTTTTGAAAGCAATTCCAAAGTTAGGTAAATAGCTCAGAAGCACCCATAGTTTTATGCAGGTGAGACAACCAATCGTTCATACCCTAAACTGTCTTTGATTATTTTTCTTTTGAAAGAAAGATCTTTCTCATTTTCCAGGGCTGTTTTGTGCAAACAGAGGAGGACTGCTAAGTTTCCTTATGTGGCTTTGTTTTTGTTGGCAAGGTGAAGGGATGGGTGCTGCATAGAGATTATTTCAGGGAAGATATTTTACCAAAATTTTCTTGTAGGAAAAAAAACCTTTGCATCTGTTATGACCTCCATGTTGTACGTAACAGAACACAAAACAATGTCGACTCCTCCACCACTTCAGATAGTTTTGCAAATATGCATTTTTGCATCTTGAGACATCTTGAATTTTATATGGCAGGAATCTCCATCATGCACTCTAGCTTTCAGTTCATTAAGAAAGCGTAACAAAAGCAGGCAAGACAACAGAGAGATGAAACAAAATAATCTAAGAGGAAGGCATTGTAAAAACACAAATGAGCAATAAGGTTAAATCTGATTTAGTAAATCAGCTGTCAAACAAATATCAGCCAAAATCTAGTAAGCAAATTGATGCTAAACACTTAAAAATAAATTATTTTCAGTGAGTGATAAAAACCCCAGATACATTAGTTTTCAAACTAGCTGAGTTTCTAGCTCTTACCTGTATTTGCATTATGACCTCGACCATTGCCTGAGTTGCTTCAGTTAGAAACCTGAGATCCTATGTTGATATAGGCAATAAAATGTCATTTCCAATTGTGTATCCTAAACCCAAATGCATTAATTAATGAAAACTAAGGGTTTGACAGACCAAAGGCCTGTGCTGACCTGTAGAGGTTCCTGTCCCCCAGCTTTAGTCAAGGTCCTTCATTTCACAGAAGGTACCTGAACGAGATACACTGCTGCACTGAGTGGAAAGCACAAGGCCCATTGATGGTGACTCCCACGAACCCATGCTACTTTGCTTCACAATGGGATAACACGCACAGTGAGCTACTCTGTCTCAGCTGACAAAGTCTGGAGCACCCAGCTGGATTGTGCCTCTTGTATCGTGTCACAGCCTGGGAGGCTAACAGTCATGGCATGACTTATCTCCATAAACTACACAGAATATCATTCTGGGCACATAATCTGCAAAGGCACATCTCCAGATCAGGGAGAAAAGAGCCATATAACGAAGGGCTTGGTTTATTTATAGGTAGGGCAAATATCAACAGTATAAAAATAATCACTAGGAAAAGATATACATATGAATATTAGAAAGACAAAAATATTAACGAAGGAGTGAACTGTATTTCACAGTGCAGATAGACACTGGTAAGAGAGGATAGGGCTGCATCCTAGAAAAGAGTTCTGATATCTTGATTGTTGCATAAACTGCGTGCAAACATCTCTCAGTCAATGAGGCAGACCCAGCTGTGCTCGATATGATCCCATATGTGGCTTGCAGCAAGTAACTTGGGTTTTTACTTCTCTGACTCAGAACTTATCTATTTCGTGGGGGGCTGTTATGAAACTCAATTAACACTTGCAAAGCTTTAGGATGGCAGTTACAGCATAACTGTGAGGTATTATATAATGGGACGAAATTAAGGACAGTGAAGTCTGATTATCAAGGAAAAAAAATCCCAACAATGTAATCTGTTAGGCTGGGGAATAATGCCGTAGGGGAAGAAGTGGATGACTCATTGCTTGAGTCAATTAAATCTGGGCTGGATGTGGCACCAGCAAATATAATGTAGGGCACAACCTTCTAGTAGGAAAGATATGGTACACATGACCTGATTTCTATGATCTTATGCTTGGCTGTATAACCAACCAAGATTATATGAGCTCATATAAACTTTACATCATTTCTCATGTGTTTCTCATGTGTTTAAGGACTCTCAAAACATTGTTGTGGTCTGTGCTCAACTGATGAATACTTAATATACTAAAGTACTGGAGATCATTAGCATTCCTGAGGTTGTCTGGCATGCTTTGTTTATGCAGCGTGGAAATGGGAAATATTTCTTTCAGCCTTTATGAGGTATTGGCAGTGTCACCTCTTATAACCATCAGCCTAACAATTATTTGACAAAATATGCTGATTATTGAAATTGCACTGTTAATATGCATCACTGCCAGAATATTATTAGGACGTAGAGCCTGTGCTACATGAAGGACACAGGCTATGTAGTGAGTGCTGTGCAACTTTTTGATTCTCCTCCTCACTTCCCTAAATCACTGAATTTGTGGACTAACCTGGTCTTGTTAGCTTCGATATCCTTCATGACTGGTTATCAACAGAAACATTTATTCCCCCTGAAACAGTTTATTTGCTTACTTATGCCCTTTCTAGAAAGTAAGGATGAATTGCAAGGTTTTAAAAGGCTTGCAGAGAGGAGAAAAACAGCACTCTTTTAAGGGGCCACAAGTCTATGCTCTAATCACATCCAGCCCCCCCCCCCCCTTGATGAAGTTTCTTTGTTAAGAACCCACTTGTCTTACTTGTTTAAACCATGAAAGGCAACAAGCACTCATCGAGAATGATTTAAATTTTCAGCATCTCTGTGAGAGGATCTCCACTGAACAAAAAACCCCTCTGAAACATATCACTCCCTGATATGCCTCTCTCTGATATATCATTTACGGATATTTGGGAGAACAATCTCTGAAGACATAACCTGGCAGATGTGCATTGTACTTAAAGAAGTAACTCAGTTTGAGTGAAACTAACATGCCTTTACCATCTTCTGCTCAGCTCCAGAATATTGGAGCCTGTGGTAGCAACACTCAATGCACAAAAACCAATCTGATGCCCTGTTGTGCTTGACCAGGTATATAAATATAATTGGAATCTTCTGGGCCGACATAGTGATATCCATTGATATGTCTACTACCTCCCTAATAAACGACAGTGCTTTAAAAATGCAACTTCTCGCAGTAACTGTCACAACAAAACAAAGCCTGTTCCAGCTGCAGGCATTAACTCACTTGCCCTTGGTTTGTTGTCATGGCTGCCTTTGCAAATTGGTCTACCTCCTTATGTCATGCTTGAGAAGCTGCACCATAAGGAGCGATGATCCTCACCAGTGATTACAAAGTAATTTCTAACCCTCATGCACCACAGGAGTTGCCCTGGGTACTCGAAGGCAGATGAAGGTCACTGACCAGCCAGACCCCTGGATGTGGACAGCCTGAGGCCAGCCTGTAGCAACCAGCCAGACATGACAATGCTGTTGTTGATGAATGCTTTCTGTGGTGATCTCATGGTGATGTGATGACATTAAGTTGAACAAACAAAGCAGTGGCTAATTGACTCATCAGTAAACATTCAGCTAAACAGAATTAAAGGGAGAGAAAACTCCGTGAAATGATTTAATTTATTAGGAAGCTCCTGATGACAGGATTTTATTAATTACATCTTCACACAGCCCAGGAGGTACAAAATGAGAGACTGGAAAAGTTTCAAAAGGATGTTGGAAAGAATCATCCAATTTTTTTTTCCTCTGAAAGGTAACCCAAGCCACTTTGAACTTGAATTTTTAATATTTGCTCATTTATAAGCTGAAAATTAAAAAATACATTCTGTAATATGCAGGACATCAGAAACGCACCCCTTACACATTCCCCTTAGCACTCACTCTATTAATATACATCACCATTTCTAAACTATCCAAAATAGAAACAAACCCTCATGTAAATTAACAGATTTATAATTGGTAGTTTTCAGCTTCTAGTCAGCATTTCAGAGAAAAGACTGCTACATAAACCATACTCTCACTCATGGCAGGTCCTGTTTTCAACATTAGGTCTACACAGAGGTGGAAATTTGGCTTAAAAGGCTGCCTCCTTGCTCCTGGGGCTGTTTGAATATAGCACTTCTCACTCAAAATTTCTAAAAGTATTTTGTGATGATAGAACATATTATTGATGTAATTGTTACAAAACATGCCTTGATGAACCATTTCCATCCTGTAGTAGAAAGATTATTACTGTGATGCTTCTTTTAACCACAGCTTTGTTAAAATAAATGTTAAAGTTCAGAATAAAAACAACAAACTTCCTGTATCAGTTTAAAAGTAAGTCTCTATTTGACAGCATCAGCTGCCACTTGAATTTTCATGTTCCCAACAGCACCCTACCAAGTTTTCTGAGCAGCTGTGTTAGCACCACACATCTTTCAACGGCATTTTCTGCGGGAGATGTCAGCTCCCTACTGCAGTGCAGGTCTGCAGTGATCACACACCTCTCCTAACAGTTAGAGAGACGTTTCATGCAAAAATGACCATTGCAGCATCAAGCAGCATCTACTGATGCTCCGGGTTGTTTCTACCACACTAATTTGTGTGTATTAGCTGGAAGATACCTCTAGACCCACCTGAAATTCAGCTGTTCTTCTCCCCGGAGAGCAGCGTATGATTACACCATTTGCAGATTACTTTCCTCTTGGCACTTGTCCATACACAGAGGACTATGGATTTCCACTGGCCTCTGTTTGTGGCAGAACAAACCCAGGAACAATTTTATCCTCTGTCAGCATCACTATTATAATCCTCTCTGCATAACATGATTACCTTTGGCAATGTTCTTAGATTTTACGTTCCTTCTCCCTTCATATCCAGGCCCCTGTTTTACCTTAGTAGCTTTTTTTTCACCCATCCAAATTAATCCCTCTCATTTCCAACTACAGATAGCCTCCTCTCCTGATCTTTGTACTCTTCTTCCTGCTCCCTCCTACTGGTCTCCCACAAGTCCCAGTCAATTCAGAGTGCAGCTGACAAAATCCTTTCCCATCGCCCTGTTCTCAATCCCCTCTTCCCTGAACCTCTGCGTTTCCCAGACCTTCTTCAGCAACTATGCCAAGCTCCTCCTTGCTGGGGGATTCTTTCCCTCTGCCATTACCTCACAGCACCTCCTCGTCACTCTGTAGGAAGAACAGCCCATGAAAATCCAGTACTTTTTGCGCAGTCAGCCATGTAATTTTTAAAAATAAAATTCTCTTCTGGCCCAACTTTGTTTCATTTCTCATGGAGGGACGAAACTATTTCATATTTACAGACCTTTCTGACAAGCACCTGTAGTCAGAGACGTTTATGGCACTGTTACGCAGGAGAAACAGGTATAATATGTGGAGGATAAATTTGCAGTTGTGGTGATACACAACATGTGGACTAGTTCCTTAGTCCTTGCAAGTAGATAATTCTTTCTTAGAGGTCAGCACAGTAAACATCACCTCTCTATAGCTTCACAATAATTACTTGGATTATTTTAATTAGAGGAATAACCTTTATTCCTTTGAATCTTGATTTCCAAGAGTTACCAATTATAAAATATTCTTAATGTGTTGGTTTGGAGCACCTTCTAATGGCTCTGTATC
Source organism: Grallaria varia (assembly GCA_013396735.1). NCBI lineage: Eukaryota > Metazoa > Chordata > Aves > Passeriformes > Formicariidae > Grallaria > Grallaria varia. The sequence goes on along the minus strand of VWZG01000660.1, from coordinate 430,942 downwards.
AAGTCAAATGAGATCCTTCAGGCATGCTAAAAACAGAGGAGTCCAAATGACTCACAAAACAGCAGCATGATATGGTTCCTGTGACTCCTATGTCACCAGTTCAGCTCAGGAGGTACTGAAGATCTTCAGTGAAAAACTCGGACAGTGCTACTGCTCCGTCTGCAGTTGAATGTTCATAATACTCACAACTTTTGATTAGTACTGCTTGTGCCAGTAATGAGCACTGGCTTCTGCTTTTCCCTTTCTTTTGATTGCTATTACATCCTCCCAACCTGCACAATTATTTCATCGGTCTTATGGTTTCTATGTGTGATCCAGCATTTACAAAGTAAGTAGAAAATTTTTTCACACTGCTTTCTCAGGAAGGAACTATCTTAGTTTGGATGAGTTTGTTAAGCTTGCTTGGTAGAGAGCAAATGATGTTCTAGTTGATACCCTCAGTAGGAAAAGGTGATAGCCAATATGTTTAGAAGACTGAAATGCCTTTGACTAAGCTGAGTGAAGAGTCAGAATGTGCTCAGAAACAGGCTAACCTCAGACCTTGGTGCTTTAGTTACTGCCATTCTGTGTATGAATAAGAAGTACTTAATTCTTTACTTCCCTGCAAGAATGTCACCATTTTATGAAGACACATATTCAAATACCAGGGCCTTTACATAAACATATGAGGAAACTGGATGAACAGAATATCATCTTAGGCACTTCTTCTGAAGAAACGTAACCACAAGTTAGGTGATTCACAGCTTACTAAACTGGATTGGAAACATGTATTAATTTTACAAAGTATTTCAGCTGACAGGTGCTGAAAGAGTTTTAGTTGACATCACACTAGAAATGTCAGTCACTTTAGCTGATTGCTGGAATCAGTGAAGGACAGTCAGGTTAATCAGAACATATAGGCACAGTAGGGATAAATATTGTGCTAAATTTAGCAAGGCATTCTCCTAAATTGCATGAGCAGCAGTAGATGCAACTGCTCTATATATTAGGATCAACCATCATAACAAATTTACAGGACTCTCAAGGGCAGTTGATTCAGTTGATGTTGCCATGGCTAAATGCCAGTTTTTCTGTTATCAAGTAACCACAATTTTCTTTTTTTCTTAATCAGTAAAGACAAAATGATTGTCAAAAATAAACATACACTACACATATATATTTGTCAAAAATGGATTGGTGAGGAGAAAAAAAACTGTTTGAAGACTATTGACGTGATTTTCCCTGTCTGAGACTGATGATCCTGATTCTGTCAAGACTTTGTTTTGCATTTGCTTAGTTTTACACAGTGTTGGATCAAATAATGAAATAATAGAAGTGCTTTATTCAAAAGAACGGGACTAAAGAGTAGGAAGGTCTGTACCCTTATGTACAAATGTACAAAAAAAATACTAGTTGAAAATTTCCTCTGACCTTTAAATTGACACACTGGAAATTAACATTGGTGGGAGTTACTGGGCTTTTACATTATTAACTGCCTTATTAACTGATTGAAGAACTTACTGGTAAACTGATTAGTTGTGTGATTAGGTGTACAGAGAAAAAGAAATCGATCAGTCACTAATTCTTCTACTAAGAAAAAGAAGGCAATAGTGGTTTTCCTTCCAAATTGTGAAAATGTTTAAGGTGATATGGAACAAAACATTCTGTAAAACCCCCTGGGTTTATATCTTCCTGGAAGGATTTACATGAGATCTGTGATAACTTCTTAGGTGTGTCTCAGGCTGAGATAGAAAGGACTTGAGATGCATGATCCACACTTAAGTTGCTTCAAATGCAGTGTCCTGCCTATGTCCCTATCAAGTGTCCTTAGAAAAAGATTTCTTTCAAGACCATGAGGTGAGAATCTAAGTGGTGATGTTAGTCCCTTTACAGTAACAACTTTAAAATAAATTGATTGTGCTGTCAATTCTTACATTTCTTGGTACCAGTTGTAATTTTGGTATGATCCACAGATCTTTAAACTTTATACTGTCATTATCATTCTCTTCTTTCCTTTCTAACTCAGTCTACAGTCCTCTTAGCTCTGTCTACAGACTTGGTATTACACAGCCAAAGCAGACCAAATTCAGCTTTTTAAACTGAATTGACAGTGTGGTGTCATGAACTGTGCTACTTTGCTATGGGTTAATGTGAAAAATCTTGGTGATTGCTAATTTTGTCCAAATTGTAAAATGTTAGCTCATGGCGTTGAATGTCATTCTGGCTGACACTTGAAGGACTAAATGTCAATAAGCTTGAATAGCAGATGGGCAAAAAAATAACTTTGGAAAATTCTAGCTGAAATTAATCCTCTGGAGGCATGTGTTGAAGATGTGTAATCTGGTCGCTAAATTATTTTCTTAGAAAACACTTCTGTAACTGTCTTATTAAGGCCTATATTCTAAAGAGCAAAAAACAAAGCAGGCCTTGGAAATTTGTATTTCACAGCTGATTTCTGTGTGATGAACAACTGTCACTGCATACATAAGAAGAGAGGAGCTCTTCCATAGCTAGTGCATATGTCTTGGAGTGAAAACTGAGTTCCAGTCCTCCATCTACCATTCACCGATCCATCACTCAAACCTCTGGGAAGCTGAAACAGAGGCTTCCCTGACCGCTTCCTGATATACATTGTGTACCTTGCATAGCAACTTTCTGGGTGTTTTTCATCCCTAAGCCAAATGAGTCTAGGTTTATATCAGACATTAGGATGAAATTCTTTACTTTCAGTGTGGTGAGACACTGGAACAGGTTGCCCAAAAAGTCTGTGGATTTCACATTCCTGAAGGTGTTCAAGGACAGATTGGATAGGGCTTTGAGCAACCTGATCTTGTGGAAGATGGTCCTGCAAGTAGCAGGGGATTTTGAGCTGGATGATTGTGCAGGTCCATTCCAACCCTAACCATTCTGTGGTTCTATCTGAAGTTCTTTCATGACTGCATTGTGCAAGGGTAGATTCTTCCCGTTAAGAAGGTAAAGCTTTCCTGAAAGTTTTTACATGCATTTGGTGTCCTCTGTATAGGAATGGACACAGGGAATTGAATTAGGTTGAAACTAGTTTTTAGGAATAATTGCTGGTTGTTTTGCATGTTCACACACATATAAAATGGCTGCTTCAGTTTGGCTGAATCTTAGAGTAAATAGAAAACGTAATTTTTCAAATGAATGTACCCTGCATAAACACAAGTAGTCAGAATATGAAGAAGAGCAGACCAGAATATGGGCCTTTGTCTAGTGCCTTGATTACTACAAAGAATAGCATTTTATCCATAATTCTGCTTCTGGACATCTTTCTTGGGTTTGCAGAGAGCAATGACTCTGTGTGACAGATATTAATCATGTATCTTTAAAGTTACAGTAGATTTATTTGAATATACACTGTGCATTTGCAGTTTCTCTGTGTAGAATCAAGAAAAATTATGGTGCCATACTTGGCAGGGCACTTTGTTACCTGGGGAAATTCGTAGTGTGAGTCACTTAATGTATTGCAAATGTTAGAGATGCCTTTTTAATACAGGTATAAAACCTGTGATAGTGCAAATATAATAAGGAGCTACACTGATTTACAGCTTTCTAGCTAGACATGTGAATGTTTTAGCTTTGAGATGAAATACAAAATGTAAAGCTCACTTGAGACTACGTACTTACAGCCTTTAAAATACTTAGAATCAGTCAGCCTAGGAATTAACTTATTCTCAACAGAAGTTATTTCAAAGCTTAGTGTTTACATAGGTCAGAAAAGTTGAAAACAGCTGGAGACATACTTCATGCATTATTACTATCTATGTAAGTAATGGAACTTTGTAAGTGAAATCTACAATAAAGAGCCTATTGAAGAAAAAATAGAGAAAACATGAAAAATAGTATTAATTGGTTAACTAAAATAGGCTAACTCTTGTTCTAAAGACATCTTGTTAGTGACAGACTAATTAATTAATGACCAAGATTTAGACCAGGTGCATGAGATTTCTTTTAAAATGGTTTATACTGGGATGTAACAAATGCTGATTCAAAAAAAATACTACTAACTCTAGAATTTAACTGGGTGCCAAATACGCATTTAGGGCCCTATTCTTCATGCTGCTCAGTGTTTCTTATGAGGCAGTCATCAACTGGGAGGGATATTGGACCCCTTCTTGAAGGTCTGACTGACTGCTGAGGGCACTCAGCCTTTGATCTTTTTTTAGCTCACGAGATGCCTCAGGCACAAAGTGCTATAAATGCTTACTAGACTCAGTTGTGTAGTATTACTTATGTACAGAATTTGAGGTTTTATGGTTTAGTCTTCTTGTAAAACTGTTTGGGACTAATGGTACTTCCCAATTGACATATTGTCTAACCCTCTGGACTCTCATAACATTTGTCAAGCAACTGAAAGACCTTTCTATTTCAAAATGCCCTTAGTTTCTGAAGTGGCCACTTACTCTCCCATGTCTATTCAATCAAAGTTGGGGCACTGCTAAACCAGTCCAGGAAGCTCGCAATCTCTCAGCCCCAGTACTAAAAAAACAGAGATTGTTTCCTTTGCTGAGTTGCCATTTCACAGTCAGAGGAATTGGGAGATATTCCTACAGTCCTCACCACTTTTCATCTTTCCCAGTCATTATTTCTCCCTTCCCAGAGCATAACTCTTGTTCTGCCACCAGAATGTCTGTATCCTGGTTATAGAGCTCAAACACTGGGACACTGGATGTCAAACTTTTAGATACTTAAGGAAAATGTTTGTCCCTTTCTTGAAGTTCTACAGGTGAAACATGCTGACAGAGAAGCCTGTAAAAATGAAGTAGAAATAGCAAATTATCTGATCATTTCAGCAACAGAATCCAGAAAAATTTTATGGATCCCTCAGGAGGGAGCTGGAAATTTTTTACTTACAAGTAGTTCCAGGGTATATTTAATCACCACAGCTTGAGATTTTTTTCTCACTTGATTGCTAGGGAAAAAGAAGAGAGACTAATATGCAACCAAGATCATCCTTTGGGCTGTAAAGCAGCAGAAAGCAAGTACGCCTGTCCCACTGGGGCACTTACTCTCCTCTCTGTAACAGCTCTCTGAGCTTTCCAGACAGGAAACAGAGACCATTTCACTGAAGCCTGAGTTACATGCCTGAAAATTTGCTTCCTATACTGTAACCAACACTCACTTCTCTTCTCTGACCATAGCATCTCTGTGCTTTGAGGCTGCTGAAAAGACTACTTCACTCTTGATGATGCCACGTCTCAGACTGCACTCTGAAAAGGTAGGCAATTCTGGGCAGCAGGTAACTCAGACTTCTTGTAAACATGGGAAAACAAAGGATAATCATCCTTCTGACAAAACTGACTTGCACCTAACCTCGAAGTTAGTGATAGAAAAGGTCTCCAAAAGGAAGTGTCCATGATTTCTGTGAAGACACTGGTGAAAGGCAAAAGGAAAGGTCTGATCTGCCTGGATACGGCATCTAAGCTTAGGATTTAACTTCTCTATTTTCTAGGGTGAACGTGTTATTTAGGGGAAGGCATCTTTTTTTGGTTCAAGTCACATTGCTCAGATCCAAAACTCGTAAGTCATGCAGAAAATGTTCAAAGAGTCAAAACTAATGTTTACTCCTTCTCTGAAATGCTCTAACGGTCTATGTGTCTCTGTATTACATGCTTTCTTATCTGTTCCTTACAGAGTTATACGACTACGGCTTTCAACTAGTGGAACAATGAATAGTTTCAAGAGTTTTGCTCTTTGGTTTGTCACCTACAGTGTGAATGCACATGACCAGTCATCTCAAAGAGACATAGCTGTAATAGCAAGTATCCCTTTCACTCAGCTGATCAGGGCATTCATGATACAAATACATTTTAACAACTAAGTTCTTCAGCACTACATTTTCAAACTGTCAAAGGGCAAAGCAAAAGTGTATATTCTCCTGATTTCCTAAGATCTGCTTAAAGAGCACACAGAGATCCATGGAATACACATAATGCCTCAAACCACCTCAGTGATGTGTTGTTCCTGAGCTTGTTTAGCACTTGCGATAGTGTGTAATACGATAGGGCTCACTGCAGTTTAGAATGAGCCAATGTGTTGCCAGTTTGAAAAGAGTGTTAATAATTAAAAAAGTGCCAATCAAAGCAAAAAAGATGAAACATTACACAGCTATTAAGAACATTATTTAGCCCTTTTAAATGATTGCCAATTTAGATACTTCTCTTGTTAAATCATTCTTGTTAGCTACTGTACTGGATGCCAGTTTTCAAGAACAAGACAGTCCACAAGCTTAGCTCACTAATGAAGACACAACCTGGTAGGTAATTTTATAATTAAAATGGGTATTTTGAGCACTAGGCTGACTTTTGCTACATATCCAACTCTCAGTTCAGTATGAGATTTTATTAAAAAAAAATCATGCTTAAGTATAACTGAAGAGATTAAAAGGGAAGCACAGTTGAACACTTTTGACTGTTTTGAACAGAACAGTCTTAAAATGTTCTGTTTATTAACATAGTGGAGAAAGGTTTGTGTAAGGTTAATATTAGAATCACTTAGGATGGTAATTCGTTCTCCAAAGCATCTGCATAAATTAGAAAAAGCTGCCAGATTTCCATCTGTTAGCAATACAACTTCAGCCACAAAGACAACTGTCGTGACAACCGCACTGAGTTAGTCTTTCAAATAAAACCTGTTAAAAGCTACTGCCCTCCAGCCTCCACCCACTGCAGTTAACAGCATTAAACAGCACTCTAAATGGTATTTATTTTCTTAGACATTCCTTGCTTGTGCAGCTGCTGGCACACTGGCCTTTGATTTAAAATAACCTCAACAGGACAAGAGTTTATGGTCTCTGAAGGTCATGATGTATTTGAAGTGCTTGACTGAAAGAAACATCCAACCTGAACTTTCTCAAGCTGATGTTACTGGATCCTATATAGTTGTCTATTACCTATTTTGCATGCTCTCGTCTGGGAACTGTGATGGTTCAGATGATTTTTTCCAGATGATGGTGAACCACGAAGAGAGCACGGAGCCTGTTCTAGACAACCCGTCCAGGTTTAAAGTTGGTGGGAATGACCTTTAGAGCCTTTCTCCCCTCCCCATCCAAGCTCCTCCTGCAGCTATTGATGCACTTGAATTGCACAGCAAGTTCAGGCTAGTTTCAGTTCATCCATGAAATCTGTGCTGACAACAGTATCAAAGCTATTAGAAAATTCATTTGTAGAAGGTCCCTTATTCAACAGTCTATTTTTATTCAGGCATTCCAGCATCTCAGGGTAGCACATATACCACCTACTGACCTTTGCAGGAATAGGCTTAAAGTTTGTAAAGCCCTCACCGATATATACAAATGAGTAGACTTTCTTGTAATGGTAGAACTGCTTTGTGCTAGTCTGTAACTGTTGCTGTCATGTGAACTGGGCTGCTCTCGGGAATAGGCTACTGGTGGGGCCAAGGGTGCTGGAACCCTTTCCCCATCCATGGAGGGGACGTCTGTCCCTCTGCCATGGTGGTCCCTTGTTCCCACTGCAGTTGGCTCTAGCGCTGGTTATGCCTGGTGCCTGTACTGCACATTCACGCTGGCTACACAGCGAGGATCGAAGAAGGAAGTAAAAAATTCTCAAAAAATTTGTAACTAGTGATTTAAAAGCAGAGAAGAAATTTCTTGTTGGAGGCTGAAAGGAACTGTCAGGGAACTGTTAATAAGTGTAATAAAAGCTTGCTGTCATGTCCTGGATATTTAAATGGGGCCTTTAAAATGGTCCACCAAGTGAATAATGTAGTGTGCAAACCAAAAATAAGTGATGTTTTCAGCTATTGGTGTCAGCAGAATTTCAATAATAATTGTCTCATTTACTTTTGTGCATAAACTTTAGATTTAGTCCTGTACATCCCTATGGAAGGAAAAAATAGTCACAGAGGTTTCTTGCTCTGGGCATCATGATGTACTGTATTTTATTGTGGAAGTATTCCTCATATTTTAATGTGATCACACAGGAGCCAAAGGGCATCAGTCACCTAAATATCAGATGTCATTTACTTTTAATTAAAAGGACTTTTTCTAAAGGAAAAAGAGGCAAAGCTCTCTGCATCTTATGGTTAAGTTACCTGAAAAGACAGAGATATAAAGTTTCTGGCTTCTTTCAGCAGAAGATACAAAGGCAGTTCTCATGTCTGCTGGAAAGCATTGTGACAAGGTTGTGCACTAGCTCTTTATGAATTTAACTTCTTTATCTTGTCTGATAAACACTTAGTACCTGAGTGCCATATGGAACATTTTCTTGCGCTCAGTGTGCATCCTTTCGGGCTCCTATTTGCATGACTTCTGATTTCATGTCAGTTAAGATGAACTCTCCTTCCTTGTCCTGTCCTTGACCTTGTTCCTGCTCTTTTTTTTGGCATTGGTGGCTGCATGGAGGAGAAACAGGACACAGGGTAGGGAGGGGACTTCTGGGAAGAAGTGGGATAGAAGAGGTGGTTATCTACGTTGCTGTGCTATGTGGGTGCTCAAAATTACATGTGGATGATCCATGTGCCGGTGGTGGAATCGTGCCAGGCAGAGGTGTGAGAAGAAACCAGCATCAACCCTCCCTGCAAACTCAGTGCAGAAGCACGGAAAGGTTTTATTAATACTATGAGGCACAACAAATCATTCAATGAGAAGAGATGACGCAGTTAAACAGTAATGCTAGGACACAGTAACAGTAATATCCCGGGTTCAAAACTAACATCACTGCCCTCTGGCTGGCTCAGGTGTGCTGAAAGTTAGTCAATAATGACACAGCGTCTTCAAAGCATTTACAGTGTTGGCCAATTAAAATTCCTTCCCTAGCACTTTTATTCGTGTTTGTTAAGGGTTAGATCAGGCTTTTAAGTTCAAGCAAGGAGCTGTGGGAGGCTCACTGGAGTAATGCTTCTTCCAGCACATCCTTCTTATGTGGGAGGCATGATGATAATCAGCTACAGCTCTTTCCAGGACACAGCCTGCAGAGGGGGCAGGAAAGGTGATGCGGCAGCCATGCAGGAGCTGAGATAGCAGGCAGCCCCCATCTCAGGGTGCCTTCTTGATGGACTGGTGGTTGACTTCCTGCACTGCCAGTTGCATCCTTAGGTGCCTGCACCCAGGATCCCCAGGGAACCAGGAAGAGTGTGAGAGTGGAGGACAAGTTTTAGCTGGAATGACATCATACCCAAGGAGTGGGGAGCAGACTGAACTCATTGCTTCTGGTTCCGCTCACCATACCCAGATAGGTGGGATTGCCTGGCCCTGATGAAGGAAATGCACCGCCAAAAGGTATTGCAGCTGGGGTGCTTCTGCATGATCAGAGGCTTCAGCAAAGGCTCCTGTGGCATCTTCGGTAGCAACTCTGCAATCTACTGTGCCAAACATGGCCACAAGCGCATCTTCTGTATTAAAAATACTCCCCTGCGTTTCCTCTAAGCAGTTGTAACTGGAAGTGAAGGCGAAGTTCGGCCTGCCTAATGCAATTGCACTATCTCCTGATACAGTAACAGTTAATGTCACCACTCTCTAACAACATGAGCCTGATCTGTAAACAGATAAAACAGAGGCTGCTGGTGATGCAGCTTTGTTGACCATAGGATTAGAGATCCTGCTGGTCTTTGTTTGAGTCCTTTAAAGAAAATTAGAGAGATTAAGTAGAGAACTTCTAGTGATTTTATTATTAGTGTGTAATATGTTTACTTAGTCCTGATTAAACAAGATAACTTGGTAAAAAAAAAAAAAGGAAAAAAAAAAGCGCATGCTTTCACCAGGTCTGGAAAGGATTATCAAACTGGGAAAACTTTCCAGCACACTCTGGTTACAAAGCAAATGTGACTTGATCAGTGCAGCAGCCAACTGAAAAAGGATGATGATCCTGGAACCGAAATCATGTGCTTTTAAGTGCAAGTCCCAAATTCTTCTTGCAGTGGAACAGGAGACTGTGCAAAAGGCTCTTAGTCTTTGAGCAGGGAGCCATTAACAGCAGGGAAGTGATTTCAGTGTGCAATGGGAGGGAGTGTATTCCCTTGGGTTAGAATCCAAAACACACCAGGTAGTCACTTTCTGCTTAAAGAAGGTCTTTCACATTAGAATAAATGTTCAAACGTGGGAGACTGAATATGGTTATTTACATTAAACTCACATCCTTTTTCCTGGTGGTTTTTCCTCCTTACTGGAGGTGCCTATGTTCCAAAGCCAAGCCCTGAAGGTCTTGTTCTGTCCAAACACCCAAAGAGGGTTTAAGCAGGGACTTTGTGGCTCATAAGCAGCTTTTTCTTCCTGGTAGCTCCTTTTCCGGAGAGGTTGGGTATTGGGCATATAATTTGCTAGTTTTAAATACACAACACAAAGTGAAGATTATCTTATTTGAAGATTTTTGTGAAATTTAGTTCCAATTTTTGAGAGTGGTTATTTTGGGGTTTGGGGGGGTTTTTTGTTTTTTTTTTTTTTTTTTTTTTTTTAATTTGTTTTGGTTTCATTTTGTTGGGTTTTTTTTAATAGTTTTAGAATGCTGTCGTGTTCTCAGAAAAAAAGGTGTATTTAGTTAAAACACAGTTCTAAAGCAAATTGTCATGCAACCTCATTGCTGAGACAGTTCAGCATCAAAGAAAACGCAGCTGCTGGTATCTCTCAACAGTAGATACCAGACCCTTCACACTGCTCTAGTGTTTTGGGAATAGTGCAAGCATCCATCTCCAAGCAAGAGGCTGTTGCTGTCTGCATTGTCAACAAGTGCAAGGATGGCAGCTGTGCTGTGCATGCAGCATTTCATCAAGGGCAGTTTAAGGCTTCCACAGTTTGCTTCCAGCTAGTTAGCTAAAGTACAAGAAGCACTAGCTGTTGCACTCTGGAGCAAAACTTGTGGTGGCAGTGTTTGAAAGCTGGAGTAGGTGCTCTTGTCCTGCAGGACTAGAATATCCACTTGCTCAATTCCCAGGCCAAGTCCATGACCATAAAAGCATCAAGGTTCTGGGACCCATTGAAAAATCAAGATGAGAGAAAGGTTTTTCTTGTGTCTTTGCTTTACAAAATGGTGATAACTCAACTACTGCTGCCTTCTATATATGTGTAGCTCTGTATGTTGACCTGTGCTGCTTTGCCACACTATTACCATCTCAGCACAAAGCCTCAAAAATAAATGGGAGGAGGTCAGTGACACTTTGGAAGTGATGACTTTGTATAGACTGAAACAGAGTCTATCCTTGCTGTGTGTTGCTTATGTCAATTGTCTTAGAAGAAGTACATTATTAAAACTCCTTTTGTATCCTTAGTGGAGGGATTCCCACTTCGAATATCACAAGAAAGTATTTCTTCATGGGATGCAAGGGCAGCTGTCCGGCTCTGCAGGTGCAAGCAGTGCCTGACTGAAGTGGAGTAATCAAAGATGCTCCTTACATTGACTTAAGAAGGGCTTTATACCTGTCCTGCTTGTAATGATAGTGATATCTGCTAAGCGTTTTACTTGCTACAAAGCAACTTTCAGGAGAATGAAAGAGATTGAAGACCCCTTTATGCTGCAAGAATTAATCATTGAACTGAGCGAGAGGAGTCTGTGTTTGATCTTACTAGTGGTCCTCACTACGATCTCTGACATGATGAATATGAAGCTATGGATACAAATTGTGCATTGAGTTATGATAAACAATACACATGCTAAATATGCCTTTATTCCATTTTGTGGAGATTAAAAATTCTGCTTTGCCTACTGGGAAAAAAGAAAGTCTCCCACCATGCCTTAGAAAACTCCAAAGTGTTGGATGCTGTGTGGTACCTGCCAATTCCCAGCTACAGTCTCATCTTACTATAGGCACAAGGATGCTTATCTCTTCCTCAGTATTAACCAGGCCACACAGAAAGATACCCTGAGGGATAAGAGTGTTCACTGAGGCTTGTCCCAAGGGGCTGCAGAGGCACACTGGTGCATTCTGGCTTGGGAACCTTCTCTTACACTTGTCAAAACTGTGATTCTACAGAATAATAATTCCAGATGGCAATGCTGTGATACTGAGTAAAAACCAGACGTTTCAATCCAAAAAACATCAGTCATCCTAAGTGCACAAATCTGTTTCGCATTTTGTGTCAGTTTTCAAAGCATTTCAAAGGATCTTGAAAAATCTTTTGTAAGAAATTTTGACACAGATTTTCTTCTCCACAGGTATTAAACCCAAAATTTAAACATTTTTAACCATTTTATAATTCCACAAGTTCCTTCTTTATTTAGGCATTTTATTTTAATTGTTTTTCCCTGACAAAATTGTTTCTAATATGAAAAATGTTGAAAGGATTTTTTTTATGATGACAGAAGTTTAGAGGAAAAAAATAGCTACTCGTATTGTACAGTTTACTATAAATGTTTTTCCTAAAACAACACCTTTTAAGCTTCAGGTTCCTCTGCTAAGTGAATTGTTTATGCACTGAATAGTACTTTTCAGCAGAAAAATATTTTCCCCATAACTATAACATATTTCCAGTCAATATCCTGAAGGGGAAAGCAAAGAAGTTTTTTCTCTGTGCAACTGGTATTGGAGTTGACAGACAAGCCTGCATTCATATCAGGAGAACTGTTATTTGTTCCCGTCAGAACATATCAACTGTAAATGTTTATCAATTGCAATACAGAGAATAATTCAGATGTAAGTGGAATGGAATAAGCAAAAGAAGTATTGTCTGAGGAATTACTTGGCTAGTGTAAACTTGGAAGGTATGGAAGTTTACTTACAGCTTGAGCCTAAGTTTGGAAAGATAGCATACTTCTCACCCAATGTTAGGCCTGACTAGTTCTCTAAACCTCTTTTATAACTAAATGACAAAGATCTTAATCAAGATCTTTGCAAAATGCTTAATCAAGGACCTTTGCAAGCACCTTAATCAAGTGTTCATTACGCTTAAAGGGACGTTGTTTCAGTAGGCAGAAAGGGCTATCTTCTGGAAGTGCCACTCTTTCCCCATCCAAGACAATTAGCTCAGACTAAACATTTGCATTTTTGATGACTAAATCTGGGACTAGACCAGTACTGAAGCTTGATGAGTAACTGAAGTAGACAAAGATTTAAGTAGAAGAGAATATTACAAGTTAGAAAGACCATACTTCTACACTGTGCTGTAGAATCCCTGAAGGCTCATCACTGTTTGTAAATCATAAATTCCCAGCTTGAGATGGAGGCTGCCCCACACGAGGGAAGATTAAATTTAATAAATGTTTTTCTGTGTGAGAAATAAAGAAAGGTTGGGGGTTTTGTATTTTGTATTGCACAAGGAAACGGTTAAGGTTTTGTGCTCTGTTGATACTGACTCTTGCTTATCTAATAATGAAAATGGCAGCTGGAAGAATTCTAGTCTATTACTGTGCTCACAGTGGGTTAGTTCTACAATAACTATTGTATGCAGGGCCACAGTTAAGAACATGTATTTTATATTAGGAAGGTCACATGCCAGGGATCAGTAAACATTGACCACAGCAACACAGGCTTCTTATTTTCTCTTTTCCCACTCTGTTTTTTTTTTCTTTTTTTAAATATAGAAGAGGCTAATAAAACATAATTTCAGGCACCTTCCCCCTCAATCACTAAATGAACTAATGGAATGTGTGCGTACACACACACAAAGGCTGGAGGCTGGAAGAACTTCACCTTAACTACATGGGACACAAGAGTGTTATTCTGCTTTTTGGGCAGCTGTGGATAACTGTTGTCTCTGGACTTCAGCACTGCAACTGCCCTCAGAACAGTTCCTTCTTCTGTGATGGAAACTTATCTGATTCTTCAGCTTGAGCCTGTATTTGTAGCTCCTCACTGTGCTTCCGTCCTCAGTGCCTGGGTGGTCATGCTTTATATCTGCCAGTACACAAGGACAGTAAACTGCATTTTGGAGACTCGCGAAGTTCAGACACGGGGTCCTTTGCCCAGTCCAGCTATATACTTATGTAACATTAACTACAGAAAGCATATCATGTGACCTCCAAAGAGCTGCTTGAATTTTATGTGCCATGAAAGTCCCTAGACACACATTGTGGGATTCGGTGGGAACCAAATGCACAAACTGAGACTAATATGACATGACCATAGGCATGTAGCCGTATGAACATACCCTCTGTCATTTGAACAAAGCTCAGTAAACTGAAATGACCACCTTCATAATTTTGCTGGTTTATATTCATCTGTCTTTGCAAAACAGACACATTTTGACCTATGTTTCTAAACAAGGTATTGGGGATTTTGAGAAGGTATTTGCCAGCAAAGAAAAGGTATGAAGAAGGAATCTCAGTGTAATTTTGTTAGAATTTTGCATACAATTATCCTGTACATGTGAATTTTCATCTTCAAAGAGTTTTGCAAACATTTCTCCACAGTGCTGATGTAATTCTAAACACTCTAGCAGATGTTTTTTGCTGGACTGTGATACCGTCTCCCTGTATCCAGTAGTGTGTGTAGCCTGGAATGGCAGGGCAAGCTGCAGCAACAGCGTGGCCTTCGGATTTAGCTTTGATGGATGTTATTGAGGATAATATGGAAAGAAGTGTATCTGTGTTTTGGGAAAAGAAGTGTTGTTCAAAACCCAAGTTCTAGGCTATGAGGTGAGCAGTGACCCAAAGGAACTAGAGAAATCACATTACTAAGATGTGAGATAGACAGTAAAGTTAATATGCGTGCAAACAAATACACAGAAGTGTGATGATGAGTTGGAGCTTCTAATGTGAAGCAAGGGATAAACTATTTTTTTATGCTAGAGAATACTTAGTTATATGTTAAAAAGTAAGGGGTAGGTCTAGAGAGAAATTAAAGATACTAGCTTCATTTCTAATATTTTTCAAAACATTTTGCAATAGAAACAATGTCTCTCATCAAATATTGGCCCTATTTACCTATAAATAGGCATTGTGAAAGTTGGTGAAATAAAACCAAATGTTTCATTGCAATTACAAAAGACTAAGTCTACTTAGCAAGCTTTTGCTGTGGTAAATGCCAATCTAATGCACTAGAACACATCCCCATTGGCTTTCCACTACCACACAGAAACAGTCCTGTTACAAATGTGCACTCTCGCATAGCCAGCAAAATAAAATCCTTGGGGAAATACATTCCCAAAAGAGACATGGAAGTGTTTAAGTAACATTTTGAACCACACAAATGCTTACTTGAAGTCATATTTCCTGTGTAATTTGCATCAGTGCTATCACTAAAACAAGAGGGGAAACAGAAACGGTTTATTGCACCATAATTTCTTCCCTGTAGTCCTATTTGCCAGGAGTATATGTAGTAAATGCTGTAAATTCTGATATGTGGTTATAGGCCTAGGGAAAACAAGACTCCCCAAAAGCATATGGCAGGAATGTTTAGTAACTCCAGTTAACTTCCTTAAACAGTCATACTTAATAGCTTATGCATGAGGAAGAAATCTTGTATGAGAATAGGCTGCTAAATGACACGTCATAGCGAAGTATATGCATGAGTGTTTATACGTTTTTCTCTAAAATAACAATGGTGATGAGAAATCACCACAGAGTGCTCTGCCTGCTCCAAGTTAATCCCTGGTCTGGACCTGCTGATCCCAAGGAGCAGGTCAGAGGATGTGCTATGGGTCAACAATGGGACTGTTTGCTCCTGTTCTCCTCCTTGCCTGGGAAGGTAGTTTGCTGCACCAGCCTTTCCACAGCCTCTCCCATTGTCTTTCTCATTGCCAGCAGGCAAAGGAGCCCTCAGGCACAGAATTCAAGGTGTGAAGCACTGGTTTCCCTCTGGTCCTGAGTGTTCATATTCCTAAGTCTCTTGATCATTTGCTTACTGTAGGGGACATGAAGCTGGCACCACAGTTTGAGCAGGACCAGAGCTGGTGGCAGAGGATATTCCATTCCTGCTCTCCACTGCCTAGCACCTGTCCCTGGCACTCACACGAGGAGCAATGCTCTGCCTTGGTCCTCTTTCTGGCCGCATAGTAGGGCTTTGCTGCACAGCTCAGGGAGCTTCCATGGTGGGGGTTCCTCCCTCTGCCCCACACAGCTGTGCTAGAAACTTCAGGACTGGATGAGCCCATTCTATGAGTCCTTTTACAAACTTCCATGGTCTGTGCTTTGTCCTGTGAATGTCAGTGGGGCCAAACAGGCTAATTCTGACCTTGGTCAAGCAGGTAGTAAAGAACCGAGAACAGAATCAATTGCTTTTGACTGTCATTCATTTTTGACCATGAGTCATCCAGGTCTAAGTCAAAACTAACAAAAAGCTCTCTCTAGATGCAATAAAGACCATGACTATATGATAAAGTTCATAAATCTGAGTTACAGTTATAAAACTGGAGAACGAATATCTGTATACTTTCTCACACATATAAGCCACTACATGTACCCTAAAACAGTTGACATGTTTTTAATTTTTCCCCTTACAGAAATTTCACATCCTTAGAAAAAGAGAGAGAACAACTGAGATCACTAATAATATAGATCTCTCCTATTATTTCAAAATGAAGTTCATGTTTTTTCAAACCGACAGGAATTTGAAAGACTAATCTTTCTGCAGAAGGATATGACATATCATAGTTTTCTTGCTCTGTTATCTGGGACAGCACCCTCAAGCCTGCTTTCCAAGACGAATCATGGTTCAGATGCCCCTTAAAGCACTATCTCTGGCGATACTGCATCCTCTTCACTGAGAGCTGATTTCATTTTATTTTCATTGTCTCTGCTGGAATTATGCCAGTATAAATGAGATGTGAATCTAGACATGTGAAAGAGTGAAAAAGAAGACTCTGGAGGAGCTTCCTCTGGACACTCTGGGATATATGGCTCTACCAAAAATATTATCAAGCATGTAAACAAATAAAATCCCACAGTAAAATAACCAATGCACTTTGGACCTCAGTTAAAAGCCAGTCATGAACGTTAGGAAAACAGCTAAAGGACATCTTGGTAAAAGTGAAACCTGAAAGCTCTGAATACCTATTGCATTTACACCAGAAAACAGGAAGGTGACTGGAGCTCAACTGGGAAGGCAGAATAGATTTAGCTGTCATTATAGGTGCTAAAAGTTAAATGTCTTACTTATGTCACAAATAGGACATAGTTTACAAAATAAATATGCATGTAGAGTTTTAAAATGCAAATGAAAATATAGCAAAAGAGATGTAAGGGTTTAAAAGCATTCCTACTCTGAGAAGTGCAAGCGTTTTCTTCTTTACTGAAGTTCCCAAATGGCCCAGTCCCAGGGTCAAACTGAAATAAGGTCTTTGATCTTTTTCTTGGTAAGTCAGAGAGAGAGAAAAAAAGTCAACCTGGGACTTGATCAAGGTGTCCAGCCCTGTAGGCAAGTGCACTAAGCACTTTCTTGTGGTAGTTGGTAAGTGGATTCTTCTCTTATTTTGACCAGAAATTCATTCTTGGCCTTCAGATGACTTTCTTCTTTTGTCTGTATGCTCTGGCAAATGGTCAAATTTGAACAGCATAGCAAATTATTAACAAATGTAAGGTATTTTGAATTTCTCTCAGAATAAGATGAGACATTTAAGCAAGTTACCTTATTTCACCTTTAGTGTACTTCAAAATTCAAACTGCATCTGATATTTTCCCCAGTTCAGCTAATAAAAGATGTCTTGTGTCATGTAGCCTTGACTCTGCTACATTCAATCACTACTGGGACATTATGATGAAAAGTTTAAGATCTATTATATCTGTTGAAGGCCAAAAATTTTTAATGAAAAATTCCTAAACAGAATTTTAGCCGAAATCATTGCTGGAACAAATTTAAGGAGAGAGTCTATTGGAAGCTCTTGAGATCAGTGTCCAGACTATGGGATAGAAAGTATAGTATCTAAGAGGAATATGGAAGAAAAAAAGAGACTTAAGGCAATTGTAAGATACTTTGAGTAGGAAAAATATTATTTACACAGAAGAAAGAAGAGACCTATAGCTCTGGAATGGGAGAAAGAAGAGGAATGAAAAGTTGTAAACAACTGTTTCTAGGTGGTATGAGAGCCTGCCACCTCCCTGATAGAGTTTAATTTTACCCAAAGAGATGAGATATATGACAGCCTTCAGGAAACTAAATGTAATGTTCTCACCTTGAATAGCTGAAAGTTGTGTTTAGTTTGATGCACTGAGTAGTGGAACTGATGATTTTTTGCTGTTCAGATCTTCCTATGCTGGTTGGTAACAGCACGTCGGAACAATCAGCATACAAAGATGATTAACAAAAGCTGTAGAAATTGATAGTTCTTCTCACTTCTGGCCATCAGGATATGGCAGTTCTCCCTCTGAAATGAAAACATCCAAATCAGAGGTGTTTTAGAAGTCAAAGACTGTATTTCATAGCATGTGTATTCAAACGTGTTTACAGGGATGTGTGTAGGAACAGTATTCCATACAAATAATGTTTGTGGTTAAGGTGGAAGATGGATAGATCGCAGCAAGATACAAAGGCTAATTTGGGGGTGAATGTTTCAGCTTATGCATATCAAAGAATTGATGCATGAGTCACTGGCACAGAATGACTAATTTTTTTGCATCAGAGTAATAGAATGTTCTTGCTTACTCCTTTTTACATCTATGAATACTGCCAAATGAAATGGGTCTTCTTTAAATCAGTCATTTTCTGTGTTTACTGCATAACAAAGATACTGATTCTTATACAATACAAAGGTGGACGTCCTCAATATGTCAAATATGAGAGAGACAGAGAAACGCAGTGAGAAAGAAAGAAAGAAAGAAAGAAAGAAAGAAAGAAAGAAAGAAAGAAAGAAAGAAAGAAAGAAAGAAAGAAAGAGAAAGAAAAAGAAAGAAAGAAAAAGAAAGAAAAAAGAAAGACAAAGAAAAAGAAAGAAAGAAAAAGAAAGAAAGAAAGAAAGAAAGAAAGAAAGAAAGAAAGAAAGAAAGAAAGAAAGAAAGAAAGAAAGAAAGAAAGAAAGAAAGAAAGAAAGAAAGAAAGAAAGAAAGAAAGAAAGAAAGAAAGAAAGAAAGAAAGAAAGAAAGAAAGAAAAAGAAAGAAAGAAAAAGAAAGAAAGAAAAAGAAAGTAAGAAAGAAAGAAAAAGAAAGAAAGAAAAAGAAAGTAAGAAAGAAAGAAAAAGAAAGTAAGAAAGAAAAAGAAAGAAAGAAAGAAAGAATACAAAGAAGAGAAAAAGAGAGAAAAGAAAGAAAAGAAAGAAGGAAAATAATCATCCCCTTCCTCCAAGAGGCAGTAACAGTATTGTGAGAATACTTCATGATAAAGCTGTGCATGGCATCAGCATAAAGCTTTTTATTGCATACACTTTTTTTGAAACTGGGGTGTGAGAGGTCACTGGCCAGGTGTTTAACTGTTCTTGCTGAGAATAGAAGCCCATTATTCATTTTTATGTTAATAGTAACTGAGAGATGAGGAGTGGTAAAAATATATTCAGATCTTAAATTAACACCTTATGACGAATTAAAACACAATGTGAGTGTATTACATTTCTCTCTGACTCCACACGATTAGCTACAGCAGGTATCAGACCAGCAGGAATCACTAGTTATCATACTTGTGGTAACTCTCAAATTAGCTCTGACACAGAACAGCCTTTTGATCTTGACCATGTTCTACTAATTATTTAATCTTCGACAACATAGAAACATGTTTCAGCATATAGCCTAAGAAAGAACACAGTATAAGTTTTCTTCCACAGCCTACTAAAGCCAATAGCACACTCAAGAAAACACCTTCATACTTCTCTTAAATCCCTGTTTTCACTCTCTCATTGTTTAAAGCTGGATATGAGCCATACACTTGAAATACAAATAGGCACAAAATTTTCCTCTTATGATAGAATTCATTGCATCCAGAGTCAGATGTCTATGAGAAAGACGTTTTTCCCTGAGTTGTCTTTCTTTGTTCTGCTTATAATCAGTGGAAAGAAACTAACAATTTTAGAGAATTTTAGACCTTTACCTTAGAATGAAGCAAATCATACTCTAGGGTCGCTTTTTTTAATTTTGGTGCACAGGCTTGGGACACCAGCCTGGATGTAAGAACATCTGGGAAGAGAAGTTTCACCTAAGATATCTAAGAAACACCAGACGTATCACACCCCAGAAAATATTAATTCTTTCCATGGATAAGAGCATGCTTGGGGTTAAATGAGATGAATTCCAGCTTTGTTGTCTTCTATAAATTTGGCAGAATGTGCGTCTGTGTCTGGCCAAAGAACAATGGTTACATTTTACTTACAAGTAGAAACAGTCTTTGAAATTCGGGAATTTGTGAGAATCTTACCCAGAACAGTAGGTTTCTGCCTAAAGCATTTGCTTAGGACCGTTTGGGGAAAAGCCAAACTGTCTGACTTGATTCACAGTGAAGAATCAAGGCTATTTAGTGTAGGTGAGTGCCCTAACAAATAGGTTTGTGTCTGCTTTTGGGCCTGTTCCACTTCGTATCATTGGATCAAGAAGAAAGGACCTGAATCAAGGCTGAGTAGTATCTTCTGGAAGGGCCTCGTACTTATGGAAAAGTATTTGCTCAATACATTGCTGGGTGACCTGTCACCTGTTGTCTCATTAAGTACAGAAAATCTCTTCACAGAGATTCGTTAAAACAGATAACATGCCACAAAATTACTGGGTTTTGAGAACGGATACTTTCTAATGTAAAAGCATGATGCTGGAAGGTCCTGGCCAACAGTCACTTCCCTTTTCGTCTCTCCCTTTTTCACTTTTCACTAAAATCTTGAGATTAATGTAAATGAGCAGAATGTGTTTGCTTGTTAATTTATTATACCAGCTTCATTTTCCACAAGAAACATTCCAGTCTGACTGCTTTATACTCTGCAGTAAAAAAGGTCTCACTGCTAAATTTTGATGGTTGTCGACAATCAACAAGAATTCAGTAGCACCCAGTGGTTTCAAACACACTTTCCTTCCATTTGATGAATATCTATGCAAACAAGTGAAAGCAGGCTCCAGCTTCTCTACTCCTGTCTAGAGGTGTCTAATAGCTCATGCATATTTTTACAGTTTCCAGGATGTAACTCTCTAAAGTTTGGCCACTTCTGGAAGAGTTCCCATTTTCCTGCCCTCTCTGTGTTCTTTGAGTTTGGTGCTTCAGAGAGGCGGGACTCCCCTCGAAAAAGGTCCTATTGAACTTCCTTGAAAGTTACTAACTGGTTCTAAAGAGAAAACTCTTCACTTATTTTTAATAGAAGGTTTTGCCCAGAAACCATGGCAACCACTAGTGGGAAGGCAAGTTTCTCCCTTACAAGCAGTGACAAGAAAAAAGAAGAAACACACTTAAAACCTCAGTACACTGGAGAAGCAGGCTTACAGAAAGCTCAAGGAATTCAATAAAGGCAGATGTAAATTCTTCCTATGTGATACAGAGCAGTCCCATGCTCTATAACTGGGGACAGCCTGGGGAGAAGGTAGCTTTGAAGAGGTAACAGAGTCCTAGTGGGTGATCGAATTAGTGAGAGCAGAATCTCCAAACTGAGGCAATAAAATATTCTTTGTTCCACACTTCTGAGACTACACCTGAAGGCCTATGTCCAATTTTGGACTCCTCAAGACATGACTGATTCGAAGACACTAAAATGAGTCCAGTCTATCACCTGGGTTTACTGAGATGATCAGTTGCTAAGTGCTTGATGTACAAGGAACATCTGAGAAACCTTGATTAGCTCAGTCTGAAGGACAGAAGGCAAAGCCAGGTCTTATTGGTATCTTCTCTTGGGGATGCACAGCAAAAGCATGAGGCAAAATATGCACAAACTGCAAAACAAGAAAATCTTTATTGGATATCAGGAAATAAATTTCACCGTGAGGGCTGTCTAACACTGTTGTAAATTGCCTGGACATGTGATAGACTTGTATCTACCTATTGAAAATATGTTTACATCATAATTGGATGAGCCAGGCGAAAGGCAGATACGGAGTGTATGTACATTTCTTAACCTTAGGCAGATACGGAGTGTACGTAAATTTCTTAACCTTACCTGATTGTCATATTCAGAGACAATCTCTTACAGAAAAGAACTTGCATTTTGGGATCGTCTAGTGTTAAAATATTTTTTTCAATATTTCCTATTTACAGTTATTACATGAACATTGCAATTTCTCAAGAACTGAAAGAGCTGTATGATACACTTATGTTTTATAGATGAAAGAAAAGAGTGTCCAATTTTGAAAACACAATGAGTTTATTAGCTGTGAGTACTTCTGATAACACAGGGCTGTGTGACCATGACATAATAGAAAGGGAGTGTGCAAGATGACATTCAATCAATTCGTTTCAGACTCCGAGTTCTGGTATTCTGCAGAATAAGTTGCAACCCTGAGAGATAAACAAGTGCCACTGTTTAGAGATCAAATTCATTTTGACTCAGAGGACTTAAGGCAGCCAAGAGAAATATGTGCTAAATGTTTGGTGCCGTGCACTTATCTTTTGCTATTAATTTACTGTTTCCTTTGAGACACCCACATGAAAGTTGTGCAGCTGGTTCCTCCTGCTATTATTTCCTGCAGTTGCATATTGAATAGTTTGCTGTTTCCCATGACATCTTTTGTGCATCTTAAACAACAGTTTCTGTGCTAATCCAGAAAAATAATTATTTTGCATGAGTACTGAAGAATTTACCTTTTCCAACACAGCATTTATGGAAAAGTTCATATTTGCTTATTATATCAAACCATCCTCCTTTTCTGCATTTTCTAACTGGGGAATTAGAAAGCGTATCTGACAAAGAGTCACTGAATGATTCGAGGACTGTGGTAATATATGCTAGCATTTCACTGGCATGTTGTCAACAGTGGCTTAAACCTTAGAATCAATACAAATTGCAGTTGTTTGATACCTGATTATTTTCCCACTATACTCTATTTGTCCTATGAATCCAATGGAGATTCTTTGCACTAGGATAGACTCAAGAAAGGAAAAGAGAATGTGATTGTTAAAAAAGGGAAAAGCAGCAACTGTATTAGGAATCCTTCCAAATGTCCACATCATGTCTGTGAGGATATGTGTTGAATTACTCTATAGAAAGCAAATGGAAACAGCGGCCTCTCTGCATCCTTCAGCATATGCTCAATATGCTGACAAAATCCTTATGTGAAAACCAGCAAGGACCTATAAAAGAATCAAGAACTTTGAGTCTAAGGCACTGAGAAGAAAACTGGCTTTGTGGAGCTTTCTTATTCCTTCAGAATCAATTTAGAGCCTATGAAAGGTGCTGAACTGACAGACCAAATTCCTTTCTTAATATACAAAACAGGTGCAGCAAATGGTAGTTTTTGAGCTTTCCCCACTGTATCAGTGTACTTCAGCCTTGGTTGAGGGGGACCACCTCCAGGCAGAGAGGAGAGTTCATCTTCCAAGCCTGTACATTTTTTCCCCCTGTGTTCATTGCCAACAAAGACACCAATTAGTGCATAGCCCCAGCATTTGAAGCAAATGAAAGCAGAGACAACAGAATAAAGGGAGAGATGTGTTTGCTCTTGGAATTCTGTTTTGACATTTATTTTGGATTTTAGCAAGGCCTACAATTGTTTGCATTATTTTAAGGAAAAAAAAAACCCCACCCGGTCTCATTACCATTGGATATGATGATGGGGGAAATGGGCTGGAAAAATCCTGGATCTTTGCTGTGCCTTATTCTGGAATTACAAAGAGTAGGGCAAATTCTTTGCTGCTGTGCCATTCAGCTATTATGTTTAACAATCTAATTAGAAAGGCTGTGTTGCTTTTCCCCATTATAAAAGCAAAGACAGTGCACACAAGCAAAACCAATTAGACAGCTGTAGTTTACAGAGCTGGCTTGCCTCGAGGCTGGTTTCTAATGAACCCCCAGTAGATGGGTCCTATCGAGAACCAGGACAGAAGAAGCACAGTGATAATGTGTGCAATCTTTCCTGTAATCAGGCATTGATGTCTGCTCTAGTCCACAGAGCGGACACTTGACCATTCTTTTCTGCAGCCATGGTTGCCACCAGCACCAACACTGTGACATGAACCTGGCTGATAATGCATGCCCCTTACATGGCTCAAAACCACGCTAACAGGTGGCAGTAAATCTAAACTGTTCCTCTCAGTTTTGTGATTGTTGTTTTCTGCTCACCAGGGACTTGTTTTAACTTAAAGCAGACACAAAACTATACAATAACCTGCATACTTGCCATGCTTTTATTTTTCAGCATGTATGGCTCAAATTAAGGCAGACTGTATTGAGTAGATTGCTCGCTACAAGTTAGTCATCTGTTTAGTGTTTCCACAAGGCAGTTGTGGTTGTTCACAAGTCTACTAATTAAAAAGAAAATGATTAAGGCAACTACTCAGTGGGTTGATGAACCATTCAACCACTTCAAAACTAAGTAAAACATTAAAACAGCCCCCCTCCCACATTCCTTTTCTTGAATAGCCTGATAACAGGTATTTGTTTGAACTGAACTTTATAGGGCTTGTGAAAACACAAGTTCTTGTCATCACTGCATTTAAATGAGTTTTATATACAAGAAACTGAGGAGCACTGTCTGAGCTAGAATAGTTGAGACTGTGTCAGCATTCCTTCATTAAAAATACCCCTATATTCACTGGGTTATGAGTCACTTATAAAAAATCACTCTAGGATAAAAGTTTGCATTTTTGACAGTAATACTTGGGTCAGAGGAAGCAGGCTTGGGGCTTGCCGAGAAGCCTGCATAAATTAATATATATTCAAAATTAGAAGTACTTGCATAGCTGCAAATTCATGTATTTATTCAGCTGTAGAGGTGCATTGCTATTACTGCTGCTACTATTTATCATGTCAAACATAATTTTCTCATTCATATTATTTTGAATTTCTCCATTTGGTAGATATAAATAAGTGCAGAATTGATTCCCTTCCACTGTTTTCACACAGTGTTTGCCTCCTCTGCTCTTGTTTCAGTAGCATGTGTAAGGGTGAAGAGGGTTAAAACAAGATGAGATAAAAAATAATGACAGGAAGATCAGGGAGTAAAAACTAGAAATCTGAATTGTTGTTTACATAAGCTTAAATAAGACATTAAAAGTTAAAACTGAGCAAATAGGGGTTTGAAATGCGTTTTAGTCACAACACTGCTGTACAAAGCCTGAATTTTTGATTAATGTTTTTAAAAGTTCATATTTTACAAGGGGGTAGAAGAAATTTTCTAACTAGCTGTCATTGTCAAAATGCTTTCAAAATGAAATAATGAAAAAAATTAGACTTGAAGATAAAAGCCTGAGCTGGTGGAAGAATTACATACTCAAATTCACTCCAACAAGGGCAAAAATAGCAGCTAAAAGGGTAAAAATATTTATAAAGCCTCAGTTTATATCTGCAGTTGCTACTTTTTAAAGAAATTACTTTCAAGGACGGTCAAATGAAGTGAAATTCTAGATATGAATTTTATTAAATTCTGCACACATTGACAGAGGTAGCTTAAACTAACCCTGTGTGTGAAAAACACAAAAGAAGGGGTTACCTAGGCTACTGTATATTTGCAAGTACTTGCCAATAATATCTTCAAATGTAGCTCAAAACCCAACCAAACAAAACAGATAATGAATGCTTGTACAGATTAGGAAAAGTGCCAAAGATAGCAGATCAAGGAATTATTCTTCATGGGAAAAAAATGTAGGATCAGATTTCTAGAACTAAAGCTAGTGTGAATTCTTTACACTGAGGCAATTTAATTCTCTAAAGAAAGAACGTGCTTTGGTGGGTGGGTGAGATTAAAAGTCAGCTTTTAAAGACGACTTATGTTTGTCATGGTCAGCTATTGTTTGGAGTAAAACTAGGTCAATTATTGTTGGTTCAAAAAGAGGTAAAAATTATGTTTGGATTAATTCCAAAAGCTTTTTTTCTTCCCTTTTTTGTACTATGCAAATAATACAAAAGATGTTTTTTCCCACTGATTGACAGTTCACTGCTGGATGTCTTCTCAAACCATGACAGCGGAATCCCCCTGTTGCCATTCCCAGTTTGGAGGAGTTTCACTGCTGCTGATTTTTAAGGTTGACCTGCATAGAGTGGACTGGCTATCTGTCCGAGGAAGGAAGTCGATGGGTTACTTATTACTTGGTTAGTCTATAGATGCGCTCAGGCTTCAAGACCCATACCTGCATGGGGATAAGACACTGTGATAAGACTCTGTAAAACTAAACCAAGGTGAGAAGAAATAAGGGTAAGAGGCATCTTTTTACTGACCTCCTTCAAAAAACCTTTCCTAGAGTGTCCTGTGTACTGATTTATTCTTTCCATGGGTTTTGTTATTTTGAGACCACAAACATGATACATTATCTGGATTGTCTTGCTGTTAAATATAACTCCTTTACCTATCGCTCAAGACTGTTTTGCACCTTTGTGTGGAATAACAAATCCTGAGGTGCTCGGAAAACCTCACACTAAAATCTGGAAAGCAATCAATCCCTGCAATCATGTAATAATGTGTTTACATATCCTTCACATGTGACTAAGGATCATATTGTGGCCCCATCCTGTGCTTTCACACAAAAGTTTAAGACATATCCACACCCACTTCTGGGTAGAGCTTCATTACAGAGGAGTGTAAGTACAGAGGAGCCGTTGACTAAGTCAGACTGGAGAACCATTTTGTCTGTTACTCTATCTGATATAACCAGTACCAGATGTTATACAGAATGACAGAAGAACCCTGCAGGAGGCAGCAGCAGAATAATCTGCCTCTGCAAAGATCTCCTGATCCTACTCACTAATTGTGAGAAATTAGCTTAAGCCCTGCAGCACTAGGTTTAATATATCTTCCAAAAGTTTTATTTTCTTTAATTATGATAACCTTGGATATTCATGATATCGATATATTATCCAATCTCTTGATGAATCTGGTAGAGTTTTTGGTCTCAACAACTTCCTTTGGCAATGAGTTTCACAATTTAATTACACGTAATATAAAAAGGTATTTCCTTTTATCAGTTTTGACTTGCCCACCTTTTAATTTCAGTGAATGCCTAGTTGTTTTTCCTTCCAGAGCCAGAATGGAAGCCCCTGATCTGGTTTCCCTGATGTTTTATATAACACTAATCTGTAAAAAATGTTAATTTTGTCTTTCATTCTTGCTTGCATGAGGGGGAAATAATCTGTAGTTCCAATTTCTCTTCATAAGATCACATTTCCATTTCTTTAATTTTCATGTGAACTCTCATCAGATCTGTTGTGTTGTTTTATGGGACACAGTGTCTGGTGCTGCAAGAAGTATCTCAAGTATGCTCTACCATTTTTATATGTAAAGGCATTATGATGTTTTCTGTGCTGTTTCCATGCTCTTCTCTATGCTTCTACACGATCTGAATGCTGTTAGATTTTTTGGGACCATGAGCATGCCCTTAGTGTGCTGTCTGCAATGGTACCTGTTTCCCTGCTGAACTGACCATTATAGAGATTCTAATGTCTTGTAAGATTAATTTCACTTTTTATCCTCTGACGTATATTACTTCACATTTGTCAGTAATACTTGAAGCTAATTTAGAGCTGTCTGTTCCTGACTGAAGTGATTTTGGATGGAGTCCAGCCTCCATAAGTAAGGTGCTTAACTTGAGGATGAATTGTAGGCCCTTAGTGAGACAGCTCTGCTCAGATGAGAGCCCAGTTTTCCTTCGCCAGCTGATGGAGAGGGGTAAATGATGTAAACAGCTCTGAACTGAGATCCTGTCTGCATAATAGAATATTTTAAATTTAGTTGTGAATTTGGGTTATGTCTTTCAGTATATTTTGGTATGTTACTGTTTACTATCCATCACTGTTCTTCCATACATATCAAAAGCAAAACTTAATCTAAGATTTGACTTCACCTCACCAGCAAACTTTGACTATTAAAGAAAAGCTAGAAACCACTCAGTAGAAACCTTTGGATTACAGAAACACAAACCAAACCACAAAACAAAACAAATTTCCACATCTATTTAATACACAAATTTGCTATAAAATGACCTAGAGACAGTGCTGGATTTCAGGCTAATCCAGAGAGCAGTAGGTGGAAGTGTGGCTTTTCTTTGTTCTGTGCTTCCCAAGAACAGTTCATCATGTGCCTTGCAAAAGTGAAGAATGAGGGATGATAATCTACTACTGGCCAGGAGACTTCATTCTATGATAATGTCTGCTGTTGGAAGACAAGATCACAACCATATTTGTCTTATTGGTTCTATAACTCAAAAGAAGATTCCAGGAACAAAGAACTCAGTCTAACAAATTCAAGAAGAAAGAAGAAGCAGGGAAAGAAAACAAGAATATTAAGGAAGATGGAAGATAGAAGGTTAAAACAGATATGTTTACATAGTGACAGAAAGTGCACTTTTTTGGTGAAGTGTCCTTAAATATCTTCACAGAAGGACATAAGAACCATCCTACAGATCTGAATGCCAAATCATTCTAAGTAGACTCTTCTAGTTCTCTATCTACCTATCTATTGTACTTTTTGATAGTTTTTTTTTATTATTATAGCTTTTAATGATATATACATTTATTAAACAAAATACTGTCTTACTGTTACCATTGCCTCACATATATTTAGTTATACTTAGTTATTTCATCTGTATTGATTTATTTTGATCCTTAGGTTTTACCCTCAACAATTTTCTTTTTCCTAAAGCTTCATGTAGGTTAACAGAATAGTAAAGCCACAGATAAAAATCAATGCCTAGGAATATATGAATACCAGCTGGTTGTGTGGGAATGTCTTGGGTGGCCTAAGATGTGTCCAGCTGTGATTTTGGGGGTGTCTGCAAATGTCTGGGAAGTTCCAATGAACCTGTTTCTGGACAGATCTGGTGAGACTGACTTTTCATGCTCTTTAATACCACTGGCGCATGAATGTCAGCATTTGTAATTGGAACCATTGCACAACATTTTCAGTGAAATTCTGAACCATAACCCTTGGAAGCAGATGGCTTTCATCCTGTTCACCATGTCATATTGCAGTAATGGGTATGCCTGCCTATGCCAAATTAAAACAATATACTAAATTAGAAAAGATTGTTTACTCATTTACTGGTTAAGTTATAAACACAAAGATGAAGAATAGGTAAGGAAATCTATCTCTGTTGAAAATATCTTCAAATCCAGTCACTAGAAAATACTTTTATAGTTATTTGATGGTATGTCACCTCCAGTTTACTTCCAGTCGTATCACGTCACTTGAATTTTGAATATATAAGTGCTGTCTTTCATCTTATACACACACATATGCCCAGGCAGACAGGTTGTTGCTTTAAAAAGTCATTTCCATGAAGCATCACTTCAAATATCCTCATGAATTTAACTAAGTTGGAGAAATTTGTTCAAAAATGTAAGGACAAAAGAGCCCTACATGGCAGATACTTGTTTCCCTGCTTCAGAATGCTTCAAAGGACTTACTGATTTGCTTACCACTAAGGCCAAGAATATGTGTCACAACTGCTTAAGATAGGAATCAGTTTTAATAAATGTGACCTCAGGCCTTCCAAGGTGTTTAGGTGTGGGAACACTTACAGTACACCTGTTATTATTTTGGTTCAGCTGAGTTTACTGTTTTAATCAGCGACATTTCAAGAGAACTGATATAAAAAGTATTAGAAATACTAACCTGTTTTCCATGTTACATTTCTGCCATTATGTAACTTTCTTTGTCATGTCTAAAGTTATGAGATGTCTTGAGTTGTGGCAAAGCAGCACCAAAAGGCAGAGAAGAGTCAGTAAGTCCTTGTGGAACTCTTAAATGCATTAACATTATTTTGGGTTTTGTACGTGGTTAACAGGGATGTTTCTGTGCCATATTCTCCTTATAAACTTATCGAGTGTTTTCTTAAAACTAGTTAGGAATTGAAATCTGCTGCTCCTCATGGATCTCTGTATGGTGATGGCTAATTACCATCCATTATCCATGCCAATAATTCATTATAAAATAACTAACCTCACAATATGCATGAGAACGAGTGTGAAAACAAGTGTTAGTTTTCCCTGCTTGTTTCATCCAGTGGGTGTTTTGATGTGCTTGTGTATGTTAGTATGCTTGCTCTTTTTTGTTGGGTTTGTTGTTGGGTTTTTTGTGGGTTTCTTTTGTTTTTGTTTTTTGTTTGTTTTGGTTTTTTCCCTGTTGGTTTTTTCCCCCATAGTTAATTAGGGTGTTTTATATTATCTCATTTGTTCTTTAAGATCATTCACTTCAAATATTTTTAGATTTTGATTTAGATAATGAAGAAAGGGAAAGAATGTAAACTAAAATGAAGGAGTTTGAAAAAATTAAGAAAGGAAGAAAAAGGCCATGAAAAAACCTATGAGTAGCAGATTTCAGGTATTTCAAAACAGAAAAGAAGTAAGTAGAAACTTCTAAAGCCTTTTATAAAGGGAAAACCACATTTACATTTATTTACAGATAAAAATGTCAGAGATGCTAGTAAAAAAGCCGAAAAATAAATATTTTTGTTATATATTGAAGAAAACAAAAGACATATCATACATAGATGTTATTTTTTTGTTTTAATGACTGACAAAAATGTTAAACTACACAAAATGGAATTAGACATTTTGAAATATCGAGTTAAAGAGAGTAGTGTGAAATGTTAATACTGATTATTCATGAAAGTTTTGTAAGAACAGGAAAGTTTCAGAGGGATAAATGAAAATTTATTATTGTATCAGGTATTTCTAAATGTACTGACCTGACTTCGATCCCAAGGGTAAATAGAATGGGATCCTAGAAAGGAAAACCCCTAGCATGTGTCAACCACAAAGAGTTTATGGATAACTGGTCAGTCATCAGGGCTGTTAAATGACATTTTTATTCTACAAGGAATTTAATTTGATGTCACACAGCATTTGAATAGAAAAAAAGAGAAAAAGAGAAAAACTTTATTAACAGATAAGTTTTAAATGTAATTTGAAACTGGCCAATCATTATTAGTGTATGTGTTCATTTCTGCAGAGCCCGTAGTATTAAGTCTACCAAACAAATAGAACATGTATAAAGATTAGAGTTATATAAAAATAATTGTGCTGATGTATTGTCAGGGATGGGATTTGTCCTGTGTGCCACTGTCAGTAGCCATAACATGAGTTATGTGATGTGTACTGATTGTATGGTCCTGTAGAGTCAAAGGAGAGTTATTGGCACCTCAAGGAGACAATCGATCTCATGTAATTATCTAAAAAAGATGCGAGGAAGTGTCCTCTGGAAGTATTTATGACTTTCAGATGGCTGAAAAAGGAAGTTGTGTGGGTAAAAAAAGGTCTTTTAAGTAGTTGAAGGTAGCTGATGCTGCATTATCTGTATCACTTAGTCAAATACAAGCAAACATGGCCTTTAACATGACCAGCTGTAATGTTATGTATCCCAACCCATAGAATAATACAAGAGAATTATATAAGAGAAACAACTGCTTTTTAAAGAAGAGACTCTAGAAGACTTGAGGGTCATGGTCATCTAAATAAAGGAAGCCAAGGCCAAACCCAGCATATGCTAGTGNGGATAAATGAAAATTTATTATTGTATCAGGTATTTCTAAATGTACTGACCTGACTTCGATCCCAAGGGTAAATAGAATGGGATCCTAGAAAGGAAAACCCCTAGCATGTGTCAACCACAAAGAGTTTATGGATAACTGGTCAGTCATCAGGGCTGTTATATGACATTTTTATTCTACAAGGAATTTAATTTGATGTCACACAGCATTTGAATAGAAAAAAAGAGAAAAAGAGAAAAACTTTATTAACAGATAAGTTTTAAATGTAATTTGAAACTGGCCAATCATTATTAGTGTATGTGTTCATTTCTGCAGAGCCCGTAGTATTAAGTCTACCAAACAAATAGAACATGTATAAAGATTAGAGTTATATAAAAATAATTGTGCTGATGTATTGTCAGGGATGGGATTTGTCCTGTGTGCCACTGTCAGTAGCCATAACATGAGTTATGTGATGTGTACTGATTGTATGGTCCTGTAGAGTCAAAGGAGAGTTATTGGCACCTCAAGGAGACAATCGATCTCATGTAATTATCTAAAAAAGATGCGAGGAAGTGTCCTCTGGAAGTATTTATGACTTTCAGATGGCTGAAAAAGGAAGTTGTGTGGGTAAAAAAAGGTCTTTTAAGTAGTTGAAGGTAGCTGATGCTGCATTATCTGTATCACTTAGTCAAATACAAGCAAACATGGCCTTTAACATGACCAGCTGTAATGTTATGTATCCCAACCCATAGAATAATACAAGAGAATTATATAAGAGAAACAACTGCTTTTTAAAGAAGAGACTCTAGAAGACTTGAGGGTCATGGTCATCTAAATAAAGGAAGCCAAGGCCAAACCCAGCATATGCTAGTGTTTGTGGCATCAGAAGAAGTCAGGAGGGGACAAGTTTTTTCTTCTACAGCTGATTCTGATGTTATTGATGTTGGATGTAGAGCTCAGTTCTGGTCTCTAGTCTTCAAGAAGAATGTTGAAAAATTGGGAAAGCAAGAACCACAAGAAAGATTAGAAGATTATAGAACAATTCAAGAATTCAACCTATTCAGCTCACTGTATTTAGCTTGTCATGATGGATTGCTCATAGCCTTTTATGTACCTAAGTTGTGAAAAACAGATCTGATCATAGCAATTCAGAGTGACAATATAAATCAGGTGGTAAAAAGTGAAGCAAAACAAACTCATTTCGGTTTTTAGGTTTGTGTCTTTATCAGTGAAATGAATTAATCTCTAGAGGAGTTTAGCAGGCATTGCAATGAATTCTCCATTGCCAAAATCATAATTTTAAATGAAGACTGGAGATACCTATGCTTGATTTGTTGTGGAAATTATGTCTAGGTGACCATGCTAATTATTTGTTTTCCAGAGTGTCCCCTGCCCAGTTTTAAGCCAATTGGCTAATTTCCATCTGTTTGATGGGAAGGACGCATTCTCACAGCCAACAGTATTTCCTATGATTGATTTGAAAAGAAGGCAGCCTGAAAGTTATGTGTCATGACATGGTTGGGTGTTCATATATTTTTACCCTGCAAAGAATCCACATGTTGATTAGTTTCTCTCACTGCTAAAACTGTGAACAGGAAGTCTGGAGTGAATGTACTTTGTTTCAGTTTCTAACACTTGATTGCTGCCATGATTATCACCCTGAATAGACCATGTTCTTAAATGAGAAACTCTAATAAGAATTCCAGTATGTTAAAGACACCTAAGTAATCAGTCAATCACCCTGAAGGCTCAGAGTCACAGAAAAGCTGTTTCATCCGTTCTGGTACTCATGGAATAACCTCTTTTAAACAATAGAGTCTAACTCCAATAGAACAGTTAGAAAATGTAGTCATAAAAATGGGAAGGCATATGCTATATGTTAAGGACAAAGTCAGGCTAGATGTCAACAAAGGTATTTTGCGACCATAATATCTTCAAGCAGTAGCCAAACATGGACTTTTCTGTTTATTCATGAGTAAAAGCACAAGCTATTCTGCTTGGCAAAGTGACTTCAGTAAGACATTTTGGCCTTCACAGATCAAGGTATTGAATGTCAAGCTCTGGAGCATCTTTTTGGCTAAAGTAGTCTAGGATTGCTTAGACATTTTTATTACTGCTATTATGACTGGGAAAGTCCTCTCCAATTTACCCACTCTTGGCAAACCAGACCAAGGAATGACAAGGACTGAAATTTATAATGTCCATGCGCTAGTTGGTGCATTGAGACAGTTTTGTAATGTGATGACAGTTAAGTAAAAGGTTTCCTTTATTCCTCATGCTATGGTCAAGTAGATTCAGGATTGTTTTTCTACCACATGCAGTCCTATCTGGCTATTTACTTATTTGTCAAAATGCATTGGTGAACTGTGGGGATGCTTTTGGTTTGTGAAAGGGGACAAGGCATGACTGTCTGAGGTCACCAGATCAGTATGGCTTCCTAAGCCTGGTGGTTGCCTGTTTTATCCTCTAAGAGTATGATGAAAAATTCAATTTTTTTGCAACATTAATAGATTTCAGTAGTTCATCTCCTGGGTAGAATGGACATAAGACTGCAAATTTCATCAGAGCTGGAAAGAATTTCTTATGTTGTCAATGTTCAATCTAGTAACTACCTGTGTGAATTCCTCGCTGCTATATGGGAATGGATGTCAAAATATTCTTCAGATTTTCTTATGAGTGTATGAAAATTGTTAACAGACTGCCAGGCTGGGCAAGAAATCCTGTTAGAAAGGAGTGGTTTTTTTTCTCTGGGCATTAGGGCAAAGGTTGATCAAACCTTGGTTGCATTAGTTCTTCTCCTGAGGGATTATGCACACAGCCAGAAGATTCAGTTAAGAAAATGTATGCCAAAAATCAGACTAAAAAATGAAAGAGACAGGAAGGGCCTGAGGATGTGGAGAAGAAAGGAAACCAGGCCAAAAAGGTAATGTACACGTAGGCACTGTGTCTAGAAAAAAGATGGCACAGCTGTGAACATCATTTCTTCCTCGCAGTTCCTAGCTGCTGTCACAGCACTTTTGT
Organism: Grallaria varia; assembly: GCA_013396735.1. Taxonomy (NCBI): domain Eukaryota; kingdom Metazoa; phylum Chordata; class Aves; order Passeriformes; family Formicariidae; genus Grallaria; species Grallaria varia. The sequence continues at coordinate 396,591 of VWZG01000660.1, read as the reverse complement.
GCTACTGACAGGATGGATAAATTAAAGCAAACAACTGATGCTGGAAGATCAGATCAGCACGTCACTGTTTTGGGAGTGGCACATTGCAAATTTGGCCTAAAACTCCCTTTTCATGTTTCCTGTGTTGTGTAATATGCTTTGTAGTCCTAGCCAAAGATCTAGGGCGCTACATGTATACCATCAAGAAACCATTCTGATTCGTATCAGGGATTCATGAAGGCAGATATATTATATATATATATTCCATATAAATGAGTCAATCATATACTTCCTTTTAGGTGTGCAACATCGTTCTCAGAGAGACACAGTTACACAGCTGGATCCCAATTCTATACACATTTGTTACGTATTTGCTACTAACTATATTGAAAACTGTATTTGAAAACCGTAGTGTAACAATAATAAAATTCTTAATTGGAGTTAAGAACTTGGCAGTGGAACTGCAGATGAGAGAGTAGTAATTACAGGACAGTGGCACTTAAACTCTTTGCTTTGCTTTTATTTTCTTGGAAGTGATGTCAAGACCAGGTGTGCTCTTTGGTTTTGGCACAAGCAGGGGGATAGTTCAGGGGGCTTTGATGTTGACTTTTTACTGCACTACACAAGTAACCTTCCTTTCCTTATTTTCTAGGTAGCTGCGATAGTAGTACATACTACAAAGGTATAGGAGAAAACTCCTGTAAGAGTAAAGGCTTCGGAGGGGAGATTTTCCAAGAAATATTTCTCACCATTGCATTGTCTATGAGCTACTGAATTGCTATAAAGTCATTGCTAATTTGACTTCGTCTACATAAACCAGTTGTGCTAGCCTTTGAAGATCTCAGGTATGTCTTAAATAGGTTCAACTTGAATAATTTAGCTGAAAGCAATAGGTTAATTAATCTTACTTAAAAATCAATGAAACAGAAGTTAATTAAAATGTAAACAATGGTCTACATTGTTACTGACAACTTTAGAAAAAAGAATCTTAGAAATTCTTTGTATAATGTATTTTACCTGATTGCCCTCAGAGGACAGAGTGGTTTTGCAACAGATCACATTACTGAACTAACCTTTCTTTCACTTTTAAATGAAATATATTCTTTGCTTTTTCTAGTGCAGTGCAGCTGCACAAACTGGAGCTAGTCAAAAGCTTTCAGAGCCCTGTTTACTAGGGAGGTACCTGCTACCTGGAGGCTGCTAGATATAAAACACTGTGGAGAGCGGCTGAAGTCCCCAAAGCAACCAGAATGTGGTGTGTCTGAGAGCATTTGGAACAGAGAAACAGATGACCTGGAAAGTGAGAAGGGAAAAAAAACCAAAAAAAACCACCCCATCGGTCAGTGAGAAATGATTAACAGCTCAGCCAGTTTATGCCAAGGACAGGGGGTTCTCTCAAGCACTCTTGTGCAGTCCTAGCTGTCAGATGAAACATGCTGAGGAACAGGAGCAATTTGGTGTATGGGCCTGGTCCAGAACTAGCTGAACTGAGAAAAAAGATTTGGGAGGTTAGGATTGGTCCTTCATTAAAGGAAGTTTGGGGTTTTATGTCTTTCAGAGTTGATTGTTACTCCTGCTTTTTATTAAAAAAAAAAAAAAGAAAAAGAAGAAAAAAGAGAGAGAGGGAAAAAAAAAAAAAAAAAATGGGGGTGGAAAAAAAAAATAAAATAAAAATTCAGGAATTTATAAGCCTGAGGGTGGGAAACAATCCTGCCAAGTTATCTTCCTACCTCACTATTGAATTATTTCATATATATGTGTCTTCTAATTCAGTATAAGATCCAAATATTTATGGCCAAAACAAAAGTCAAATTCAATGAAAAAAACCTTACAGGAGAAAAAAATAGCATATGACCAGTCATGTGGTTAACAATGGATTTTATATTTGGCTCCTTCCTTTGTGGTAGTTAGTAAGACAACCCAGATTAACAGAGTGTGTTACGCACATTACCTGAAATGGTTTCCTGGCCCACATCAAAAGCTGTGAGGGAAAAACTGCAAGTGACTGTTGTTGTTAACGCAGAAAAGTGGGGTTTTCAGTAAAGACATAAATGGATTCACGGAACAGTTTTATTCCCCAGTGTCTTACTAATGATGATGTTTTGAAACTGCAAGTAAGAAATCAGCCTTAGGGACTTTCTACAGAAAAACATGTCATTATATGCAAGAAAGGGTATGTTCTCATAGACTATTTTTTCTCTGTTACACATGCTCACTTCACTTGTTTGTTTACATTCTACTGTTTCGAGGCACATGCATAAATGAAATAAGAATAATAATAAACAAGTATTGTCATCAAAGCATCACTTGTACTTTTGAAATAATCTACTGCACAGGAATGAAAGCAAGGAATGGAGAAATTTAGTGGCTTCTTGAACTAAACTGTAATTGTCAGGACAGATTTACTGGCTACGTGGTTGCAAATGACATTTTAGTCTCAGTATAACCTGTGACAGCCAGCAAAGCATTACTGACCCGAGTATAATTCAGTGCATGAGACAACAGGCACGAAAATCCATTCAACTCCTAGACCTTGGGTGACATAGCAAGCAGAGTAATTGTGTAAGTAAACACTAAAACACAGCCAACTTCCTGCCAATGCTGTGAAACCCAAATCATGATTCAGTCCCACTACACTTGCAACCCTTTTGTTTGCATTCCTGGAGAAGTTGCTGCGACCAGTTGTTAGCACGCATATCACAGGAAGGGGTTTTATTTGGACATGAGGGTAAGGAAATAAGACATGTCTTTCAGATGGCTCTGGCCTTAGTGTCCCATGATGAGAGCCAGCCATGATTTGGACTCGGGACATCAGAGGAACAAAGATTATTGGAGACAACAGGATAGAGCCCAGCCTGACCACCTGTTGCTAAGTGACCATGCAGCACAAACTACAGTGATGAGGAAAGGTAATGCAGGCCTTTCAAAGAGGATTCACAAGGTGATAGGAATGCATTTTATCACTGCAGAATGTGATTCAGGGAATGTACAGCGTGGACATGTAATAAGAGTGGACATTGAGCCTGCCGGAAGGATCAAGCACAAAAAAACTTATTTTGGATATCCATTGGCAACATGAATATTGTAGTACCAAAGATGAGTCATCAGGTCCTTCCTGTTTAGAGGAAGAAAAGTACTCTTTGCAAGACACAGTATATGGTGCATCTTCTCCTGAAAGGAAGAGTCAATTTACAAGATGCATTTATCGGCTTATGGGCCATCTGCAGCTATGGAAAAACAGTATGAAGATAGTGTTTGCAAATGGTACTTCCCCCCAGTTAAATGAAGCCTTATATCTTTTGGAAAAAAGGTAGCTAAAGGAGGAAGAGAAAGGACATTTTTTCTATCTACTGCAGTGAAAGATAAAAAAGCATTTGTTAGGTGTATGATAGATTAGAAAAAATATATGTGCATGGCCAGGCTAAACTTAAAGAAAGCAATGAGCCAAAAAAATGGTTTATATTGACTGGTATTTTAACTCCTCCAATCTTGATTGAATAACTTTCTTTAACTGAATTCAGCTAAGTTTTCCTTCATCTCAGTTCTCCGGAACTGCTAGTAATAATGGCAGCTACATGTAGGAATCCTTCTGCTAATGGAGTCACATTTAACCCTTGTTCTGCTGATAACTGACCAGGGCAAGTATCTTAATAAATACACCTATATTGTAATTCCCTCTATAGATAAGTATAATGTGTACTGCTCAATGTTTTTTTTTTGACATCTATAATGTGGATGATGTGACCGAGTGCACTCTCTACCAGTTCACACATGTACCAAACTGGGGAGAATTGGGCTGCTCTTCAGAGGGATCTTAATGTCTTGGAGGACTAGAGATGACATGAACATCATGAGTTACACAAAAGGAAATGTTAAGCTTTGTATCTGGGTAGGAATAAGCTCATGCAACAGTTTAGGCTGGGGACCAACTGTCTAGCTTTGCAAAAAAGGACCTGGGGGCCCTGGTGGACAATAAATTCAACATGAGTCAGCTACGTGCCCTTGCAACATAGAAAACCAACAACAACCTGGGGAGCATAAAGAAGACTGTAGCCAACAGGCTGAGAAAAGTATTGTTTTATTTTACCCTTTTGAGACCCCATCTGGAGTATTGCCTCTGAGTTTTCCAGGACAAGAAAGACTTCAGTTGAATGGATTGACTCCATTGGAAGTCATCTAATTGGGAGAAGTCTGGAGAAAGGTCATACAGCTTGTGGCTGAGGGAGAAGTGGTTTTTTCAGCCTGCAGGAGGGAAGACAAAAGGAAGACCTCACTGCTACCTTCAACTACATGTAGATGTGTAGCTGGGATTTTCTGGGAGTTGCACAGTAAGCCAAAGAGGTACAACAGACATGTAATACAGAGAAATTCCTGTTGGATATTAGGAAAATAATATCACCATGAGTATGATCATACAGATTGCCCAGGCTTTGGGACATTGTCTTTGACAATGTTCAGGGCTCAGTTGGACAGTTGCAATCTGATCTATTTCACCTTATTTAGAGAAAGGAGTTGGATTAGATGACCTCTGGAGGTTTCTTTCAACCTAAATTATTTTGTGTGGTATGATTCTGTGATTGTGCAGTGTTACACAGATTAGTTAGTGTGGGATTAAGATGGAGAAGTCACTCATGGAACACAGTAAGAAATAAAGACTTGTTGTGCATAACTTAAACTGAGCAGAGCTATACTAAGCTCATTTCTATGTATATCAGCCTACAAAAGCAGCCTTTAATGATAATCATGGTGATAATGTCATTTACACAAGATATAGTGTATGGTCAGTCATTTTAATTCTGGGAGAGCTCTTGTGATTAGCTACTCAGCCTTAGAAAACTGAAAATGTATTTGGAAAAGAGAAGCACAGTCCAGCTCTCTTACAGGAGTTAGCTGATAACTGAAAAATAAGGTTTTCTTATTCTTAACTCTCAACAATTTTTTCCCCACAACAATTTGTTTCCCATCTCAGTTCTGCAGGTATGTGTGTGTTCAGTAAGCCTTGCTTTCACTGAAATTCAGATCCCTGTTTGTGATATCAAATTAAAAAATACTTGTAAGTACATATTAATTTAGAATAGACTCTGTTTGTATTTGCACCACAGGGTTCAGGATATGAGCAGTACCTCTGCTGCATTCCAAGTAATAACCTGATTAAATAGAGAAAAGAGAAGTGAATGGAAACATTATAAAATACCAGCAAGTTATAATTTTTTCTCTTCAGTTGACCTGACAGCAGCCAGCAAATAATCCTGGATGAGTGAGCTATTTTACTGTCATTTCTGTAGGTAATAGAGATAATGATAGTTAGTTATGCAGATCTCACTTATGGTCTTGACATGTGTTCAAGTGTAAATAATGAGATGGCTGCTGGGAAGAGGCTTTGGCTTTAGATCACGCATCTGACCCATACTATTTTAACCTTTAAATGGGCTTTTATTCTCATGTAGAGATAGTTTCCTGTAAGACTTCTGGCTCTGGTCCAGAAAGAGTCAGAAATCAGACACAGAAGAGAAAAAATTGTCCTGAAAACTCCAAAGTATCAAATGAAGACTAGTTTCAGAGCTGATTAAAAGATGGATGGATTTTCCATGTATGGATGAACAGGATACCAGATGGGGATTGCATTTCTTGCTTGGGTGAACCAAAAGGAGTGCTTCCTAAATGCAGATTGCATACCGAATACAACACCTGGCCCTGAGTAGCATGTGTAAAATGTCGGTAAAGGGAATGAAATATATCTTAGAAATATAAGGCCAAGACACAGTCTCTCAATAGATTCAATCATGTGCAAAACCCTTAGTGAAAACTGAACAACTATGCAGTATTAAAATGTCTGGCAGTTCGGTTGTTAACCTGCAAATTGGGAACCAGACTAGGACTTAATTACTGCAGCTACACAGGTAATTCTTCTCTTTCTCTGTTCTTGCCTTTATTCCAAACCTTGTCTTCTCATTATCAAAAGTTCTCTCTGTCTGTTCTGCCACCTCTTTTCATGAGACAGTCATGTGAGGCAGAGCTCCTGTTTATCACAGTTTTGTGATGATTTTGATGACCTGTCAATTCTGCTTCACCTAGAAAACATGTATATCCTTGTCAAATGCCAGACTTCATGCACAATTTCTCTTTTATTTTTAAATTTTATGTCAGATTGAAATCTCAAGGAGCATTTGAAGACACTGTTATGTCTGGATGGTTTTACTTGTACATATGCAAAGAACTCATTATCATCCAGCCCAAGTGTGAATCTGGTGGAGCAATTTAGTGATGGGCAGCCTTGCAGAGCACCTTATGAGACCATCACTTACATGACAAACAGGACTGGAAGCTGGCAAAAAGATGATAAAGAGAAGTTTGAACAAGGATATGGAAGGGCACTGAGTAGAGAATTATTATGGTTGGAGAGTTACTTAGAAGAAAAGCGGGCAGAACAGGCTGAACTTGGAGAGGAAGGTCCTTTGATTTCTTTAGAAATGCCATGCAACTCAGACAGTAATAGAAGAGTGAGAAGGAGGCAGGATGTGGGTGCAGATGTCCATTTTGCTCACACCTTCATGGTTGTTTCTCCGTGTAAGGAAATCTGAGGCCCTGTCGCAGATGGGACATGAGGATACCACCTCAGTGACAAGGTGACAACCAAAGATCAGGAAAGTGGAGAGGTCCAGGAATTAGGCAGAAGACAACACGCTGGCCTGCTTTGGTAGGGCTCCAACATTGTAAGTGTCTGGCATAGAAAGCCTAGCCTCTGTGACTGAATGGTAGTACTTGGGGACTGAAGCAGGGAGATGTGAGAATGATTTAAAAAACCCAACAAAAAAGCCTTTTAAGGGGATTGTGTGTATGTGGACTGGTAAACACTCAAAACTGCACTGTATGTCATATAATCCAGAGCCACAATGGTAGGTAGGTTTAGGTGAAAGTGTTGTGAGTCCTGTCAGCCATGCTGCTAAAACCATGCCCATCAGCAAGAATGTTAAATTTTATTTGAAATGATGAACAGATATGGAAAGATCCACTTCTGCCCTTGTCAGTACAGTGAAGGATGCATTGGCACCACACACTGGAAAAGAAAGTGGAGAACAAGACATTTTTGGAAACAGAAGGCAAGGTTTCTATAAGCAGGTGGTGATAAAGAAGAGGGCTTTGTAATGTCCCCTTACCCTCTCAATAGCCTAAATTAAAAGGGACGCTAAAAATATCCTAGAGCATAGATGATGAATTTTTCCTTTTGGTTTATTATTAGGAAGTGAGTCAATAGGTAAATGTTGAGAGCTGAGGGGTAGGATAGATGTGACGGCTGAAGAAACTCAGTACCTACCCTTCCCAAAAGAAATGAGTGTGGGTGCAAGCGGAGAATGTCAGAACCCTGATGAAGGAAAGGAGGCAAAGAAGAGTGAGAGCTGCTGTTAAACTTACAGTAGCTGTCATTGGGCAGAAAAAGAAAATAATGCTCAAACTGTGTGATTCAGCTTCTGGGGAAAATCCTGAGAAAACACTATAAACTTTCCTTCAGGCAATAGCTTTGGGTCAGTCAGCCCTTCACTAATGAAACCTGACCTGGCTAAGGAACAAAGCGTAGCAGCTGGAAATGAGAAGGAATTTTGCGTAAAGAATGTATGGATCTCAATTCAGACAGGGATACCACAGTGCCAGGATGCTCTGCAGAGTAAAACATTTGTTTTGCAGCTACCCAAATGAGTTAGAAATAAGGATCTGATCTGAACTTTCTCTCCAAGGTACCCATGCTGCAGAATTACCTGAGATTTGTGCAATGCATTTGGGAATGGACCTGTAACACAATCCTAAAACTGAAACCCTTATTCCCAGGGTATGTGAATCTCCATGTATATATCAGTTTGCAAACAGATAGATTGTCCACTTGATGGACTACCTTGCTATTTACATAGTGAATAAAGCAAAACGACTTACAAGGATACTAAGAGTTAAGTCAAGTTAAAATCCGAATTCACATGCCTTTCTCAAACTCTTTCTACAGCCTTAACTTTCTGGAGCTAGCTGGCTATCACATGCCAGTCAAATTTTCCAGCATGAGTCACTCTGGTTTCCAAATTTTTCTTTCACAAATAAAAATGAAAAATTCCAAATGTCTCACATTTTTTCTATAGAAAAAGTGCATATAGTCAAAGAATTGTTTTCTATTTCCTTTTACATCCCTAGTCTAGACAAGAGGTACTATGATGAACCTTGCCTTTGCTGCCAATACCAACAGCACTTTGTGGTCTTGTTACCTCACATCTGGCTAATTCCCAAGGACAGTCATAGCTAACAAGTAGCCCTGTCAATGGTCATTCCAGCAATTCATTTGGGCTACCCTTTCAAACAGCATGGAGAATTCTTAAGAGAGAAGGTCTTTTGTACTGGGCAATGTTTCACTCCCTGTGTTTAAATGAGAAGGGCAGTCGGGTTGTAAAGATTTATATAAATGAGACCATTGTACACTGAAAAGAAGATTGGTATGTTTGATCTCAGCTGTTATTGATTTACCTTTTCCACATGATAACATTCATTAGGCAGGGTAAGTAAAGGCTGGGGTGTTCCATTTCAATTATCTACAGTTAAAATACAGACATTACGCAGGGTGGAGCTTCAGTCCAGTTTCAGTGGGCTGAAGTGTGAAAACATTTTCCTACCAAGTCATTACATAGGATGACATGACTTTTTTGAATCCTTTCCTGTCTCCTCCCTACCCACCCCACCCCTTTTTATTTTTTATTCCTTTTTCTTTGTTTTTGAATATTTGTGTTTCTGGTCAAAGGAGCTGTTCTACCTCTTTGATACATTTAACACTGCTGTTGCTCTCTTGTCATGTGTGAAGCACAACAGTGCTAGTAGAGCACAGGTCTCTTTGCCTGACACCTGGTATTAGTGTCCCAGAAGGTTCACAGATTTAATAGAGCAACCACCTGTAGGTGACCCTGATTTGTGCAGGGGTTGAACTAGGGGTTCTTCAGAGATGCCTTCCCATCTCAGCCCTCTGACTGTAGAGGAGCCGATTTAGTTACAGTATAAGGCTGTTACACTGCGCTGCATCAAGTACTTTCCAAATACAATTCTTTTATTTTAAAGGAAAACTAAAAGTAACAACAACTACAAAGGACACATTAGTATCACATTAGGAGTAATTTCTTTCTCACTGTTGGCTTCAAAAAACTGACAGCGACTTAAGTTTAGGCAAGAAATTCAAAATTTCCAGAGCTAAGTGAGGTGAATACTGCCCCAGATATTTTGATTTTTTAATTGATTGAATGGATGCCTCTTCAAAGATTCTTTCCTTCCCTTGAATAATGTTATTAAAACCTAAAGAAGTTCCCATAACAAAACTCAAGCACTTCTCATTAGATGTATCGCTTCCAAACACATTTTCTTCTGAGTTATCTCTTGGTTGAAATGCCAGAATCCATAACTTGCTTGCACATCCCTGCAGGCACATTTGCGAAAAGAAAAGACAACAATAATTTTAAGTTTCTTTATTTTAAGACTTGCTGACTGTCCACAGCTCCTGTTAATTTGTGTTGAAGAGATGAGTAGAACTTCTATAGAACAGTTTCTCCAACTTCAAAAGTGTTTGAGGACTTGAAAGTGTTGACATTTTACATCCATTGCATATCCAAATGACTCTGATATTGTGGAGACGACCTTAGCTGTTAACATCCACTTAAACATTTTAATAGAGGTGCATTGCATTGGACCTGTGGAAAGTAGTACGCTGTATGTGCTGCATAATGTAGCTGGTGTCTGAAAGTGATAAAATAACACAGGATTGTAAAAAAATACAAGCAATGACTTGTACTTTGACTTGCACTTAGAGCTGCAGGTACTGAAAGCACAACATTTTCTTGATTATTTCACCAGACAGAGACATGGAAAAGCTGGATCTGCACTGATAAAACCCCCACAACCTTGTCAGAATATACTTTATAAAAAAGCCACATGCTTTCCTTGTCTGGAAATGAGGCAGAAACTCACAGACATTCCCTGCCAAGCCCCTTTCCTTATCCATCTGCTCTGATAGCTTCTTTTATCTTTATTTTTGCCACTGCGGTGGAGAGCTGGTAACACCATATTCTGCCTCAGTTGTACTTATAATTCATTCGACAGAGCCAGGTAACAACAACCTTTCTATAAGAAAAAGGTTAAAATGATTTGCACTAGCATGGAAGTGATATTCCAAGTATCTTTGCAGTGAGCAAGTGCATAATATGTTTGCCCTTTAGCATAGCCTTTCCACTCTAAGCATTCACCATGCTTCAGAAAGGTTTTGGACAGGAAGACACCCCCCTCCTGGTCACCTCAGACCACAGAAACCAGACATTTCTGTGTCAGGTTCATGCACCTAGTGTCTAAGCCAGAGATTTTATTTAATAGACACAAAATAGGAGACTTATACATCTAGGCACATACTGTTGTCAAGTATTGCTGATTTTTTTTACTGATTTCCAGTCAGGTTTTATAAATCTTATTTCTTTATGACATTTTCTGCTTGATTGAGGTGCCCATGGCCAGAGATGTCTTCACAGGAGCATATTTTTAAATGCAAATAACATCATCTTTTTAAAGGTCTGTGGGAACAGGTCTCCAAGAAACACGATGTATTCTGGAAGATGTTTTAAATTTTTTTTTTTTTGTGAGGAAAAAAAAGTATAGGAGAAAGGTAATGGCATGACTTTTAATATTTACCATATTGTAGTTGTCATATCATGTAGTGTTGGAGCATGAGAGATGCCCAACTGATGAGCAAAATGAGATTATTGGAAGAAATGGTTAGAGTCTTTTAATTAATGAAGATTGGCATTTATAAAAGATACTAATACTTTTGTTGAGGAAACTACAGAATTAAGACAAAGAAGTAAATATTTAATATTTTTATTGGTGACACATGACACATACATTGTTTGAGACCGGTATTGAGCAGATTTGAGCCAGACTGGACATGTTCAAGTCTTGACTTTTTTCCTTAGAAACTGCAGCTCCAGGGAAAGAAAGTGCCTGGTAATTTTGCCGTAATATCCTACAAGCTTTGTCTTCATGTCTGCACCTGGGTGCTACAGCTTTTTGGGGAGAATTTCAGGGAGAAAGTCCCGTTGTCAATGAAGATTTTTGACATTGCTACCTAAAAAACAGGACAAGGTCACGATGGTGAAGACCTGGAGACATGTCCCTGCTCCACCCCAGTGAGGTAAGTCAGTTTTCCAGTGGCTTGGACTGGCAGATCGGAAAGATGACTTGTGCTTTTGTGTATTTGTTTTCCAAAAGGGTCAGTTCTTTGCCAGCCTTTTCCCGGTCCTTTATGCTGCTGGTGCGCTTAATTCACATACTGAGTTGGCTTCATCTGTGCTGGGCAAGGTTTTGGCCATGCAGCTTGTGGGTGGCTGTATGGCGCCTGTAGGTTTTGCACCCAGATGAATCTCCTGCATTCAGCTACTATATGAGATGAGACAGCCTTAGCGGGCACAGTGTTTTGTCTGCAGTGCAGAGGGGAACGAGGGAAGGTTATTTTCTGGCTAGGGAGCTCTTTACTTTTGTTGAGCCTCTGTCACATATGTTGCAATTGCCTTTCTGGCCTTCCTCCCCCTTTTTCAGTACGTACTTCAGTGGAAGTCTTGGCACAGCCTGACAGTGTGACGGTGCTTATTACTCATGAGCATATTGTCTGACTTTTGATTGAATGTCAGCACTTCTTTGATCAGGTTCCTTCTGCCTGAACTAATTAGGGGAGGAGTGACACACTCCTCCATGGGCCTTGGCTGGCCTTTAGCCCTGTATCTTTGCAAGGAGGTTTATCATGCAATTGAACTGCCATTAAGTCATGAGGAACTGTGAGAGTGCAGTGAGAGGAGATCAAGATCTTACTGCTCCTGTAAGCAGAGCCGCTCCTATCAGACTACAGGCTCTACCGGGGAGGTATTTGTGCCAGGTTTGCTTGAAGTATATCCTGGTTTTGTCCCTTTGGGCCATGCAAAGGGAGAATTTTTCATATTTCTTCTCTGTTCCATGCTGCTTTTATTTCTGAGTATTTTACTCACTCTATCCTGATTTTCTCTTGCTCTGAGTTTCTTTTTACTGTCCAGCAAAGACCAGACTATGCAGTTCTCTTGATCTGTGGAACTATATTTCAGGCTTGTGTCCTGCCCCATTCCTTTTATCTAGTCAAGGGAGAAACAGCAGAAAAAGGACTGGCTAGGACTAGGCCTTTCCCTTTCTTCAGTCATTTTTATCTGCTCTTCCTATTTCTTTTTCCCCTCCTGGAACTTCCATTCTTGGTTTAAAAACAGCTGTGGTGTGTTCTTAAAAATTTTATTTTGGATCAAGGAAAACTAGCTGTTTTGAAAAGCTGTCATTGTAAATTACTTTCCCACTAGCATTGCTGTATGCTGTGTTTAGTTCAGACAGTAAACTTTTATATATGTCTAGTATCATTTTATTAAACAGTCAGTTCCCGAGCAACTGGGTTTGAAGTGGTTATTCAGAAATTTCTGCTTTTCTTGTTTCCCATGTGTTTTCTGTAGTTTTGCGGTTTAAAGTGTTTCACAAATCAAATCTAGCCTCTTTCTTTGTTTCAGATTTCTCCTATGGTGAAGACAAAACATGTGTGTATGTACATGCTGGTACATGCCTGTATGTAGGCAGGATTATGGCAGAGATGGTGGATGAAGCAAGTGTAGTGGTCCTTTGGGTCTGTCACTGGTACATACAAGTGAGGCAGTATCCCTTTGTTTTCAAATTCAGGCAAATTTGCTTCATCTCATTGCATGGTTTCTCTGAGCTGGGAAAATTCAGGGTAGGATTTCACATGTCCAGACTATCCAGTATTTCTAAGAAAATATCCTTTTTGTTATCATGGTGATAGAGTTAGGCAGTGGGAAAAAATGCAGCCATAGCCCTAATTCATGATCGAAAATAACACCAACAAAAAAATAGCCAAAATAAATACCAGAGTAAATCTGGTGAAGAAAATCTGTTCTAAATGTGCTCTGGGTAAAATATTTTGGTGAGTCTTTCTGTTTCTCTAACCTTTTCCAGAGGTAAATTTGTTAGGAGTTTTGCTAAGAATTTTTTCAGTTCTTGAAGGTTAGCATCAAATTACTCCAGAACTGGAGTCATTCCTGACTCCAGCCTTTCTTTTCTGCCCTTCATCTCCATCATCTCTAAGCTCACATGCCACAACCACAGAAACACTGCCAGAATCTGGCTCCTCTTTCCTCTTCGTCTCTGCAATAAACTGCTCATGCCTTTATCAATTTCCATCTCTTCTCTCCAATTGCCTGCTACTTAGTTCTTCTTAAGTCTTTCTTTCTAGTAATTTTTTGCAGTGAAGCAGGTTGTACAATGGGAATTAAAAAAAAAAAAAAAAAAGGTGGAAAAATAAAGTCCAGACTCGTGTCTGGCATAAATCAAAGAAACTTCAGTGACCCCACTGTTGCACTGTTGTCACTAGAATTATGTTGATTTTACACCAGTCTAGAATATCTGACCCAGAATATGCTACAATTTTTCTTTGCTACATAGATACCTTTCCTATTTGCTATTTACATGTGTTTTTAAATGGATTTTTGTTAATATCTGTTCAGTGAATGACAACTTTCAGTATGTATTCACTTAGAAACAGGTATAGTATTATGTGGAAAGAAAGAATATATATTGCTTATTATTCCTAAATTGTTTGTTTTCTCCTGCTTGAACAGTTTCAGTCATGACCCAGAGCTAGCTGACTACTACTCATAAATAACTGAAAGCTAGTATTCTGTGGGCATGATGGAAATAGACTTGCATAAATTATGGGACAATTAAATATGGCAAATTCTCAAAATTAAGAAGATGCTTGCCAATGATTTGTTGACAGAAAAAACCCCAGTTGACGCTTTCATTATTATATTCACAATGGCTGGTTTTTTCCAGTTCTCTCAGAGAAAACAGGACTGTTAAAAAAGGGTTTAGCTTTTTTCTAGACCAGCTGCCTCTGCCACTATCCTGCTCTTCCATTTCAAATTTCTTTTTTTGTTTGTTTGTAAATCTATTTCACTTGCATCTGCCCTTTCCCCTGGTCCTTCATTTACTCAGTCTGAAGTTTTTCAGAGTAGTGATGTCTTGGCATTTTAATGAGGAGATGGATAGCACTGACATTTACCCCGTGTCAGGTATCATAGAATACCTGAGGTTTGAAGGCATCTCTGGAGATCGTCTAGTCCAAACCCTTTGCTCAGAGAAGGGTCAACTAAAGTATTTATATGGATGTATTTTCCTGTCTGGAACTGAAGTAGGTTGTAGTCTTTCTACAGCAGTTTGACTGAAGAGAAATGCAGTGGATTGTGGTTGCCCTCACTTTGCAAACGCTGATATTGCAAGGCACTTCTTGGCTTGCTTGCCCCAGTTAGCTCTGAATAAGCCAGGCCCTGCCAAGAGGCTGAGGGTGCTCTGCTCTGTACTCTGCCAGGGAGGAGCCCTGACACGGTAGCAATGTGCTTTCTGGGGCTCTTCAAGCCTGTGTGTCCATGCACAGCACCACAGGCTGTCGTGTAGCCATGACCAGAGACCTGAAGGCATTGGATAGTCACTCATGTTGCAAGTCCCTGAGTCCATTCCTGCCCTTTTGAATGCTCTTTCATAAATGAGTAATATGTGTCCGCTCCATAATATCCTATGCATATTAGGAAATGCTTGATGGCTGCATATATTTTAACAAGACATACAGGAATGTACCAGGTATATTATATATATTCTGGGACTGGCGTTTTTAAGAGAGTCAAATTAGGCTCTATTTTTGAAACTGCAGTTCAATGCATAGTTAATTGCTGGCCCAGCTGATACCACTTATTTATCTCACTTCCTGAATTAACGGCACAAACAAATAACAGGATTCCAAATGTCATTCATTAATGACACACGAGCTTGATCACAGATGCAAAATATAGAAAGAAGAAAAAAAGGATTCATAATAATGTGTTTGTCTGCATATTGTATATTGGATAATTAGAGCTATCTTTGGCTGTATTACTTCTGGGTCTTCTGGAGAGCATGATATTAAGCAAGAGCATTAGGACAACGTCTCCACATATGCTTAGAAAAAATAAGCAAAGCAAAACAAAATCCCCAATGTTATTTTTGTTTCATATCACCGCTAAAGGAGAAAGAGTAGTAAAGAAGGCTAATCTGGAAATCTACCTAGACTGGCAAGTTTGGTGGCTGGTATATTTCATGTTTCATTAATACTAAGTGAACAAAACTCAAATCTTGATAAAAATTCTCCATTTTTCTTGGAATTCTCTTAGAAGGCTTCCCTTACAATCTAATAGAATATGGTCAAATTGCTGAATATCCTTAATGAGTATAACTGAATCTTGGATAAGGTGAATGGATGTATAATGAGTGTTTAGATTTGAGAACAGCCCATTTTTCATTACTTTGTCATTTAATAGGTAAAGAAATAACTCATTTCTCTCTTGCTCCAGGATATCTCTTGGCTGTGCCACGGATGACTAGGATCACCTGCTCAGTTGATGTTCTAGAATTTTCAGTTATCTGTGTGCTTCACTAATGCACCACTTTGTATTAACCTGCACTAGGGAAGAGGAGGTGGTCCATATGTGCTTTCTGTAAGAGAAGTACTGTGTGCAGAGGTGACTGAGCTAGCTGTATCTTTCATTTAGGAAGAAGTGGAAATGATAACTGTAGTTAAGTTTGCTTTCTGCTTTCCATTGTCATGATACTCTTCATTTGCCATTAGCTACAAATTGATCAAATAGATTAATTTCCACCTTGGATGTTGCTTTAAATTTCTTTTCCTGTTTCAAGTTTAAGTTGCTCAAAAAGTGACTTCCTCAGAGATGCCTTAATGTTTTCCTAGTTCTGCTACCAAACATAAAATGTTATACAGACATTTCATTAAGTATATCTGCTGCCCTTAGATCAGGTGCATGGAAAATATATGCCATTTTATGCAAAGAGAAGGATCAGTGCTCATGTTTCCTGCATTACTTCACTTCTACTGGTCTCCAAATTAAGTACAACCCACTAATCACTGCACACTGCATCCAACCATTCAACCATGTTTTTTAAAAAACTTGACATCCCATTACAAGTCTCAGCTGCAATTTGAGGTTTTGCTTTCCTGACACCATCGAGTCCTTAGTTTACTTACTGGATTGGAAATATTTTTATGAGAGTTGTATCTGAATTTTGCACAGCTCCTTTAAAGGGCATTGTATCTTTTGTTTAATCCTTTGGTATCTACAGAAACTGCAGTAGTCATCAAGACAGAAAGGTGAAGGAATATAAAAGTACATAATAACTGCATATCCTTTAAAATGTAAATGTAATTTGAAGGAGGAGTCACATAGCTCAAAGTCAATCCAGGTAAAAAATGCAACGTGTTGATGTGCAGGTTTACCAAATGCTTTTGATTTTTTTTTCCCCAGTGGGAAGAGGTGGTTTAATTTTAGCTTGAATTTATTATACAGCATTTTCAAAGTTAAAACCAGCAATTTCCTGACCTCTCAGCTGCTCTGCCTCTGATCATGGGACACACACCTGCAGATCTTGTCACAGTTTCTGTAACCTATTTTCTTCTGTTTTTAGTGCACATATATAAAAAACAGAACTAAACAGTCCTACTCTTGTGCCTAGGAAAAAGGAAGAAGCTCTACATCTGGAAGTATGGCCAAACATTTTTTTTTTTCCACTGGGCAGAAAAAGCATTGAAAGAAGAATGATCTGAAAGATTATAATTGCCTTGAGCATTAGAAATTGTGCTTCAGCATTCTTATGGAAATCCTTGTTTGGAGATTTCTGTCCTGATATGTGAGCTTCTCTCAAACTTTTACACATTAAAGCCCTCATAGCAGCCCTTTCAAATAATTATTATGCATTTGCTATCCTCATATCATAAGCAGTGAACTGCGGTCATTATTTTGAACTGGCTGATTTATTGGTGAAGGTGGATGTAGAGAGATTCACAGAATCACAGAATATGCTGAGTTGGAAGGGACCCACAAGTATCATCAAGTCTACCTCTTAGCCCTGCACAGGACTGTACCCAGGAGTCACAGCGTGTGCCTGAGCGTATCATCCAAACGCTTCTTGAACTCCTTTAGGCTTGGTGCCATGACCAACTCCCTGGGGAGCCTGTGACCTCTTCCTCAACTGGGGAAATCTCACCAGCCTGCTTACCTTTGGGAGCCACCCAACGCCCTCTGCTCCACAAAGATCCCCAATGGGACCTGTGGGTGTCGTCACTCCCTCCCTTCTCCACCCACTGTGTCCATCAACAGAGCAGGGACAGACCAAGAGGGCCCGGACACAGTCATCTGCCAAGGGATTTCATCCCCTGGAGTTTTTCTGAGCACACCAGAGGCACTCAGATAGGGACGAGTTTGAAGGTCAGCAGTTATGTCCCCTTTCACCCAAGGTGACAGCTGGAGAAGATATGGACTGAGGACAAGACTGGCACAAGATACGTACTAGCTCAGAAATGAGGGCAGCAGTGCAGCAGAGGGGTGCCTGAACTAAGTTTCAATCGTTTTTTTTCTAGCAAACAGCTTCCTTTTGGGAGGTTTAGCAATGTTGTCCCTTTCGCTGCATTCTCTATCTGAGTGCTCCAAATGAAGGAAAGAGGGCAGTGGTACTTGCTGGAGCACTGGGGCTCCCTAAAGCACCATGTACATAGCCAGAGCCATCAAAGTTAGGGACACAGCCAAGCTTGGAGGTGCAAGTCAAACAGCTCAAGCACCAAGTACCTGCTGTTCCAAATGTTGCATCCAGCAGCCCTGATAACCTTGAAATAATCCTCATCAACCTATGACAGATGAGGAGAAAAATTCCTAGAATAGAAATCACAGGGACCAGGCCAATACAGGGGAAAGAACAAGAGAAGTTTTTGATGCCTCCTCCTTGGAAGTATTCAAGGGCAGGTTGGATGAGGTCTTGAGCAATTTGGTCTAGAGGAAGGTGCCTCTGCCCATAGGAGGCATATGATCTTTAAGGTTCCTTCCCATCAAAACCATTTTATGATCCTGTGGCAATGTAAGAATATGTGCCTATATTTAGTGGTATTATGAATATGCAAATATACAGTATCTAACCACTTTGTCTGCTGATTTTATTTGACATATTTGTATTGATTCCATCTGAGCAACTGGACCATTTTTATGATGGTGTGTCACTCTGCCAAAAGGACTCCAACAGCTAATTTTCGGTTTATACATAACTTAGTGTCAAAATACAGATTACTTCTCTCTTGTCTTATTCTGAAAACATAGTGGTTAAGCTACTTGAATCCTGGATTTTCAGGCTTGAGAAAGTGAGGTTATAATCCCCAGAAACACTTTGTTACATCACTTTATTCAGAACTCTTTCTTTGACTAGAATGGAGGAACATGACAATTAGAAAACAGCTCATAAGGAATAGTTTACAGCTGTTTATTTTGTAATCAGATGAATTCTTCAATTTTTGCTTTAAACACCACTTTTCAAAGCAGAAACAATTCGTCTTTTTAAAATACCCTGCAACTTTCTTTGTATGTGTTAAAAAATCCATCAGAGAACTAATATTTTCTAGTGCCAATCTTTTTCTGTATTTTTGCGTAGCCAGCCTCATTTTCACAGCTTTTATGTTCTGCACTTCTCTTGCCAGACTTTGAGAGCTGTGAGCGGTTTTTTGGTTAGTTTTGTTTTGATACCCCTGATGCAAAAATTCAAGATTTCCAGACACTCCTTGTCCACTGCCAAAGGGTTAAAGAAGAGCATTTGCTTGTTTGGTAGGTTTTTCCATTGTTTTACAGCTCTGAAAAATGCACATCCAAAGCAGTAAAAACAAAAGGCACTGAAATGGAGATTTACTATTGTTTTTCCACCTTCGTCATCATATGAGATTTGTCTCTACACCCATTTTACAGTGGGTGTAGTACAATGAAGAGTGCCCTTTAAGCGGAATCTTTCATTAGCCAATAAAAGAATGATCATGGACATTTTGTGTGAGTCTCTCTTCATGTTGCTCTGTGATCTCTTCTTTAAACAAGTGTATGACTTTTGAATATCAGAGAATTTTGCAGTAAATAACAACAGTCCTTTTTTTTTCCCCTGAGTTTTTACATCAGAATTCTGTTCTTATTAGCTGGTGTTCATGGGCCGTTTTCATATATACCTCTCTGATGCCCATTCTATTCCGTGAGTTTGCTGATAGCAGGTGCCCAGGGTTATCAGATACAGCACTCAGATGATGAAAGAGGATGACAAACTTATACAGTGTATTGACATGTTTATTTGCCATGCCATATTCAATCAAACCCAAGATTTTTAACTCAGCTCCTTCATGGCATGGTCAACCCTATTGTAAATGGCCAACAATAAACATGTCAGCTTAAGACAGAAGATCATGACAGCAACTGAGACAGATTGTCACCTCATCATCAGATTGAAAATTAAAATTTCCTGATGTGGTTAAACTTGCCTACTGCTGCATTTACAGACAGGGAAAAAAACCCCAGAGAAATGAGAATATACTGAGTATTAGATTTTGAAATGACACGAAGTACCTTGTCTGTCAGTAGAAATGTAATGCTCAGTTGAACTCATATATCTTTTTCATTGCATTCTCCGTCTTGTGTGAGATAGCTGGGTCTGAACAGGAATATGTATTTTATAGGCATTAAGAAGAAGGGTGCACATTTTATTAAGTTTATGAAGTTGCACGACTACTGTGAAAGCCAACAGAAACAATCATTTGGACTCTTATTCCCCTTTTTTATATGAAAGAGGAGTCTCCTTGTTTTTTCATAATTGCAACTATTTTACTGACACTCTCCCAGTTTCTCCAGTAAAGAAATGAAGTAATAACAACAAATGCCAGGAATAATTTGTCAGTGTCTCCAGTAGGTATGAAAGCCACGTGTCATCAACATACAAGAGATCAGGGAAGTGGCTGTCTAGTAAGGTGAAAAGAGGTAACAGAAGCAGCCGGGTTAGTAATTATCGCCCTAGTTAGAGCATGCTGCAAGCTAAACTAGCTGCTGGTACAGTTAGGTCTCCTCATGCTAAGTATTCCTAAATGGAAATCCTCTGGAATGGCACTTTTTAGGATTACATGCTACTTTAAGACCTTGTCTTTGTACTTCCCCACATGCCTGAGATGACCGCAATGCACTGCTGTTCTGGCCCCAGGCAGTCAGGCAGCCCCAAGGCATCATCATCCCTGTAGTGCGATGTACAGAACAAGTGTCTGGGAACTATTGAAAATAGTAACAAGACTACAGTTTTTGTTCTTAAGGAGCTGAGTGGGAGCAGTGATACATTAACAGATGTTTCATCGTATTCACATATTTTCCATACGACAGATCCTCAGACAAGCAGCTGTCGAATAAGAGAGGGAGAACAATATTAACATCTATGCCTTGAATTGGTTTCTTATCTTTTCAGCTCAGGCATGCTTGTGTTTCAAGCCCCACCGATTTTAAAATTTACTCTATTTCCTACAGTGTTTAAAATGTGTATGTATGTAGCTTGAATGTGATTATTATTAAGTTGCATCAGAATTTATGCTTAACTCTCAGACATAACCTCCAGAAGATGGGCTGTTTTTCTTCTACTCTCAGTCCCAGTGGGATTCTGCATCTGAGTAAGGGGTGTAGAATTTGGCCTCTCATAACAGTTTCTTCTAGAGAATGCCTTCGAAAAATAGCTATTGTCTACACTGTCTCAGTCTCCAATGGCTGTAAATCAATACAGCCTGATAGCACTGACTTGGACAGAGACAGGTTCATTATTATGCCAGCCAAGAATCTGGTCCGCGTATATGTAAATCAAAGCCAATGTTGGTTTCCTTAATTATTGACATATTGAAGTTTGTTGTCTCAATCAGGTAATAATCTACCTGGAATGTCAACAAAAGATGTCTTCCCTGCTCTTAGAGTTCAATTCAAGAAAATTATATTTTAGTAACATAAGAGAATTTCTAAATTATTTTGTCCTCCTGTTTGCAAAAATCTCAGGATTCAAAATTAATTTGACTTAATATATGTACAGATTACTCACAGTAGTAATTTGTCATTCTTATGAGGACCCACTGATATTGTTTAAATTAATGGCCCATGGTAGTCCTTTCAATTTTCATTGCTCCTTGGGAAATGCGTCAATGACTATTTAACATCACCTTAATATGTCTCCCTAGTAATGTTAAGTTTAATCAGTGATGGTTACATTTGTTGAGAGAATTCTGCTTATGTTCTGCTCCCTTCTCACAGGGTAAATTTCCCCAGTCCAATAATTCTGAGCAAGCACAGAGTGACACATGTGCCAGCTGTCCAGCACATGTGGAAACGCTCAAATTCACAAGTCAACTCTACTGTGGAGGGTGTATCTGTTGCTAGGACCTCTGCTAAACACTTTCATTATAGTTACTTTCAAAGGAGACTTGACCACATTGTGTCTATCTTTGCTTCTTTCCGTATTCCTTAGTATTCTGCCTTCTCACATCAAGAGCGACGTGTGGTGCTGTAAACAACAATCCTGGAATAAGAGACTACCAAATGTTTGCACTGCATAGTAAATTGTCTTATAGTAGTAACATCAGAAAAAAACTGCAGTGTGAAGACCAGTATCAATAGGCCCACTCCTGGCTAACGGATGTTCTTCAGAAGTTGCTTATTCAGTCATAGATACAACTGAGCTGTTGGTTCAGTAAAGATGACGTATTTAATGCAGAGTATACTTAGAAGCACATTTCAAGCACAGAGGTCCCAAAACTGACATCTTTTAAGTATGTTTTAATGTGATGACTACAGGACTTAGAGTGTGACAAGGAAGTGATGAGTACTTTGGAGCATCTAGNTTTCTTAATATTTTGGGTAGCTGGATACTGGTTGGGTTCATTTTTGATAAGTTGTATATGTTAGCCTGTGCTAAGTCAGTGCTTTGTGTAATGCTTTATTTTGGTTGTATTTTACCCTTTAAACTTTTGCCAAGTACTCTTATTTTTTCAAAAGTTTACACATAAAAGTACCCTCTCAGAAAATGCGTGCAGCTTTTCTCCTATGCACTCTCTCTTAATATGTTAAAAGAACTGAAGGCTCTTCTGATAATCTGGAGGGTGGATATTTTCGGAGCCTGGCATATTTTAAAAGTACAGCTCCCTTGATGAGCTTGTAGCTCTGAGTCTTGTGGTCTTACATCTTCTGGCATAGCATACAAAGATACCTTTGAGAAGCAAAGGGATTTCTTTTGTTTGGGGGTAACTACTAGTTGCAGTCAAAGGGAGAAATAAGCACTGAGACTTGGGATCTAACAGTGCCTAAGAGCTTTGTTCAAACACTTCTTGAACTCAGACAGGCTTGGTGCTGCAACCACTTCCTTGGGCATCCTATTCCGGTGCCCAACCGCTCTCTGGGGGAAAAAACTTTTCCCTGATATCCAGCCAAACTTCCCTGACTCAGCTTCATGCCATTTACTTGAGTCCTGTCACGGGTCATCATAGAGAAGAAATTGATACTTGCCCCTCGGCTTCCCCTTATAAGGATGTTGAAGACCCTCAGTTTCCTCTTTTCCAGGCTGAACAAACCAAGGGACCTCAGCCACTCCTCAAAAGGCTTCCCTGCCAGACCCTTCACCTTCCTCTTTGCCCTCCTTTGGATGCTTTCTCATAGCTTAGTGTCTTTTATATTGTGGCACCCAAAACAGCACACAACATTCAAGGTGAGGCCACCCCAGTGCAGAGCAGAGCAGGACAATCCCCTCCCTCAACCGGCTGGCGATGCTGTGCCTGATGCCCCCCAGGACACAGCTGACCCTTCTGGCTGCCAGGGCACTGCTGGCTCATGTTCAACTTGCCATTGACCAGGACCTCCAGGTCCTTTTCCGCAGCACTCGTCTTCAGCCTCTTGTTCCCTAGTCTTTGCATTCTAGATTTCCCACTTGATGGCCTCTCAGGCCATGGGAAATGGCCTTCTGAGGTGCCTATGATCCATAATTCAAATTTCAATCATTGAGGTGGAATGTGGACACAAAAACTTTGACAGATGACGGATGGTGACCTAACATTTTAGGAATCACTGAAGAGGTGCTTGATTAATGCTCAGCCACATGACAACCTCTTTGGAAACTGAAATAATTTTTGGTCATAGGTACAATATATTTAAGTTCAAAGGAAATAACTAAAAGCATTCATAACTAAAAGCATTCATACAAGGTGTTTGGTTTTCTTGCATGCATACTGTGTTATCAAAAAGAAATCAAGATTTATGTAAAGGTACCATGCTAGATTTAATGAAGTAAAATGTCTACCAATGGCTTCCTCCTGCAAGTCCCATGTTGTAATACTGGTGCTATAAAATGTCTCTCAGTTCCTTACTGGGAAGATAGTACTTTGAAGATTGTAACATAAATCAAATGATCATATTGGGAAGCACAAATAAAGAGAAGAAAATAAATTAATGTATTTCAGTGGTTTTCCCTCATGGTATTCCCAGGAGAAGGCATGTTGGAGAACATAAGGGTTTCAACTCTCTCTGCAATCTTATAATGAATAAGAAAATGGGAAAGGAGGTGGCTGTATTTCCAGCTTTTGTTGTTTTCCAACTCATCTGATAGGTGCATTGGATCAATCTTATGCCAAACTGAGAGCTTTTTAACTGAGAAGTTATAGGATCCATGTTTTACCTCCCTAACTATTTTAATATGGGAATGTCTCATTTCTGCATTAAGAAAACCTTGTGTTTTCATCATTAGAGCTATAGTGCAAGTGAAGTAAGCATCCAATTGCTAAGAAATAGTAACACCACTGAAAAAGAAACCTCTCCAAATGTTATTTTGCCCTAATTCACTCTAAGGACTTCAAGAGGAATGAGAAAACTAATTTGACAATGACAAAAGCATGCATCACACAACAATCAAGTGCTTTCAGAAAGAAAAGGTAAGCACTAGAGAATTAATGCTAGTTTTAGCTTGAGGTAGCTTGATTTTACAGTACATAACTCTTATTTCTTTTAAGACTGGCAGAAGGTCAATGCATATGAATGGTTTTCATGATGGAGATTAAACTTTGTAAAAAGATTTATTAGGTAGGATTATAGGATCCCCTCCATGGTGAAGAATTTACTGCCAGTGCAGCTGATAGAAACTATAAGTGGAAAAAGCTTTCCTTTTCCTTTGTACATTCTGACCAAGGTGTTAGGCTCAATGCTGCTGTCTTTGCTGAAGTAAAGCTCCTCTGGAGGGGCACATATTGAGACTAAGAGGGTTTACATGTGTGAAGACTTGGCAGTTTTCTGGTTTATCCTATCTTGTAAGACCACTTTTCATGAACTGTGAGTGGAAAGTGACCCTAGGTAAGATTTTAGTGTCAAAGGTCCCACTTAGTGCACTTTCTTTAGTGTGTGTGAACTTTAAAGTGCACACATCGCTGATTTGAAGCTCCTTTGTCATTATCATTATAACAAAAACTGTGGTGGTTAGTACTGAGTATTTCTATCTTAGTTGGGAAGGTACTATAGCATTAGCTTAACCTGTGTCATGCATACACACGCTTTCCTGAGTAGGACCAACTAAAGAGCAGTTCACAACCGTTGAGTTTTACCTGCATGAAGGCCTCTCCATTGGTGGCAGGTTTGTCTTACACTGTCATGTCCATTTCATTGACTAAGGAGAGCTGAGTACTGTTTGCTTAATGTAATCAGTCAGCAAAACCACTTGACTTACAGAGATTATAAGCATGAAGAGAACAGAGGGTTCAAAGAACTAGGTTTTCCTCCTATTCTTTTATTCTCATATTTTTTTTCTGACAAATGAACATCTCAGATGAAACCCTGCATGCTGTTGCCATCCAGTCCTTGAACTTCCCTGTGAGGTAGAGGCCCCTCTGTGGGAACATCTGTGGTCAAACGCTTCCTCATCTCCACTCCAAGAGATTATTTCTCCTTCTTTAAAGCCACATTTTCCTCCTCAGCAGCATAATCAGATGGTTCAGCATTTGGCACAGCTGAGGGGTTGGAAGCTCCACATGTTGAGGAAAAGGTAGGAACAGCCATAATTTCCCTGCTGGGCTCTTTTTTTTTTTTTTGCTTCTGGTTATGTTTATGAAATTAAGAAAACTCTATTCTTATTATGTGACAGTAGGAAGTTTTAAAGCTGCAGTGCTATGTAAATATGCATTTGTTAGCGTACTGACAGAAAAATAAATAAGTGTTCAGAACAAGTCTGGTAAGTTAAAGTGCTCATTCTGCCTTCTGCTTGGTCAACACACATTTTTAACAAGGTAAATTAATGACATGATATTTGGGTCAGATTTGGGCTCTTAATGTCTGTGGCATAGTTTTAGATAACCTGACTAAGTGGATACCTTGGGTTTCTTCATTCCTCTCCAAACCTGGAGCATCAAACCGGCTGAGTTTGTACTTATCACTGTGTTCCTGGAAGGCGTCTGGCCTCGATTGCCTTTGCATTTCTCATGGGAACTTTTCATGCTGCACAGTACTGTTAAACCGGATTACTAAACTCTTGATTTTTAAACTTTTTGAATCTGCACTTCCTTTCCACAACTATTTCTGTGAAGCATTTCAGATCATATTGGTAAAACAGAATTAAATCTGTGCTTTCACACAGTGTTATTTTAAGACTAACCTTTCATCAGGGATATAATGTTGAACACATTATTAAATTAATGAATGTTCTACCAATAAACACCTTTGTTCAGTCACCACCTCATTAAGCAGAGAGAGAGGTATTAATTTTTTCATTCGCGACAGAGACAAGCATCTTTAAAGCAGAACAAATATAAAGCCACATTTAAAGCTAAATATACTGTTGACTGAGGAGTTTTGTATTCTGGTGGATGCAAATCACATTCACAGATTAAAGCAATTTTCTGTGGCCTAAAGGGAGCTTTCTGGATCCAGTCATTAAATTTTTGTTTAAGCATTTTCATATGTGGAAAAAACCTTTTTTGCTCAAAAAAAGTAAATTTTTAACACGGTCCTTGAGAAACACATCTCATTATTCTGGGATTTGTATATTGGCTGCAGAGAAACAATGTGATGATATGAAGTTTAAAAATGCAGAGTCAGCAGAAATTTTTTCACTGTATAACCCTTAGAGAAATTCTCACACTAAGCTTTTGAAAGCTTCAGATGAACTATTTTTGCTTGCATCCTAGTACTGCCATCGAAAGTGTACAGGGAAACCATTACTGCTCTATCAATGATGAACCAAGCAACCCACCTTCCCAACGGGCAAAGCGTTATAGTCTATGAAAGCTTTTCAGAAGTTGCTTACATTTGAGCATTTTACAAGCTAGCACCTCAATCTGGAATAAATTAGTAGGAAATTGCTGTTTACCAAGTGTTAAAAATGTTTCAATTAATAGCTGTGTTAATACACAGTGGTTGTGACAGAAGCAATTAGGTTATCTTTTGCCCACAATTTTCTATGCTGCCTTCAGCAGAAGTAAAATAACTTAGAAATACCAACACACTAAACACATCACTATATAAACACCATTTAAAAAATGTTGACTTGTTTCAAAAATATGAAGGCTTACTGATCTGATAGAAGGAAAGGAAAAAACCCACTTGAACTCTATGTGACTTAGGAAAAAAAAGTCCAATTGGAAACACCTTCCTTTAAATAAACAATCATTATTAGCATTAGTCAAAAATACTATTATTTCCTTGGAATATCCTGTTCAACTCGTTTTAAGAATTAGTTAAAAGCTTTTGCAGACACATACCTGGTCTGTTTGGGTTTTTTTTTAACCTATTGAGTAGGGATTTGTATTCATCAGGAGAAAACCTCCCTTGCAGATACGTGATGCTTCCTTGCAGCTGAATAACTTTTAATGTTCTTTAATTCTTCTGAAACCACTTTCCTGGGACTTTGGTGTATGTAAAAATAGTACTGTTTCAGAAGCACTACATATGAGAAAATCCAGTGCCCCAGGGCGGCACTTATCCAGACACACACAGCTTAGTGAAGTCCTATTGATCCAATAAAACATCTTTGCTCTTTAAGTTCTCTCAAGCTATTCTGCAGATTTGTTACAGGCTCTTAAAATGGTCTGGTCAACTGCATTTTGCCCTTTTGCTACTTTTTCTGTGCACTCATGGGCTTGTCCAGGTTCTCATTTGTGACTGATGTTCTCTTGCATGAGTTTTCTCTCCTTTTTCCCAGGGACTGTGCACTTTGGCATTAGCTAAGGAGTAGAGAGTTCTCCCTCTTTTTCTTTTTCTTGCAAATTGCTCAGCTACAGTTTTCATGCTGGTTTGCATGTGAAATAACTCCACAAGTAAGAAAGACATAGGTATTTGGGAGAGCTGAAGCAACCCTAAGTGTCTACAGCAGTCATAGCTCATACAATGTACAGATAAAAATGCCTGTATTTCAGAAGGCACCAGAGAAAATTTTGTACTTGAGAGGGCTTCAAACTATAACCATTTTTTTAACATATCAGAATTTTTCTGCCTAATTGGATTAAGATCAACTTAATTTAAAGATGCCTGAATCAGTTAAGTTTTCTGTGATACAAAGCGAGCTAAAACAAAAACACCAACGATAAGATTCATGGTTTGTATTAACAGTTCACATCTGTAGTTAACTTGAAACAGATGCTTTTCAATACAAGCCATTGTTTTTAACTTGAATGTGACAATATGTTTTGATGTTTTCTCCTTAATTGTAAAATCATGTAATGAAGTCCCTTTAGTATGTGTGTGGCGAATTGCCAAAGCCTCTATTTTTTTCCAGACCTCTTTGGTAGAATTTCTCATGGTGCCTTATTTACAATTGTTCGTCATAATCAGATGATTTCCCTTTTGGATCATAGAAGGTCCATTTGGGTATTCTGGAGAGGTATCAATAGGACTGGAAAGACAAGAAAGCATCTCTTAGGTTACCATAAGGCTGGGTAAGACCAGGGTCTCCTGAACACAAAGGATCACAGGGGGAACTTCTCAGGAAAATCTTCCATGAAATATAACTCCATTATTTCTAATGAGCAGTATGAAAGTATTTGGTGATGTGTTAGATCACTTGAAATCAAGTGATAAGGATAAAATTTCATGTATCTCAGTGTCTTCTGAACCTGGGGACTGGGGTGCTTTTCACTGAGTGCAGAAGTTTGAAATTGCAAATGACACTTCATCACCCAACAGAAAGTGTATGACTAAGAAAAATACCTATGGCTGCTTTTTAATTTTAAGTCAGTTTGTGGTGTTTGATAGCAGTGATGAAGATATGAAAACTAGAAATGGAAAATTGAAACTAACTTTAATTATCCTGACAATATATATACAACAATAGTAAAAAACTACTACTAATGTTGACACTTCATTTCTTCAGTATGTACTTCACAGAAATGTGAAGTACATGTGACTATGATGAATAGAGTGAAGAAATAAATAGCTCTGAAATCCTGCCCAAAAATCTAAATCCTTTTCAGCTTTCAGAGATTTAGTGGCAGAAATAGAAAACAGAGATACACAGAATAAATTCGTTGAAGAAGAGTGGCTCAATTAAACTTTGAGGAAACTGGACAGGATTTTCATAATTCTGAAGTTCAACTTGGAACTGCAGCTAGCACATGAGCAGAGAAGGCCTCTGAATTACATAGGATTGTTCTATGAGACTGGGCTGATTAGCATGAAATCAGCTAGAAAGCCAAGGATGCAGACAGGTGGAGAATCATTGTGAAGCTCCTGTGCCACTTGCAGAGCAAAGAGGATGTCATTCTGAAAATTATAACAGTGGTAAGGACATTGCTGTCCAGGTCTGACCACGCAAATCGTTGCTTCTAGTACAAGCAAAGAATAAAACACTAAAATACAGGTCAGATATTAACTTACAGATAGAATATTGTACCTTGGCTTCTGATTATTGGTAGGTCATCTTTGAACACCCACTTATATGCTGTTGTCAGATTAAAAAAATCACATATTTCTATTCCCATGGATGTACAAGATTCAACTTTTTGTGTTTGCTGCTGTGGTTGTCGGGGTGGACATGAATGATGCCTTCCAACGAAGCAGATATATTTCTCTATTTGTGTTAAAATATTTCACCTTTCAGCAGAAACAGTCTAAAGGAATATATGTGGCATATACACAGTACTTAACAAAAATATCAACACTCATTTGGGATGTATAATATTTACTTTTATTTGCATTGTGGTTTCTGTTTTACACTGGGTCTTATCACTTGTTCTGAGTCCATACTGAATTTTTCAAGAGGCAAAATATAGATTTTAGACTTGAGTGTTTAGGATCAGATTTGGTTCAACAGAGTTCAACATTTTCATTACTATGAAAATGTGCCTCTTCATTGTTTCCCCCCAAAACCTTGGAAAGTTTTGTGAGATATGCTTGTGTATCCTAATTTATCATAACCACATGAATACTTTGCCAACCTTATGGTCTGTCTAGCTCAGTATCTTGTCTTCAACAAGGT
This sequence comes from Grallaria varia, assembly GCA_013396735.1. Taxonomy (NCBI): domain Eukaryota; kingdom Metazoa; phylum Chordata; class Aves; order Passeriformes; family Formicariidae; genus Grallaria; species Grallaria varia. Next base: position 367,179 of record VWZG01000660.1, on the reverse strand, counting down.
CTGGACAACCATATATATTTTCTCAACTTCTGACTATTTCTAGCTTGGGAAGATTTCTAAACTAGATGTGGTTTTGTATTATTATACCTTACTGTGTTACATTTTCATATGCTTGTCTGCTCTCCTTTTCAACCTATGTAAACCTCTGGGAACCAAAGGGTCACTGGAGCCCTACTACGTGTACTTTCTTAATTTTTCATTTTCAGTATGGTTTCTACTAGCTCCTTCGGAGACTCAGGCTATTATACTGAAGAAGACAATGAAGCTCAGTCCCTCACCTCTTAATGTCGCTCATAGCTCTAATCATATTCCACCTAGGCCATCTTGGATTGAGTTTTCTGGTCCTCTCAGCCACTCCTTGTACTGTCCACAGCTTTGATCATAATTGTTGCCCTTCTCTGTATCTCTCTATTTCACTTACAGCTGTAGTGGGTCAAGGGAACAAGGACTGCACTCAGTATTCCTGAATTTGGGCAGATAAAGAACTTCTACAGCAGAATAAAGATATTCTCTATTTTAATTTCTCTCTCCTAAAAGTCTGTGGATTTTTGACTGATAATTAGAACTGATCTGATGTTTTCATGAGCCATCTATGATAACCCTAAGTCCCTTCTTTTTCTTCGTAATAATTATTACCTTTTAGATCATAAAAAGGGACACTTTATATTGTCTACACTGAATTTTACCTGCTATTTTTTGCTTGTTTAGTCAGATACTTTTCCCAATTATCCACAGCATGCCTTTGTTCTCAATTATTCTGAATAATATAGTAAACCTGATGGACTTTCTTCTGATAAATTCACTGCTTAACAACTTCTGGAAAGTAGTAGGACTAGACCTTTTCTTTCTCATGTTTTTTGCCATCCACTTTCCTTCTGCATCCTGGATGAAAGATCTAGGCTTGAGGTGCTCAAGCAGTTGCAAAAAGGTTAATACTGTAAATGAGCTCTTTGGTATTTGGGGAGTATCATCTGTACTGTAAACCAACAATTTTTCGTTTTTATTTCCTTCAGGCTATCTTTTACTGCAGCCACTATATGCTAGAATTATTATAGATCCTTATAAAAGGTTGCTAGTAGAAATTCTTTGCAAAGTTTTTGTTTTATTTGGAATAGCTACTTTTACTGTCTTCAGTGTCACCATTCAGACTTAGGTGCATATTTGTATAATGGTCTCTATTATTCTACTCCCAGAGATATAATTTATTATTTTTTTCTAAATTCGCCTGATTTTTATTCACAAGCGTACTAACAAAATCTCAGCATCAGCTTTGTCAAAGAACCGCATGAAAACATCTGGATTATCGCCCCACAAGGTATTGCTCAAGTGATTCTTACACCAAATTACTGCTGAGTTTCTGCCTGGGTGAGAATTACGAACAGCTGAAAGTGGCCCTATAGTATTTCTTTTTCCAATGCAGTCATTCCACTAGAAAAGAGAATAAGGACCTAAAAAGCAGAGAAGGATGGCTTCCTGCCAGTGGCTGGGCTGGAGGTGTTGAAGATGAGCTTGGACCCTTTGGTGGGGCTGCTGAACAGTTGAGAGGAGCTTGGAGCAGGTGCAGCAGGCAGGTGGGACAAAGGGGCACAGCGCCAATGTCAGTTCTGGGGGCAAGCTGGCCTGAGAGCAGCAGTGTTTCATGGCAGCCTTTGAAAGTGTTCCTGTCATGAGCTAAGAGCAGCACAGGTACTCCTTATTTAGAGGGAAATTGTTTTCCCATACGGAACCAGGCTTATCACAGCAATCTTTAACACTTTGCAGCAGCTTGTACACCACACACAGCCATTTGATAAAGGACCAGATCAGGCTTTTCCTCACTGGCAGCCCTGCAAACCTGCCACAGCCTGGAGGTCAAATAGGGCCCTTCCTCCCCCAGGCACCGTCGCCATCAGTGCAACATCAGAGCAACCCCTGTGCTCTCTGCACACTTGCAGTGATGGCTCCAGTGACTGCCTGGGCTGGGGGTAAAAGCAACACAGATCAGTGCCCTGTCTCGGGGCTATGTTGCCTTTGGGCTAACCAGGCAAATACATTCCAGAGAATGAATTAGAACTCATGTCCAGACTGAAGTCAGTCTGTGAGACCCATCCCCTCCATCTCTGCTGTAATCCCAAAGCCTGGAGTGAACAAGGACCTGCCGTGGGTCTCTGTGCTGGTGGCAGTGGGGGGCCAAGACATCACAGTCCCAGCCGCATGGCTGCATGAAAACAGAGGGCCTTTCTGCCCCCTCAGCAAGCAGGGTTATCTAATCTGCTGCCTTGTGACCCTGGGATGCAGAAAGGCTCAGTTCTAATTTCATCTGTGCTGCTGATTTGTCTGGCACACCCAGAGCGCACACTTAATCCCAGCTGTTTTGCCGCTTAGCACAGACTTGTCCTAGGCCTTCTTTTAAAGATTATTTAGCGAATTGTTAAATTAATATTTGTAAAGCATTCTGAAGATGGGAAGTGGACCCTCCAAGTGCCAAGCTTCTGTGGTTCCTGGTCTCTTTCCATACCACAGGGTTTACCACTCTGATGTTTCTCTGCAACATCACAGTACTCCTCTTACAACACAGGTAGGTTTTTGGGTTTCTGTTCTTGAATTTGCCATTGATATCTTGTGATCATGTCATTTAACTGCTCTGTAATTTGTTGATGTACACAGAGGTTATAAAAAGCATCTAGCCAGCTAACAGGAATTGTGAAATGGAGGGACCTGATGAACACTGCTGCTTGTTTTTATGGGCTCATGTGAAAAGCAGAAAAAACATGCCCAGTAATCAAAGTTTTACTGCTGTTATTGTTTAGTTTGATATTTATTGTTTAACATGATGGAAAAATATCACGACCTGATAGAGGACAGCTCTAGCAAAGGAAAACCTTCCTCAGTCAGTTTTGTCTCACATACCAGATACTTAGCATACAGCGTACTTGATGTGTCTGGCAGAAGAAAAAAGAGAAACAGAGGGAAAATGTGCATTCTGCAATTCTGTTTTCACCAGGCACTGGACAATAAATTATGTCTAGACTTTGTCCCTCAACCACTATGCAGAAGGTCTGGACTGAACTACCTATAATAAATTAATTGTGGTGAGAAAAAAATCACAGTGGGAAAAGAAGCAGGGTCTTCGTTTCAGCTTACCATATAACTTCTCTGCCAATAAACAACTTTACTATGATAGCTCGGCCAACAGGCACTTTTTTGAAAACTTGTCCTGAAGCCCAGACTTTCTTACAATATCACAGTCCACTGACTTGCCAAATAGTTTCTGGGTAGATAGCACATCTGTATCTGGATCCATCCCAGTATTTTCTTATGCAGCTAGACTCCATCTGAAGTATTTTACATAAAACCCTCTGTAACCTCTTCTTGTTTCAAGCTTTGAAATCAGAAGAATGATGAAATATTTAATTATCTGTATGCCCTGCCAAAGCTCTTTTGTTACTTACCTATAGCTTTCTGTGAGCCAGTGGGAGAAAAAAAGAAGGTGTTTTCTGAAAACAAGACTGTGTCTGGGAGGTCTGTTTTCTGAAAGGTCATCCTCAGCTTTCTGTTAAGGTGTTGCAATCCTTTGCCTCGTGCTGAGGGAATACAAAAGATGTGACACACCTCAGCTAAGCTGCGAGTGGGCAGGGGGGGAGCCAGCTCCCCACCAGCCCACTCATGGCATGGAAACTGGAAGATAAGAAGGGCCTCAATTTTTAGAGTTTGGCAATTTGCACCTGCCAAATACATGCCCACATTTTTGTGGCCACAAAATAGTTACATATATATATGAACCTCAACATATGCCGCTTCTACTCTGTGATTTATATTCCCGCCGAGGTAGTCAGAGAGGAAAACATGCTCAGGTTTCAGCAACGAAGTGCAGACGTAGATTTTCTGACTAGAACTTGCTCTTTCACAAGTGCATCCCACTGTACAGCTTTATTTCTGTAAGATGAGAGAGTCAGGGTCAGAAGCAGGAGAAAATAAAATACACAGCAGCTACTTTACATAAAGCTTAGTGCTTATGTGACTCTTTGATTTTACAATGTAATTGTATTGTTTTATCTTAAATAGAGCATTCCTACACCCCTGGGTCCAACTTGCTGCTGCAGCAGGTGGGATGGTGGAGCAGATTGCTATCCTGCAACAATTTTGTGATCCAGAACCTGTTTAAAGAAAGCCTCACTGTTTAGATGTTTAGCAGTAGACATAAAGATAGTAGCCAAAAGGAATTAAAATGAATCAGTGGATTTTCCACTTGTTTAACTTACCTAGAGGCCGTCAGTTCCACCATGCTTGTTAGGCTAGCAGGCTGACCCCAAGATGAGCCAAAGAGTTTCTGTTCCTCTGTTGTTTCTCCCAAGCAACAACTTGCTGTCTCTGGAAGAATTCTCATGAAATGTTACTAGCATTCTCTGTTCTTCTGTCCTTGGATGGCTGCAGGTCCTTGATTGCTCTCAGACACAGCCAGAGGTGGAACCATCATCAAAGCTATCAGTTCTGGCTAAACCTCTTAAAGATTTTTAAGTATTAGGTTTTTTTCCAGGTTGAGACTTGGTGAGTTAGACCAATGCAGTCATACAAAAAACATCTCGGTAAACAGGCCAGCACACAACATGAGTAAATTGCTGCATGGCACTGCCAAGTCTATTAGAGAGACTCTTTGAAAATAGCATTAGAGCTGTCTATAAGGCATTAAGCTTGCCTATTTAGTCATTCATAAGCTAAGGAAAAGCAAAGCTGAGATATGGTGATTGAACATAAAACCTTTAGTGTGTTACTTGATGTATCATGTCTTCAATGGGTCTTTAATTACCCATTAACATATTATTTCTCAAAGAATACCTTCCAGCTTTCCCTGTGACCACAATTATCCCCATGTGCAAAATTTTTTAGTGCTTTTCATCATTGCATCTTAATTGTTTCCTCTGAACCTATAATTAATTTGATTGGATTTTTTATTTAGAGACACACGAACATTCACACACTCCCAACATTTTTATAGCTGTACCTTAAAGATGTTTCTCAGAGTAAATTATATACATATGTCTATAAGTAATATATGAAATAGGAATTTTTACTTCTGTTTAAGACTTAATCCTGTTCAAGTCCATCGCAGAAATGTATTTGAGGTTAATGCTTTGGAATTGTATTCTTGGGAACCAAACTGTCTTGGAGAGTCAAGGGGATTTGCACTGTTAACTTTCAAGATCCATTGAAAATCCTTGCATATGCATTATATATTTTTAAATAACAATTTTTAGTTTACAATATGTGTTATCAATATTTTATTATTTTAACGTCAGTGGAAATGAAAGTGACTTAAGCACCTTGGGGAATAAAAATCAGAGGGAACACACTCCTGTACTATAGCTGTTCAGAAACAGCCAGACTAATACTGCAATGTATGAATATGTCTGCAGAGACATCAAATGCAGTTCATCCCAGTTTGATGGGGCATCTTGATGAGCAGTGTTCTCACCAAGGGATTTGAGGATGATAGTGTTTGGTGAACTGAAGGCTCAAGGAAAAAGCCATTAAGCTGGCAGTCTCTGTATTGGAATGGCTGAAGCACAAATGGCAGTAGGAACTGATGTAATCAGAGCTGCCTTGTGCAACTCAACCAGTGCACAGTAAGGAAGGACTTGGTGCAAGTCTCCATAATCCTGTAAGATCAGATCATTCCACCATTGCCATTTATTTTGGCCTTTCAACATGCAGTTGATGGGTTTGCTGTGGGCTCACGTGTTTGGGTGGTGAACCGGATACTTTGGGAGGAATAAGAATGGGAAAGATAGGGAAGGCTGACTAGGAAACAGCAACAAAAAAAGACTTCTAGGAGAAGAAAACCTTGAAAGAAAATATGAACACAGCTGCCTACTGGATAAAGTGTTAGATGATCAGAGAAGTACTTTTCAGATGTCTGGCAAAGGCTTGGACAAACTCCCACCTGTATTCTCTGGTGCTTACCTCATCATTTTGGATGTTTTGTAACCTGCTGGGAGTAGCATATGAGGTACAGGATGACATGGGATCTGAAAGCCTGTGGGAAATTCCTGAAGTACTACCACCTAGTGCAAGAGTCTTGGAAATGTGGAAGAGTCATTTACATTGAAATGTTGAAATTAAATATTCCAACCCTTTCATACCTACTTCTATTGTTTGTTTTAATTTCCCTTCCCACTTTCTCAAAACTCTGCTATTTCATCTTTTCATTCAAATCTTGGACACGAGTACGTGTGAAATACTGTCATCTTCATTTGAGCAGAATTTCCTGGGTTTGCTTTTTAATGAGAACCTCTCGAAGAGGAGAATAAAGAAGATCATTTGGGATGATCTGTGTATCAATGTGTCAATAGGTCAAATAAGAGACCTGTGAATGGAGCTGTGCACGTAGACAAACATATGAAATAAATCAGTGGAAGAAGACTTGCCCACCCATCTTTTCTTTACTGGAATTAATCTTGTGTATATTTCCACTAGATCATCCTTTGATTGTCAGGACTGATTAAGTATTTTCTGCTATCAACTCTGAGGAGGTGCTTTTAATAATTTTTTAATATTTTATTGTAGCACTATGTATCCTGACTCCCATTAGCAACAAAATCTGTCCAGTGAGATTTGGATTTGACTGAAAGCATAGATTTTGCCTTTCTTCAGTTACTCTCTTCTTGTGTACCAAATGGGTGAGTGGTTGGTTAGTGACAGAAGGACACTAGAAACAAAAAAATCCCCCAAGTTATACACCCAGTCAGGTTACCAGATTTGAATGGATGTTACACTATGTGTTTAGGTCCCACGTGAATGCTTTGACTGTTTTACTCATTTCATTGCCTTTGAATTGTGATTTTAAACAACTTTTCACAAACCTAGTCAGTGGACTTTACAAACTCCTATCTTTAAAAAGCCATTTAGTTGTTGTTTTGTTTTTGGTTTGGTTTGGGGTTTTTTGTTGTTTTTTGGGGGGTTTTGTGTGGGATTTGTTTTTTTTAACAGAAGTGGTGGGTGACTAGATGCAGTATATGCATCACACACAGATGGAAGCTTATCCCTTCTTGAGTGTCTTCAAGGACCTGCAAATGAAGAGGGCATGTGAGTATAAATATAGCTGTTTGACCTTCCAAAAGCCATAGTTGCCCCCCTCCTGCCAGGCTCTTCCTGTCTTGTCTGTGCATTTTCAGGATCTCCCTTTAGCCCGTGCTGTCCCATGGCAGTTTATTTTTCCTTGCTCATCCTGCAGTACTGTATTCAAGCTTTTTGGCAAATGCCATCTACCTCTGGCTATTTATTACAATTTTCTTTGACTGACTTACTTTAAAACCTTCTGCTAACTTCACCTCTATGTGAAGAACAGAAATTTTACTTTTACTATGGCAATTGTGGGAACCGCTGTTTTAGTGGGAAAAAATCTTTGCTCTCCTCTTACACATGCACCCTACAGCCTAGAGCTGTTTAACTAATGGGCATAATAATAACTACTCACTATGGAGGCAACTACTTAACTTCTGGATGATGATCATCCCTAGTCAGTTAAGATTTTCAGGTACTAGTCAGGTTAAAGTAGGCAACTGTTGTCCTCAAATGGCCCATGACAGGTTGAAATATCTCAGTAGGGAGATAAGAAATGGCAAAAATAATAGACATGACAGATGTGTTCTTAATCCGGGTACTATACTCAACTTTGAAATGGAAATAAAGGTGAGTTGAGTAAAGCAAAAACTGCATTTTATATAGATTATCATGTTAAAAGGGGCTGAGGAATCTGAGAGCATTTGGAAAGGAATGAAAGGACTTTATAACAGAGGTAGGACAACTCATTTTAATGAATTAAAGATTTGGGTTAAATTGTAACAGACATAACAAATAGTTAAGGCATTAAATAATCATCACCTGGCCTGTTAACAGATTTAGAAACCTTCTGACCTTTGAGAAGTCAAGTTAATCTAATTTGTTGTATTATTTGTTTTGGTTTTTTTAAATCAATAATCAACTTTTCCTCTTTTGAAACTATACATTTTAATGAAGTACTGAAAATAATTAATTACCCTTTGAAGAAATGGGTGGATGAAATCCTCCTTTTACAGTTCAAATCTGCAATCATTTTCTTTCATGATTCCTTCAGCATGTCTCAGTGCCTGCTGAATCTTTGAACAATTTGGAAGACTTTTCGTGTACCAGAAAGGTGGTGTTTTCTTGGATTTATGTAATCACAAGTTTTCAGCTGCTTTAATGCCATTAGCTAACATTTCCAAATGTTTGGTGTGTGGAAAGATCAATGGCTTTATTAATCTAAACTTATTACTCCCCTTATCCTACCCTATTTCAAATCTGGTTTCTGTTTAAAGCTCTCCATAACCTCAGCCTTATTCTAGGTTAAATGTGATATTAATCAAGCTGTGGATAAAGGCCACATATATGACTGAAGCTGTGTTTATTAGCTTTAGTAAAGCCTTTGATTTGGTCACACATTCTTTGCTCTTAACAAAGCCTCAGAATAATACAATATGGGGTTTATGTCAATCCCTAAATTGGTTATCATCATATTTAAGCAATAATGGAAAACAAACTATGTTCACTATAGTGGCATATGATCTGATTTTAAACCCTCTGGTGCAGGTGTTGTCGATGGTGTGCTTCTTCTAGTGCTCTGATTGTTTTCTTTGGAAATGTCATATTCAATATGCATAGACATGTAGAATATCTGCCTTTGCAAAGAACTTTTTTTTTTTTTTCCAAACAAATTCTTCCTTTAATCATAAAGTAGACTTTATTTGTACTTTCCAGTTTATGCAAGATATCTTCTGAGGAAATGAAAACTGGAGATGTTCAAATAGTTAATTACTGCATGGCAACATGAAGAGCAGTTTTGAAGCTGTGTGCAGTTGCAGCCATCCTACTGGCTAGCAGGATTTCCAGCTGCAGGGCTGTCCTGCAGAGGACATTGCCATCTTGATTCTACTTTTTGAGGTGCTGGGTATAATCCCTTCCCAGGATTAGGCACATAGTGTAAACCCAATCTGAGTCCTTTGAAGAGAAGATTACACATCCAGGTATCAGTCAGCAGGCAAGGAGGTTACAGGTGACACCGACATGCAGAAAGTAGGAATACTTAATAGTCTAAGAAACTCCTGGCTGGCAATACCTACTCCTGTGCCGGTAGAATAAGGAGCAGAGGAAACAAATGTAATACCCTCTTTCAGTTCATCAGCGTAGCAACTGACAGTTGCGCATATTTATATACCAACATTATAACAGATGCGTTAAAAAACATTGTATCTATGAAGAATGTGGTCACCAGAGCTCAGAGCAGGGCTTTGCCTCCCACAGAGACAGTGGGTAGAAATGTTAGCCTTCATCCCCATCATGGACTAATTATTATTACGCCTGTAGGGCAAATTTCAGGACTTTGTTGTGACTTGGTCTCCATGTCCATTTTCTACTTACGCGGACAATAATTTCTCAAAATGCAGGGAGACCCAAAGTTTAACATAATTTCCCCTTTGAATAATCAATCCTTGCAATGTACTTATGTGGTCCCTGAGGCAACAACTCAGTCCATCACAACGAGCAAACCTGCTTTTGAATAGAGTATTCTAAATTGCTGACACCTTTTTTTTGTTTTCCTTTCTCTTTCCAAGAGCCAGCAGCTGGGTGCTAAAGGTGGAAAAAATTTCAGTTGTAAACACAGTGAAGATTTTAACAAGAGTAAATTTTAGATCAGAAACTGTCATGGAGAGATGTGATGCAGTCATTGGCACATGGACACCTCATTCTTCAGCACCAGTTAGCGAACAAAATGAGTCAGTGCCAAAAGAAAAGATACTTTCTTCATCGTCTGTAAGGATTCCTCCATTATGAGCTCTGGGATTATCATGGAGATGTGGACTGGTTTATGATAGAGGCTGAGAATCCAGGAAATAAGTATTTTCATCTTTTAGAATGAATGTGGGATTTCTGAATATTGTTTTCCTATTACACTGTTATTATTAACTAATCATAAGACAACTCTGTGTAAGGTTATTTTTTCCAGTGATGCCTCCTGGAGTTGTTTGGATCCCTTTGAGAACTGGCTTCTGTTTTGATGCCCTCTGTATGGCTTTGTATAACTGATGTGTACTTCTTAGCTTTCAAGAAAACTAATTTTTTAAAAATCAGAGGAGGGAATTATTCAAATCACCAGTTTTCAAGTATTTTCTGAAAGAATGTCTGCATTAATGTTCTCCACATTAAATTCTGCAAAATGTAATAGCTCCCACGCAGTCATCTATTTGAAGGAACTCCAGAAATGCCTAGAAAAACAGTTAGTATAGGCAGTCTCACACTATTGCAGATGTGACATTCCAAGGAATATTCAGACCAGGTAGTTTCTCCATCCAAATGAAGGCTGAAGATACTTGTAGATATTACAGTCTGAATTTCCATGATAATTTTTATCTTCTCTGGAGAGTTCTATTGCTCTCTAATTTTCTTGCAATAACACTTTTTAACTTTGGCAACTCTTCTAGTATTACATGGGGTTGCAACCTTCAGAATAAAGGGGCTTATGGAACCATGTATGGTCTCCTAAAACAGATCACCTGGTCAAGAGCCATTTCTGGAGGTTTTCCAGGAATCTCCTTGAAATCAGTTTGGGGTTGCCTCTATTGCTTTGATGAGATCAACCCCAAATTTCTGACTGCTGTCTTTCTGAGTGTCACATGGGCTTTTGTCTATCATACAACATAGATCAAAACTGGGGAGCGGCTAAGCAAAAAGCATTGCTGGGAGTAGGATGCCAGAAAAACCGATATGGCTTCCCATTTGATTCTTGAGAAAGTCACAGGAATCCCCAGGGAAAAGTTGATCAAGGCAGTTTCTGTGAATACCTTGGGCAATGACAGCCAGACCTCAAATGCGAGTTTTCCAAGATACCTCTCCATGTTGACCAATGTATGAGCCGTGAATCTCTCACTGAGGGAGTCTGTCCATCTGTGTGCATATGTGGATCATCAGAGATGAATCTGAGCAGATGGTTGTGTGACTTGAGAAACTCCGTGGTCTGATAAATGGTCTCTCCTTGCCTCTTAGAAACGGTCCAGATGACCTGGGACCTTTACTTTAGAGACATTTTCCCAATATTACTTCGTGATTCTGTGAAATGCAATGCCTTGACAGTGTTATTTGCTTTCAAAAGTGAAAATCTTGAGGTTTGTAAAAAAGGAAAACTGAACCAGCTAGGTTTTTCAGCTCTTCATCAGCAACTGAAGTTTAAATACAACATACCTTCATAATAAAAAGAGACATAAAAGGAACACTGGACAATGTCTTACCAACTCAAATAATAGGATATCCAGATCAATGTAAGTCAAGAAGAATTAACTTTACCTGCATGTGCTGCAGAGCAATTATGTCTTTGTCAGCTGCTGCAGTTTTCAGAGGTATTTTTCAAGTGTATGAAGCATAAATGTATCATGGCATAAATATTACAAAAATACTACGAAACTCCCCCCAGGGAGAAAGGCACTGAAAGCAAGTGCAGTTTGGAGAGATGTCCTGGAGATTTGAGAACAGAAGTCTCACCTAAAAACCTTTGCTGTCAACAAAGTGAAGTGGGACCACTCTGTCAAACAGACAGAAAGAAAGTTAGCAGGACTGAACACTGGGTGTTCTAAATTTTAGGTTCTTTGCAAGGTCCTTTGCAGACATCATTATGGTGTGATTTCTGAAGTAGTCTGGAGTATCTTTCAGTATGGTTTGGAAGGTTGCTTCCAGACAGCAACACCAAAACTTTCAAGTGCTGGACTACCCCTTCCTTCCTGTCTCATTGTCCATGATATTCTGTGGAATGAGAGCAACAGGACCAGGTTAGAGTTAAGGTTGGCTGCCAAATTTCAAAGCTTTCAAGACCTCTTTATTTCATAACTGCAACATTGTAATAGCACTGCTTTAAATTAGTTGATATGTATTTACTAACCTAATCTTAGTACAATGCAGGGGCTTGAGGGTCTGTGAATATTGTGCAGCTTTGATCTCCATAAACCCTTATTAGCACAGGTACTGATACAATTATCTGCAGGGTCACTCTACATACTTGTAGGCTAGCAGTCCAGTCAACAGATCAAATTGCCTCATTTATCATCATGTGATCTGTTTCTAATTAGTTCACTCCAGTTAATGGTTTCTTAAAACTGGGGGTTTTTTGAGTTATTTTTTCAGAAACACACAAACCACTTGAAATAACTTCTCAAGAGTAGCTAAATATTTTTTTCTGTCATGTTTCCAGTTCTCTGAGTTACACAGAATTCATTTACTTCACAAAATAGATCATTTCTTTGCTCTCAGAGACGGAAGGCATAGAACTGTGCTGTGATGATGGTAGGATCTGATAAAAACCTTTTTAACACATACATTACATTGTCCTGGCTCATAGAGTCTGACATTTACAGTTGTGAAATAAGTCTAAAGACAGCCAGTTTTAATTCCTTCCAGGAAAGCATAACCACGAGATTTACTGAATGACTGGTACTCTGTGAACAAATGTCAAATTAGTCTTAAAAGCGCAGGTTGTACTACTAGTGTGGATTGGAACAAAGTAGAAATGACAATGGTTTTGCATGCCAGTCATAAAATGCTGGTCTTAATTAAAGTGTAATAAAAATTCTAATTTGATCAAAGCATGTAGCACCTCTTGTAAGCCTACTGTTTCATCAGGGAGATTTATACTCTTTGTTTTCTTCTCAGTATTCCAGTAATTGCATCTGGTTATTACTAGATTTGTTATTAAAAATACACCTCTCCTGATGGTCTGTGGGACAGGATTTAGCATTATTAGGCTTGACCTGGTTTGATTCCCTGTCAAAGGAAACCCTTCAGCCTCAAGCCTTTCATATACCACTGTGACCAGTGTGCCAGGAGGAGTGAAGTGGAATTTAACATGCTGGGTATACTGGTGTGGAGGGCCTGTAAAGAGCATGAAATTACCAGTCTTAGAAGAAACTGCTTAGTTAGACTGGTAAAGAATGGCTGCATCAGGAACTCTTAACCTGAGCTTTCATCAAAGACTGAAGCATTAGTAAGTTGTCATATTAGTTCTGCAAAGCAAGCATTCACTTCTGAGAGAGCATAAACATGGACCCAAGCCAGAGTTGAAAATCCTGCTGTACTGTCACTCAAATCGAAAGAAGCCCAAGTTGCAGGTATTGTCAGCTCAGCACCACCTCTTCACTTCCAGGTGGCATGCTAGGGTGTTTTCTGGAAATTTTTCTTTTTCAGCAAGATTATAAAGGGAAGGTAATCTCTGAAACAAAGTCATAATTAGCACCAGCAGACACCTGCATTTGGAGTGTGCCAGGGAAAGGTATGTGGACACAAACTGATCTTTCAGATTTTCCGTTTAAAATTATGATGTCCTGGCTTAAATGATCAGACATCTCTGTGGCAAATGCTTATCATGCAATTTCCCACAGCTTGTATGGGAAGAAGGCAAAGACAGGGTAAGACAAGGCCAGCAATGGATGAAAGAAATAATTTGGAGAAGGAGGGAAAGGTTAAAAAAATGTAACTAAGGAAAAGGGAGAGGAAAAACAGTGTTTTGTCTCATCTAAATGTTGGTGACTCAGGCACTGAGACAGATTCCTGTCCTTGGATGGCCAAGCCTCACCAGGAGTGAGATTTCCCAGCCTCAGATGTTTCCTGTTAGATCATCAGAAGGTAGAAAACGGGAAGAAGAAAAAAAAAAAGAAAAAAAAAGAGGCCTTTCTCCCCTGCATTCTCCAGATTTGGATAATAATAATTCCCTATGAAAGCCCCTCTCTCTCCAGCAATATCTATGCTATCTATACTATTACCATGAGGGCTCAGAAACACAATCTTCTGTGGTAAGAGCAGTTTTCACATTCTGTTGTTGCCTGGTTGGCAGTCAAAGCTGGCCTTCATATCATATGCTTTTTTTTAAAAAAAAAAAAAAATTGTAAGGAGGAGTTCTTATTGAGGTAATTATTGCTCCCAAACTTGGGAGAATCTCTCTGGTTTTTGACATTCTCTTTGCAACTCTTCTGTGTTTCCATGGAGAAATTTTGTAGTAAGCTGTTTTTTGTTAACACTTGGCACCTCTAATTATAGCTAAGTGGATACTCCTGAAACTGAAATAAAGGTTGCTTTAGCCACCTTTTCATGTTACATTCAGTCTTGCTCTTCTGGAAACACCTGGTATACCTGCTACATGTTGGTGTCATGCTGTTTTAGATAGTGACTCATGAATTAGACTGAAAGTAGATGAGATTATAACACATTCCTTTATATTCAAAATGCGTTTATTGCCTGACCTCTTCACTTTTATTTTTTTTTCATGGCAATTAATTGGCCAAGTAGGAAATGTACATGCTCTTTTAGAAAAGCCAAGAAATAGCCACAGTCTGATGTCTGTCGCAACAGGTAAAGTCATTGAAGGTAGAATCAGTTTTATCCCTGTAATAATGATATGTTTTTTCCAACAGAGTGAAAGGATATTGTTATATTGTTGTAACTAAGATAAATGTGAAGTAACATTTTCTTTCATAACAGAGTGACTTCTGATGTTTTCTTCTTCATTAATTTTTGTTACTGTTGTTTCCCTGCTGTTTGCTTTCAGCCCAGCGTGGGTATGTTAAGGGCTCTCAAGAAGTTTGTTCAACTGTTTAAACTGTTAAATGCTTCATGATTCTTTGGTTCCAGTGAGAGTCATAAGTCTCTTATGGTCAGTACTAAAGAGCACTGTAAAACAAATATTATGTCATATTGGCATATACCATACCTTTTGAGTCCTGCCAATATTGCGGTTTTGTCTGACCCATTGCTTCATGAGTAAGGCTCAAGCAGATGTTCTCATCCACACCTCCATGCTGAAGACTCAAGACCATCCTGAACTTCCATCATAACTTTTTGAATAATAAATAGGCATAATTTTAGCTTTTACGTGCAGTAAAGTGTCAGATACCTGCAAATCACACACACACAAAAGACAACTTGAATGTGCAAATATCAAAGATATCATCTGGTGCATGAAAAACAAATGCCGCATGTTCACAGAGCGTAAGTGTCAGAGTTTAACATAAGTAAATGCTAGCATAAATTTCATAGGCTGAATAATAAATTCCTCACAGTGTACCTAAGACCATCATGATGAAGACTTACAGAAAAGGGCACTATTTTTATTTTACATTTTTATCCTTCTTTGGTGTGGAAGAAGCTCTAGTATCATGAGGACAGGCAGGAAAACAAATCTCTTTCAGTAAGTAACTGGAATTGTTTAATTTGTCACATTAAGGAAGTGGGAAGGAAAAGACATAAGATCGCAAAAATATTTGTATTACATATATATCTTAAATGAGTACTGAGGAACAATAAATTCATAGCCTGGAACTAGAACCATCTCTATTTTTCACAGTGTTTGGTTTTTCCTTGGAGGATATGGAATTCCTATTTGCACTCTCTTGGAAGATGTTTTTGTGGTTTCAAATCTTTACACATGAGACAGTTTTGAATCACATGCTGTAGCATATGTCTAGCCCAGCTGTTCTCTCTGTACTTATACACCATAAATCTCTGAGCAGATCAGAAGTAAAAACAAACTTACTCTTGCAGTACCAATGGCTGGGGAAGCATTTGGTGTCCACCATTAACTAAAAGGGTAAATTCGAGAGGAGTGTTATGAAGCATTTAGTCTCAAATCAAGCAAAATGTCTCTGACTCTGCTTGAAATTGGTCCCCATGCTGAGTCCCAACCAGGAGACCGGCAATTTCTTCACTACACTTTTATCCAGGAAGCAGAGAATGTGTGTATTTTCTGAAGTGATGTATGTGGGCACTCCTCATGTGGCACTAGTGCCTTTGAAGAATTAAAAAAATTGCACCTAAAATCCCCAGTGATGTGCAGCTATATTCTGTACAGCACTGGGAAGGATGAGCAGTTCTGGAAAAGGAGACTGAAAGCAACTATCTCTATGTTTTTCTGTACCCCAGTGAGCTGTCTCTGCTCATGGACTTCTCCCTACTGCACAATAGCTTCTAGACCTGAATTTTAACACAAAGACCAGATCCATCATATATTTTTGCCCTTTTTATACACTGTGGTATTTTAAATGGAAAAAAAAAAAAAAGGAACTATTTTGATCAAAGCATTTTCCTCTGACATAGCAAGGCACAATAATGTATCCTCACAAATACCTCAGCTTTCAAATGCAGAAAACATTCTCACATTTATACCATAGAAGGTGCTACTGGGATATTCCAAATTCCCTTCATTCCCAAGAGATCTGCTAATCTTGGAAGAATGAGGGAGGGAAGGAGTGAGCTTGCTTGGCTCCAGATTTCACAATACTGTGATGCACTTGGAGAGCTTCAGGACTCAGCACCCAGGCACAGGACTGTAGGTTCCTCTTGCACCTGAGTGTACCACCAGCTGGAATATCCCAGTCTGGCTGAATTAGCATAAAACCACTTCCTAACAGCCACAAACTTTAAGCAGCTTTCCCCCACACTCATTTGAGTTTATTATTGGTATTTAGGTACGTGAAATAACCTTGTTTAATATGCTTAGTAGATAGACATATCATATAGGTGGTGTCACCCAAGCAGCATAATGCAACTTTGTGGAAGCATCTCACCCATGGGATGAGGGGCAGGGACAGAAGGAAAACTGCACACACTCCCCCTGGCTCTGACTTGCAGGAGTTGTCAGCTCCAAATATAACCATTTACCAGAAAACAAGACTCTATACACTAATCTGGTGGAACTTTTGCAATGTCTTACAACATTTAGATTGCATTTCCGCTCCAAGATAAACTATCAGTCTAGCAGTGGAGAAGTGGAGTGTTATTCAGGACAAGTAGGCTGTCCCATCTGGGCATCCTGGCTTAATGAGTGAGTGCAAGATCTTTATTTTATCTTCTTGGACAGTTCACTGGGGTAAACACTGACTGAAATGACAAGTTTTGGGTTCTGTTGATGCACTGTGCAGTGGACTGTGTTATACTGCCTAATCAAGTGTTTATACTACATGGTAAAGGACATGTTCCTTGACAAATGGCTGAACTGCAGTGGAAATATCCTGTGCATTCCCTGCTGAAAACATTCTCTTCGGAAAGTCAGCCTGCAAATACTGAGTCATATCAGAGATATTTATAGCAAATAAGGTAAATAACTGAAAGATGCCCAATGAAGCTATATGGGTGGCTGGAAGAGCTGCCCTAGGGAAGGAGTTTAAAGAACAGGGGGATGTTGCTATCTAGCCAGGAAGCTGATTTTTTTTTTAGCATTCTTGGTGTTTAACTAACAGACATTCATGATATTGTTATCAATAAGGGTGTTGTCCGTGGCTTCCTCAGGACTGCGTTATTCAGGCCTCACAGGAGCATTCAAACCTTGCTCTGACAGAACCTGATCACCTTGGAAACGCTGTTAGCAATATCAGACATGTCAGTTAAAACCCCATGATGAATGTCTTGAATGAAATCAAGTGAACCTAAGAAAGTCAGGAAAGACTGATGTACATGGAATTGGCTTATGTTGTCCAATAATATTATTAATGCAGAGTAATGAGATACAGTACGCTTTGCACAACGATTTTAATACTGATTCTAGACAAATTCTTACTAGCTTTTACATTGGATACAAGGATGTTCCTAGATAAAAATCGTACTTACTTCCTTAATCTTTTTATCACTGGAGGTTACTCAGAGGCACTGGTAATAAAAATTGTCATTTCACTGTAGTTAAGATTCAGCTTATGTACTCCTCTGTGTTAAGCTTAAACAATGAGCCTCACCATATCATGCAGGAGAGCTCATGCAGCTTCACAGTGCTATAGTATTTGGACTCAATTCATTGAAGAGAATCCTCCCTTACCAAATCTTGCATTGCCATCTTCACTTCTTCACTCACCCTCTAGTCCTGCTTTAACTCTTTTAAAAAAATATAAGCACGTTCATTCTCTGTGTTTCATCTAATGATGTATTTACACTCCCCCCTTCAAAAAAAAAAAAAAGAAAAAGCTTTAAGCAAAATCTAGTTTATTATTAAAAGTTGGCAATTATTAACAGAAGTAATTGATACAAATCATAAATACTTGCATTGAATGCCATTTTCTGCAATTTCAGATGTTTGTAATCCAGACTCACATATCCATACCCTGTTCACCCTCTCCAATGGAAAACCAACCTCACTGACCCTGTACACTGCCACCACTCACACAGGCATGGTTGTAGGTATTTCTGGCATTGCATTGTTCAGTCAATTTCTTTGCAGTTTGGTATCTCTACCTATGAGTGTGTAAATTGTTTTCATGCCATATTTGTGTGTATGAAATGCAAAAGCAGGCTCACTTGCATTTGAAAATGAGACTGGCTGCTAAGATTGGCTCTATTTGGACTGTATCTAAAACTTCACAGTGTCTCCCAGAGCCAGAGATGCTCTAGCCATGTTCACTGAAGGAAAGGCTAGAGGACTGTGCCGGAACAGTATGAATGACAGAAAGGCTCCAGCAAGTAATAGCTCTAATTCACCACCTGATAACCAGCTGCAACAATCAGAGTGGCTAAATAGCTTAGCATGGCCAGGGACAGACAGTGAGAATATCTGAATAATCTGACATGCACTTGATTTGGAGGGATGGAGAAGGCTTTGCTGTGAATATGAAAATCTTGCTCCTTTTTGTCATTGATTTCATCCCCAGAGATTCCTTCCTAGATACACTGATACATCTGAAAAGCAGAGAAGATCACCATCACATGTGCCATCTAAAGGCAAATTTATGCTCAAATTTATTTAGACATCATAAGTGTGGAGAGGGCAATGTGCTGTCCCAGAGTGGTGGCAGCAGTATCTCCTAGCTTTCTGTTAAATCCTGGGCAGAGCTGCCCTAGGCAGAGATATTCCTTGAGGTTCTCCAGGACCATTGACAGGAATGCAGCTGCTAAGCAGAGGCTTTACCTTTTCACAGAATGCAAAAAAGCAATATGAAAAATTTTTTCTTCCTTTTTGGAAGCAGCATTTAGGACTTGAGTGGTTCACATTCCAAAGGCTCAGAAGTCCAACACTCATCTGCACATCTCTGTTGCACAAATCATCTTCCAGTTACTCAAGTGAATTTTCCTGAGCATCTAAACTCACAAGACTCCTTCTCAAATCTTTGTGTGCCAAGCTAGTCTGAACAGTCAGGACATGAGCAGGGTGATTCACTTTCAGATGTAAGAAAACAGTTCTTTAAAAGGATTACTATATACAGCAAATCTGGCAAGAGGCTCTATAGGAGCCCAAGGTTCCTTCCTGACTTCTGTGCTAAGGAAGGAAAAGTTCAGGTAAGATTAGACTCTTTTCCTCTGCAAAAGTAAGTAACAACTGCTGAGTAGAATAGATATGAAGCATTAAAAACTCCAGGAATTTCAGTAACTACTCTGAGCTAGATTTTAGAGGTTACATTCAATATATGAGCATACATTTCTTTCTAATGTTAGTGAAATCTCTATCAGTAACTCTTGTGTAGCACAAATCCTCTTATATGTAGCTGTAACTCACCATGGTAGCCTGAAGCACCAAAGCAAAAGATCTTCAACAAGGATAAGTCAGTTTAGCTGCCCTGCAACATTTCCAGTTGACATAAAATGAGGATCTGGTTGTATAGCTGAGGGTTGTGTTAATGCCTCAGTGGTGCAGTTTTCTGTGTTCTTTCTTGTACTGGTGACTATCATTAGCATTAGTAGTTCTGGCTATTTTAGCAGTTCTTGCCTTTGAAATTCAGGTGGTGTGGTTTCCAGTTTGGATCTAGACCTGTGCAGCCTGAAGATGGGGCTGCCTGTGGGGGCATTCCTTTGGGACTGGGCTAATAATGCCTTCCCAAGTATGAATTGTCTTTGTTTGAACTTTATTTTCTGGCAGCTTAGAAATGACACTAACTGCTGTACTCTTTAAGTGGTGCTGAAAAATCAAAAGCATGTAATTTTCAAGGTTGTGCTCTTTCTGAACATTGAATGCAAAATACACTGGAGGTGGCAACAGGAATGGAACAAATAAACCAGCAAAAACTCCACACAATCAAAATATCAACAATGACTCATAAGGCTTACAAATTGCTACCTACTGACTCCAGGTATCTGAAATTTCTGTAAACTCAGCATAAACCAAACGTGGTGTTAGAGGCCAAATTCTTAATTTGGCTCTTAATAGTGGTGTCTGACAAACGCAAATGTAAGAAACCAGTTTTTATACATTGTTACAGCAAAATTCTTATTTAGTATTTGGTTTTGTATTTTAAGCCACATCTGAGTTACAAGGCAGCTTTTTTTACACAACTTTTAAGAAAACAAGGTGCTTATATGTAGCCTGGTCCCAAGAAACACAATAAGATTATTTAGGTAACTAAAGCCAGTGTAACTGCAAACCCCATTTGGGAGTTTCATTTGCAACATCGACTCAATTGAATCTACTTCAATCATGAGCAGTTTTTCTTCAGAGTAACTGGTTTTTCAGAATAGCTTAAATACAGATGCTTTTTCCCAGATTAGATGATTACTTGAAGTCTGATTGTCTCTTCTGAGGTATACCATGGCTGAAACAAATGAATATGGAGGCTTTTCATAGTTTTAAAAATCCAGTAAAATTTGGGTATTAAATATTTATTGCTAGGAAAAAAAATCAAATGGACTATATACAGTCTCAGTTTCTCTGTCACTTTCAAATATTTTGTCACTTAGGGCTTTGGTAAAAGATTTCCAAATTTTTTTTTTTTTTTTCAAATCATGGTCACTCTTCCTCTGAAAGTTCTCCTAGTATTTTTTCTGCTTATCTCAGCTTCTCCTATCTTTATAAACCACAGAGGTTTTCCAAGTCTCTCATGTTTTTCTTGTAATACAGCCTCAATACCTGCTTGTCCTGTCTTTTGCAGAAGATTTGGCCAGCACCAATGATAGGTATAACAATTCTGTTTTCCCTCTTATTAGAAATGATATGACAGGACCTCCCCATGTATACCCTAAGTGAAGTTACACCTTGCTAAATGCTGTTCTGATAATCACTCTGCCTACATGTTGCAGATTTCCTGTGCTCTGAGAATTCTGATGGTGCGGTGCATTAACTGAATGGCCAGAATTCATAAGTGTATCTGGGAAAAATTGTCCAGGTGGTACCTGATAGAATTTAGCATTAGTAGTCCAAGAACAGGAGAGGAGGGAACAGGAGACCATCACTGTGAAAAGAAGAGGTGACTCAGGTGTAGACTTCATGAGCAATTCTGTATGAATGTAATGTTGGTTTCTGTGCAAGACTGTGTCTATGAGAAAGTAAAACTGAGTATGGAAGGGGAAGGGGGATGCTGGTACAAATATGAGTTCTGCGGACTCTGAATATTACAAAAAGACACTCCTTTCACTGGAGTGTGGAAGTACTTGGACTAGTGACAGCGTATAACTTTGGGAAAATATGAAAATTCGGAGGAGGTGAAGAGAGCTGGTGGTACTAAGGTTGAAATAATTTGCCTAAAAAATAACTGTATGTCTGCTCTGTGCATATGTGCATGTATGAATGTGTTTGGCTTTACTCTGTAAGTGTCATTCTTGCGTTTGATAATGATACTGCTGTAAAATGGAAAGTCAGGTTTTGGAAAAACTGGGATGACACTGTACCTCTAAGTATAGATGAAGAGTAGCTGTTAAGTTGCCAGGTTTATCCCACTTATAGTGGAGGTGATGTGAGACAGCTTTCTGTGCTGAGCAGGAAGGTCTGACTTCCTGAGGCACCAAGATTAGAAAGTCGCTCTGTGTGTGCAGGGAACTGCTTGGAGTATATGGGGTGTTTGGGAGGAAATTAAGCTGCCCAAAGACTTGCATCTTTGACATAACAAATGGGGAGAATGGGAACGTGCCAACAGACATGCAGGGCCCTGAATGTGAAAAGAAGAACCCAAAACTTAACAGGAGTGGTAAAGGGGAAATCAATTATTATGTTAAGAATATCTTCTATGGAGGAAGTACATGAAATGACTAATAGTCATTTCACTTTAGAGTTGTGAAGAGCTCTCAGGTGAGAAATAAGCTTGTTATGAACAGCTTTTTAAGACGCCACTCATTAGGGAAAAGCTCTGTTCACTCTCTACAGAGTAGATTTCAATTTCTGAGTGTTATTGAGCAAGCCACGTGGCACACCACAGCTTTGCTCCTTATTTAACTTGTGTCTAGAAGTGCCTGCAAGTCTTTGCAATCTGGTCTGTGTGGAACTACTCTTTTTTTCCTGGCTTTGTTATCTGTTCTTCAAATGACACTAATTTCAGTGGGAATCTTTCCTGAGCTAGTTTGGAAAGATGACTCAAATCCTCAGTGGCTTTAAATCAGCACCAGAATCTGTGCCAATGGACCGAGGTCATGAGATGATCCCAAAGCAGTCCTCAGAATAACAGTTGATATTTACCCTGCAGATGTAAAGAGAAAAATTAGAAATCGCTCTGTTATTTGTGTTTGCTTCAAAGTATGAAAGAGTAGCATTATGCTGTCCTTTCACATCAGTGCTTTCAACCTCCAACTCCTTTTTCCCACTTGAACTGAAAACCTTTCCAAGGCACAAGATGGGACTTTGCAAGAGGCTGCTAGATGCCAATCCTACAAATATCTTTGCACATGGTTAACTTCATGCACAGGGGTGGTCTTGTTGATGTCAAGTTAAGCACATGCCTAAGTGTTTAGAAGACTCAGTGTTACATCTGACATCCAAGTAAACAGGCAATCATCTTAAATTCTCCAGGAATTTCTGATCAAAAAGGATGTTTTATTAAAAGCAAAACAAATCTGTAAATATATATAAATTCAGCATAAAAAATAGCTTTTAAATTAAAATTATATCAATAGCTTTAAACCTTTAATTAGTGAAATCCATTTTTACACACTGAAGTTTAAAACTTCACCTCTATTTTAATACCTAAATGCCACTTTATAAATTACTGAAGGTCAAATACACCTCCATTAAACAGAATTTACTCTAATGCTACCCCAGTAAAACATCAGTCACTCACCATCTTTGTATTTGAACTGAGTCTGTCTTGTATTCTAGGATTTGCAGATAAAAATGTATTCCAGTAGTGATGAATTCTTCATTATTATGACACCCCCAAGTAACAATTTGGAAATCTATTATGCTTGCACAACCTCTTCTATCCAGTGACCTTGAGTCACTTTGTAAACCTCACACAAGCATTCTTAAACAAGATGAGCATTATTGGCCACATGAAGGGCAACATACACAGACAGGGATTGTGTGGGTGGGTTGGGTGCTGCACCATGTGCCCAAGGATCAAGTTCTTCCACTCTAAAGGGCATTGTTAGATTTCAAGTTGCTTTGGTGAGGCAGGAATCCAGGAGGACTCTGAGCAGTAACAGATCAAGCCACTTACAAACAAATAGAACAGTGGCTATTTTGTGGTCTCAGGTGTCCTCACTGTGCTTTACTCTGAAAACGAAGACCCAGGAAGGCGCACATTACCAATAGTCTTTGTTTCAAAAGCATGACAGGCTGAACAAAGGTCAAGGGGACATTGTTTGAAGGTAAAAATTTAGCTGATAAATTTAGACATCACATTCCTTTTTCCTATTTCTAAATTGTCTGTAAAGTAGCTGCCTTTTCCAAATCTCTAGATATTGTGGTAGTGTTTTTTGTTGGTTTTTTTTTTTTGTGGCCTCTGGGCCACTGGAAAAATGGCTTCTCTGACAATTCACAGTGTGCTGATTACTGCTTGTGCCACATGGTTGGTCGGCTTAATGGTATAGTATTTCTGTTTCCTGATTGCACACTTCAGGCTTTGTGAGCAGAAATAATCTTTTAGTCCCTTCTTTATGAGCTATACATGAACACACAAATTTGCTCAATGAACATAAAGAGGTTAAAAAGAATAAGTATTTAAATGGATTTTAAGAGT
>VWZG01000660.1:285654-343268 GCA_013396735.1 Grallaria varia | reverse complement strand
CCCAAAACCCCCCCAAAAACCCCCAAAAAACCACACAACAACCCCCCTCCTCCCCCCAAAACAAAAACCACCACCCCACAAACAAAACAAAAAACCAAAAAACCCACCAAAAACCCAACCAAAACACCACCTTAGAAAGAGCCATGTAAGAGAACATAGGAAGTTCTTTGAACTAAAAGTAGATTTTTCTTTCCATCTTACTGCTGAATGAATGCGTATATGAAAACAGGTACCTTGTGTAGCTAAGCAGAAAAGACAGGTATAGGAAGTTCTTTGAACTAAAAGTAGATTTTTCTTTCCATCTTACTGCTGAATGAATGCGTATATGAAAACAGGTACCTTGTGTATTTAAGCAGAAAAGACAGGTCTTACTTTTCAGCCATGAAGTTTCAGAACACTTTCAGAGATATTTTAAGTGCAATAGGTAATGATCTATGTTTTTTTATTGACATGTGCTGAGGTTACCAACTAACTTACAGACTAGATGGAATATAAGACCCATGATCTTGGCTTTGAAAATCTACAGCTTTCTTCTCCTTTGACTGGAAAACAACTTCATCCAGTCAAAGAAATATGTAATCACATTAGCCTGTTTGATGTGCCAAGGACGTGCCCTCTGGGAGTGGTAACAGAGTGTCTAACAGGCAGCATCAAAGTATATGCAGTGCCTTAACAGAGTCTGGAAGAGTTCAGTGGTGAGTAAGGTAGGTCAAATATTCTGTCCATCTGCCTTGCAGCTTAAATCTTTACTGTAAAGCCAATGATCTGTGAAAGCANCCACTTGAACTGAAAACCTTTCCAAGGCACAAGATGGGACTTTGCAAGAGGCTGCTAGATGCCAATCCTACAAATATCTTTGCACATGGTTAACTTCATGCACAGGGGTGGTCTTGTTGATGTCAAGTTAAGCACATGCCTAAGTGTTTAGAAGACTCAGTGTTACATCTGACATCCAAGTAAACAGGCAATCATCTTAAATTCTCCAGGAATTTCTGATCAAAAAGGATGTTTTATTAAAAGCAAAACAAATCTGTAAATATATATAAATTCAGCATAAAAAATAGCTTTTAAATTAAAATTATATCAATAGCTTTAAACCTTTAATTAGTGAAATCCATTTTTACACACTGAAGTTTAAAACTTCACCTCTATTTTAATACCTAAATGCCACTTTATAAATTACTGAAGGTCAAATACACCTCCATTAAACAGAATTTACTCTAATGCTACCCCAGTAAAACATCAGTCACTCACCATCTTTGTATTTGAACTGAGTCTGTCTTGTATTCTAGGATTTGCAGATAAAAATGTATTCCAGTAGTGATGAATTCTTCATTATTATGACACCCCCAAGTAACAATTTGGAAATCTATTATGCTTGCACAACCTCTTCTATCCAGTGACCTTGAGTCACTTTGTAAACCTCACACAAGCATTCTTAAACAAGATGAGCATTATTGGCCACATGAAGGGCAACATACACAGACAGGGATTGTGTGGGTGGGTTGGGTGCTGCACCATGTGCCCAAGGATCAAGTTCTTCCACTCTAAAGGGCATTGTTAGATTTCAAGTTGCTTTGGTGAGGCAGGAATCCAGGAGGACTCTGAGCAGTAACAGATCAAGCCACTTACAAACAAATAGAACAGTGGCTATTTTGTGGTCTCAGGTGTCCTCACTGTGCTTTACTCTGAAAACGAAGACCCAGGAAGGCGCACATTACCAACAGTCTTTGTTTCAAAAGCATGACAGGCTGAACAAAGGTCAAGGGGACATTGTTTGAAGGTAAAAATTTAGCTGATAAATTTAGACATCACATTCCTTTTTCCTATTTCTAAATTGTCTGTAAAGTAGCTGCCTTTTCCAAATCTCTAGATATTGTGGTAGTGTTTTTTGTTGGTTTTTTTTTTGTGGCCTCTGGGCCACTGGAAAAATGGCTTCTCTGACAATTCACAGTGTGCTGATTACTGCTTGTGCCACATGGTTGGTCGGCTTAATGGTATAGTATTTCTGTTTCCTGATTGCACACTTCAGGCTTTGTGAGCAGAAATAATCTTTTAGTCCCTTCTTTATGAGCTATACATGAACACACAAATTTGCTCAATGAACATAAAGAGGTTAAAAAGAATAAGTATTTAAATGGATTTTAAGAGTTTTTGTAAAGTTGTTAAACTTGAAAATATTTGTTTGGTGCAGTGCCTTTGCATCCCTGGGATACTAGAAAATAAAATATTTCATCTTCCAGATTGCTGGAATGAATGAGTTTTCACATAGCAATAAAGCAAAATTTTGTCCAGGAGACTGAGTTCTGGTTTTGTGGTTGCTATATTTTGCCAGACCTAAACCATCATTCCCACCAAAGTGATTCAGTTTAAAATAACTTCTGTTTTGGTTCTACCAAANCTTTTCAGCCATGAAGTTTCAGAACACTTTCAGAGATATTTTAAGTGCAATAGGTAATGATCTATGTTTTTTTATTGACATGTGCTGAGGTTACCAACTAACTTACAGACTAGATGGAATATAAGACCCATGATCTTGGCTTTGAAAATCTACAGCTTTCTTCTCCTTTGACTGGAAAACAACTTCATCCAGTCAAAGAAATATGTAATCACATTAGCCTGTTTGATGTGCCAAGGACGTGCCCTCTGGGAGTGGTAACAGAGTGTCTAACAGGCAGCATCAAAGTATATGCAGTGCCTTAACAGAGTCTGGAAGAGTTCAGTGGTGAGTAAGGTAGGTCAAATATTCTGTCCATCTGCCTTGCAGCTTAAATCTTTACTGTAAAGCCAATGATCTGTGAAAGCAATTTTTCATAGTTAGCAAAGAAAACTCAGTGATTCACATCTCTTGAAGGCTTGAGGAGTGACTTCTAAACCTAAGATTACACATAACTAATGTACCTTGCTTTGTACTACAGACTTGAAAGAAAATCACAAAATACTCTTGATGAAAGGGACCCCTAGGGATGATTGAGTCCATCTATTCAGTGAGGCCTGTACAGGAATCAAACCCACAACCCTGGCATTATTAGCACCAAGCTCTAACCAACTAAGCTATTTGTGATCATAGCATGTCAATACTTTCCTAGAACTTTAAAATTAATCCTTTTTCAAGAGGATCTGCGGTATGAAAACTCTATTATCCTATCTATGCTAAAATTGAATTATGTGTAGCTAGCACAACTTCAGGTGAAATAAAACCGCTATGAACAAGTTTTAGGAAACCCTAGGGCACAAAAACTGGATGACGGACTAAAGAAAAAGTGGTGATGCTTGTAGCCATACTTTAAAATTCTGAATGCTAAAAATGGTGAAATGAATGGGTGAAAAAGTCACAGCTCCCTTTTTTGTTATTGTTTTATGTGATCCTGAATGCTGAGGACCAGTGTGGCCTCATTTTGACAAAGGGCATTCAGGATAAGAGGGAAGAATATGCCTGAATATTGTTACAGCAGCCTTTGCTCACAACACTGGGAAAACCACATCTGAATCAATGGAAGTGCCCCAGGAAAATATCTTGCCTTCACTGTGTCTACCTTGCCATGGGTCAGGTTGGCAGAACTGGTGGGATGGCTCCTACAAATTCTTTTTCATTTCCAGAATAGTTGTCTCCAAACATAATATAATTAAATAATTTAAAATTTTAAAAATGCACTTTGCACTTTTTACTTAGTTTCCAGCAGTCCCAAAAGATGCCTCTTCTAAGCAATTCTAGATTAATATTTTCCCTGTAACTTCAACCTCTGCACTCGGTAGCCTAGATGTTCCAAATCTGCCAGCGTCATCGTGCCTTGATCTCCTCTGTTTGCTGCTCACCTCTGACCGGCTTCAGCTCACCTTCAAACCTCGCAATCATGAGCTCTGCTCCCTCATGTCTGGACAGTGGTGATGACTTTGCTCCATCCTAGCAGGCATGCCATGAGCAAGCCAAAGATGTTTCCTTAGCAGTGCCTCTGTCTTGCAATCGTGAGGGAGAAAAGAGGCAAGCTGTTTGCTCACGTTGCCAACCTTTTCCCCCAGGGCTCCAGCAAAACAGTGGTGTTGTTGTGGGGATGTAGTAGCCTTCAAGGTGGCCTTTGCCTCATTGTCTTTGTTTTGGCTTTAGACTGTAAGTAGGTAAAGACTTACTTGCCTGCTTTACCCTCTTTTGAGTGCCCCCTCATGCATGAATCACCACTCTCAAAGCGTCCTTTTCCCCTGCCAGAGCACAGCACTGTGTAACTACAGGCCTTAGCAGCGACAGCAGGGAGGGTGCAGGTGTCAAGCTGTGTTAGGAACAGGCAAAGCATCTTCTTCTTACATTTTAGCATGAAGTTACAGTTCAGAGTGTTTGAATTTTGGACATTTGTAGGAAAACTTATTGTTAAAGTCATTTGCACTTCAAGAAAACCTCAGATCCTTTTACTCTTCCTCCTAGTACATCTCTGTTGGAACATTTAGCCGTGCAGAAAGCCATGACACTGGCAGTGTTGCTTCTGAGTTCTGTCTCACTGTGAGTCAAACCCACCCATCTCCTGTGTTTCAGGAGCTTCTGGATGTGGTAGCCACTAATGCTGAAAAAGACAGTTTGCCCTTTGATGCATTTGCTTCACCCATGCTAGTGGTACTTGAAAAATGTTTCCTAGTCTGACAAATGGCGACAGCAGTTGAGCGGGGCATATGGGGCTGGGGCTGTGGGGGCCTTGTGGTGCTGGCTGGGTGCCTGCACGACCACCATCTGCCCTCTACACAAGAGAGTGATGGGGCCAGTTGCCAGAAGTACTCTTTTTCTCCCCTGAAAAAAGTGAGGCGCCTTCCCAAAACTGGCAAAAGGCCTCGCCACAGCTGCTCGCTGGCAGGGCATGGTCCTGTGGGGATGCCATGTGTCAGCCCCAAGCACCAAGCCTGGTCTGTGTGAGGGAGAAGGTCCCTTTCCCAGGCAGTACTCGGCAGGACTTGCCAGTGGGAATGAGGGAGGGCCTGGGGCCAATGCGGAGGCAGTTGGCAGAGCAAACGCTGGGAGGAGATGCTCTGGGTGTATGAGCATAGGGATGCCTGCCTTCTGAGGGAAGGGTGGGATACAGCAGGGCACCTCTAAATGTGGGGAGCAGCTCTGTGCCAGCATGGGCACATCACTGCGGGCACCTCCAGACTCCTCCAGAGAGCTGGATACAGGCTTGTTCCTTACACAAAGGAACTAGGGCATCTCCCTTTCTTTTGATGATTTGATTAGGCCTGTGAAATACAAGAGGAAACAAAAATGAGTTGAACGGAGTGCAAACAAAAGGAAATTATAGCAGCTAAAAATTCCTACTAATTGGAAGTGTTTAGAACCCATGGATAAACAGCTGATGTTCTGAGGTATGCCTTGGGAACAAGACACACATGTCACAGAGGTCTCCCTTAACACAACTGTGTCTCCCCTTATCTCTTGCAGTAAATAATAGAAGCTAAAATGGAAAATCCTTTTTCTTCAAGAGTTGAAGTGTTCTTCAAAACTCTTCAGTCCCTGGAGAAATTCTTCAGAGGCATCAACTAACGAGTGCTGTCAAATGCTGAGCTTCTCTTCCTTGATCTTGTGGCAAACTATTCACTTTGCTGGCAGATTCAGAAATGCATCAGTTCAAAACTGCTTCACAGATCTGATGGTGCCTCAGCTGAAGGCCACATTCTGCCACTTCTCAGCATTTTTGCTGAAGCTGCACCACAGGCAAAATGTTTGCTAAAGACTTCTCCTGAGTATTTACAGAGTAATCAGATGAGAAAATCTTCCATTGCCACTAGTAAACCTTCTTACAATCCTGTTTGGAGTAATGGTGTTTAGGTGTTTTAGTTCAAATGGTGAAGGCTAAAAGGCTGTGAAAATTCCCAACAAAAGAAGTTTTCATGTTGGCAGGTCCTTATTGCATTGCCATCTTTTCTTTTCATGACTGGACCAAATTGTTCCTCCTTCTTTTGGCCAGTCAAAAGAATTTCTGATTCAGAATTACATTATATATCAAATGTGAGGAAGGACAGGGCACCTGGGAATGAATTAATTTCTGCAATTTTTCATAAATGAAATAAGGAGTGGCAGTCAATGCTATATTTTTTTCTCTTATATTACATAAAGAAAAAGTCAGGATCAAAATCATTTAAACTACACCAATGCTGTTTAAGGAGTTCCAGTGACAGGAACTTTGAAACGCCCTATCACTAATGACAGAATGGAGGCTCAGGACGTCCAGGAAGGAGGAACAGACATGCAGCCTTAGAGCAAGCAGTGTTCAAGAGAAGCATTCTCCGATCGCCTGCCTAAAACCTCCAAATGTGACTAGATCTTGTTCCTGGGCACTCTACTTTTATGCAGTACCCTGGATATAGGGTGTTCTTATGCATCATGATGTTATGTAGAAGTCACAGTGTGTGCTCGCAGGGTGAGTAGCAATAATAAAATTAAAGAAGTGCTCATCACACAAAGTTACTCACTTATGTCACTTATGGAATCCAGAAAAAACTGCTGGAAGGATTTGAAGACCATATCGGAATGAATAGCATTCATACCCCAATCAGTAAAACTCATTATTACCTGCATGACTTCCATGGTCAGAAGAAAAGTAGTCTTTCCATGCCTATACTTCTGTGAGTGAAAAAGGAGGCACATCATTTAGAATAAGAAGAAAGAAAAGCACAGGTATGTGGATATAAAAGCAGAAAGTCCAACATGCAAAAATGCATTTCAGGTTGCATACGGAAAAAAAAAGGAGCAAGAAAAATTTCTATAAATAGTCCAGAGGACAAAGAACAGTACAGATCCTATGTAACTGGAAAGGAGATCTAGACAGACAGAGTGTAAAGTAGTCTAAAATATTTAATATTTTGTTCTCCGTAATTTTATTGAGGAGACAGGAACTCAGGTAAAGCAAAGGAGGAAAACATGTTAAAGAGAAGATAGATGTATTCAGGCTGTCAGGGCCTGCTAATCTCCCGTACAACCTCAGAACCATTGGTGAGTCTTTGCAGTAACTTGACAGAATGTAAGCACAGTTCTGAAAAAAATCAGGAATCTATGATCAATCCCTCATAGCAATTCCTGGAAACATTCAGAATTTATTTATTAAATAAACAATAAATAAGTTACAGGAGGGTCCTAAAGAGTTAAAACAGCCAACATAAGCATGTTGAGAATACACTTTGTCAAATAAATCTTAATTCCTTCTCTGAGAGCATTTGATTTAGAGAATAAGAAGAATAAGAGAAAAGCAGTCTCTCTACTTTAGACAGGCTGATCCCACATAGGTCTCCTGCAAAGTTGAGGAAATAAATCTAGAATTGTCAACCTAAACTGATTGAAACAGCTTTTTGAAATGCTGCTTTCAAAAACTTCAGAGGTTTTCAAAGGCTTCAGCAGTTTGCTGGTTAGGTGTGGCTGCAAGTGTAGCCTTACAGGAGTGGGGAAATGGAGAGCATTTTTTGCTAACACCTTGGCTTTCATCATAAAAAAAGCCCACAATATATTTGCTGAGGACATTGCAAGCATTTTGAAGGACATGATCAGAATTTAAAGTGACCTTAATAAATTGGATAGATGATCCAAAATCAGTGAGATGATCAGTACAATTAAGACCGGTATGTTAAACTTATTTTCAGAAAAGGAAATGCGAAAGGCCATGGGGCTGCAATACAGCAGAAAAGGAGAATGGATGTCATATGAAGTGAGTCAGAAATGTGAAGGTGATACAGAAACAGCAAATCTTATTCTGGGAGGCACTATCAGGCTATTGTGAGGAAGATACAAGAGGCAGCTACTCTTGTTCAGTGAGGCTTTGGTGGATATTTAGGAGCTATCCTAGCAGTGAATGCAAAGTACAGTGGAACAATGACATTTTGGGAATGACAGGCAAATTGAAGAGTCTGTAAAGGTTCAACAACCTGTAAGGTTGAGGAAGATTTGGCATCAGTCTTCTAAGGCTTTCTATTACTTTTTGCAGCTGCTTGGCAAATTTAGTGTACTCTATTTGATTTAAAGTAGTTCTTATTTAGATTTCCTTTTCCAGGCACCAAATTGCACAGAATGTCAGGAAAAAATGTGTGACAGTAATTCTCAGGACTAGGGAAATTCAGAATTCATTGGGGGGTTTTTTGTTGGGTTTTGCTGTTGTTGTTTCGGGATTTTTTGTTTGTTTGTTTGTTTTGTTGGGTTTTTGTTTTGGTTTGGTTTTTTGTTTTACTTTGCCTGAACATTCATTGAGGAAGAAGCCATGCCCAAGCTGCTCAGTGTAAATCAACCCTACTCCACAGCACATAGTTTTCTATTCAAAAATTCATTGCCTTCCTGCTTTTCTATCTGGTGATGATGTTTAGCAAAACAAGATGAAAATATGACATAGTGTCTATAATTTAATCGCAAAGAAATGTGAAACATTATTGATTTGGAGTCTCTAATAAAATCTCAGACACTGGATATGCAAAGGCTGCTGTGTTTGTGGGCTGAGATACACAGCATTGTGCTACTCCTACTTCCACATCTTGGTGACATGCATCACGGACCACCCAGTTGTTCCACAGCTTTCCTCAGAAGGTGAGTCAGAGTGTGAGAGCTGGGTGAGAGATTCACTCCAACAAGTCCCACAGCTGGATGGGTGCACCAGTACCTCAGGTTGCACAAGTGTGATCCAGCCAGAGGATATGGATGAACAGAGGAGGCACTACTGCTCCGAAGACCTTGATGTTCAAAAAGGTATGTGTTTTTATTACAGCCTTTACTTCTGTAAAGGTAATAAGAAGGTCTCTTTCTTCTACCTGGAACCTCTACTTGTACAGAGTGTGTAAAGATTTAAGAGTTAGGTATTATCTCTCAAATTTGACTGAAAGAGGTCACCTGTGTAGAATTGCTTTAGGCATCCATGTCAGAGAGGTAGAATAACAAGTTTGCTGGGAGGGGGCTGTGTTTGAAGACTTCTGTTCAAAGCGTGGATCTTAAACTCTGAACTGAATATGTAATTGATCCACTCAGCAATGTAATGTGCTTAACATATAAATATAAGGAACAAATTCCTTGTCCTAGCCCCCAAACTTTGCATTACATGAATATCAATGCCACACTGGAAAGATGGAGAATGAATTTCAAACTTGCTATAATACTGAATACATCTGTATCTCCCAAGGAAGCAAGTGGAGATAAACTAAGAATTAATCTATTTGTTAAGAATAGATCTAGAGGTGCATTTTAGCCATGAAATGACAGTTCTTCTCACATAAATTCAGGTATGTAGAAGATAATTTTCTACTCTGAAGTACTTCTCCAGGAAAATTCTGTTCTTCAAAGAGGTGCCTGGAGATAGGCTCCTTCAAAGTACTATTTTTTCCTATCTCCATTATACTCTTCAGGTTTGCAGGATTCACCTGCTTGAGATGCTGGCTGTAATTCAAGCAATTGCTGAAAACCCTGAAGATGGGGTTTAGGTGCATTTAAAGAATGGCTGTCACAGATCACATTTAGTCTGTTTAAGATTTAGACAGGAATTTACAGTCTGAACAGCAGATTAAAGAATTTTTTTGGGTGATGTTTCAGATAACAGCTGGTCCTCAGAAGAAGAGGAACATCGTGCTCCACACACAGTCTAGGCTACACAATCTTCTCTGTAGAAGCGCAGTATGTTGCGCACCTCCTTTAAAAAAAAATGTGCTTGAGAAGTGTCTTGAATGTGGAAAACTAGTTCATCTGAAATGAACGACTGAAACAGCCATCTGAGAAGATAGAGTTCTGGGTCCATTTGTCAGATACTGGTAAAAGTAGTTATTGAGCTCATGCCATGTGCACATATGTTGTGTATTGTGGTAGGATGATGTTTAAAGAGCAAAGCAGTCCAACTTCCAGGTACTGGGAATTTACCAGAGTTCATTATCCTCATTCCACTAAATGACATCTGTGAAGTAACAGCTGTGTTAACCGCTTTAAAAAGAAATTAATAATAACTATATTCTACTCTGACAGTTTACCATTAGGTTGAAGGCAAAAATGCAACAAGAATTGTTTTGCAAAAAACCCCAATAATATTTTATAACTGAACTGGAAATTCCGATGAAAAGTGTACAAAAATGTGCAGAAAAAT
The DNA here is from genome assembly GCA_013396735.1 of Grallaria varia. Taxonomy (NCBI): domain Eukaryota; kingdom Metazoa; phylum Chordata; class Aves; order Passeriformes; family Formicariidae; genus Grallaria; species Grallaria varia. The sequence goes on along the minus strand of VWZG01000660.1, from coordinate 333,195 downwards.
AATGGGAAGTAAAAGTGAATATGATAGAAGATACTTCCACGAAACAAAATGAGACTTCTGAGGACAGGAATAGAAATAAAATGGAAATAAACAACTTGGGAAAAAACCAAGCTGCACTACTTTTGTTAAAGGAATTCCTATCATCCCAGGATATAAAAAATGTATCTTAAGAGGGTCTGTCTGGTAGGCTCCACATAAGAACTATTTTCATTGGGAACTTTCTTTTTGGCAACAGCAGTGTCTTGAAAGTACAAGGATTTGCCTTGGGAATCCACAGACTCCCTTGCCTGACAGATTGACAGCTCCAAAGAGGAGGTTGGGATCATGTTTATAATGGGACATAGTTGAATGCAGCTCTATCCAAAAATGCTATGGATTTACATACATTTAATATCCACATTCCATTAGGTGACATCTAAAACCCAGGGAGAGACTTTACTTAAAAAGAAAAGAGACACTGGATGATTCGGAGACTTAGTAATGGAATACAGAGCCATTCACCTCTAGGTCAACCGTCTGAGTTCAGCTCGAGTTATTATTGACCAAACATTTATACTAACTGCAGGCTGTGTGAAATATCAATGGCTTTATGGCTCCACTAGATATATTATTTGTTCATGCCTGAGGTGTCCATATGGCAAAAATCACCTCAGACTCCCTTTATAGTGTGGGAGAAACAGGTACTTTTAAGACATAAATCATCTGGAAGATGTCTTCTTTAGGATGAGATTAATTGCACCCTAGAAGTATCTGTTTTTCTCTGTTGACTACAAAAGGAGCACAGGGTGACTTACTCCTATGTAGATGTTTATACTGCAGGAGTCTAAATTTGGATAAGATAAATACCATACTAAGTGACTTTTGTATAGTCACCCAGAGGGCTGCGGTAGGTCTGCAACTAAGTGTGGGTATCATAGATCCACCCACAGATAAATGCTAGCTCATATATGTCTTTGGTCACCTGAATCTCACCTTTACTATGTCTCAGTGTCATCTGGGAAATAACCAGCAACCTTTCTTACTCCTAATGGGAGAAATGGGCCAAACTAAGGGGTTGTGCCTTTTCCTTAATACCTGTCAGCAAAATTTGTTAGTGATGGTGTGGGTGGTCTCCAGAAAGGCTGTGGGCTGGGACATGTGTCTTTTCCTTTGCTTAAGAGTCCGTGTACAATCAAGAGCTCTCTGATACTCTACCAGACTTTCTTGCCTGGCAAATGTCAAAATACATTAAGTTGGCACTTTCAGTTTTAATCTGTGAATGGGTAAATTACTTCCTCTAGCATCTTTTTCACAAGCCTTTGTTGAGTGACTGTGCAAGCCTCTGCCAAATGGTTTAATAGCATTAGTACTAAATAATAACATTAACTTCGTTCTCAAGGAAGTGTTTGCAGTGGCAGGTTAAGACAGTGTACGGAACATGACATGTGCGAATTAGTCATCTTTCTCTGCTCGTGAAACATTGGCTCCATTGTAACAGATAATAAGACCAGAGGAAAGACTTCTGCAGGTGAGGTATATGTTTATTTATTTTGGAATCTTTGATGGTATATTGACCACTCTATGATCCATATTAGGTTGTGAGATGTTAAACACGGCCTGTTTCTGAAAGTCCTGGTTCATGTCTCGCAGATGCTTTCTTCAGTAACACTGGTGATGTCTTGCTTTTCACATAGCAAAGTGTTTGCCCGTTTGTCTTTGCATCAGCTGGTATATATAGACAACTGGACAAACTGCTTTTGGCGTGTGCTCAATCAAAAAGTACCGTTTATTAAGATTGCTGCAAAAGGCTGCCCAGATGTGTCTCTGTGTTGGATGGAAAATAAATTCTGAGTGTCAACTACAACATGCCTCCAGTTTCGAGCTATTTTGGCCCTCCCATGAATAATTTCAGCCCTTTGTAGTGCATTGGAGCATATGCAGTTTCTCAGGTAACTTTGACAATTATGGTAGTTCTTTGTATTCCAAGATAGAGCTCATGTTTATGTTAATGGCATTGCTTGCCTGCTGTAAGATCTTTCTGTTCTGTCACATCCATCTTTCATCTCTGTTTCAAGGCCTATAAGAATGAGTTGAAATGATGGAAGCAAGTACGCCTTTGCCTAGTTAAATTGATATTTACTGATTTACAGATGCCTGGATTTTCCTCCATCTCAAAAAAAAATCAGATACTGCTTTTATTCTTAGACTCAGCCAGGACAATAGTGTTAGATCTGTAGAGACCATTGTATGGGTTTTCCCCTGAGTTTTCTGTTATCCCTTGCCACGTGGTGACCATGTGGTCTGCATAGGTGCTGCCATGTTGTCCCGCCCCCATAACCAGCTCCACCTTTGTCCTAACCCCATTGGTTGCCTCACCCATCCTTCCCCAATCCCTGGGTTCCTATCGGGTATCAATTCTTCCCCTCTCCTATTGGCTAGCCAGTTCCCCAAACCACTCCCTTCCACCTGAGCCCTTACCCAGTCACATCCCTGCTCTCTGGGCCCTCCCCAGGGGATATATAAATGGTGGGCGTTTTGGATAAATTGCTTTTTGCTCCAGCACATCTTCGGGTTTCAGGTGTGGTTCCTTACCTCAGCAAGGGGCTTCACGCTGGCCCAGAGGGGCTGCGGGGTGGGGAGCCAATCCCCCCAAGTCTGTTAGCTTCAGAAGGGGCTACCGAGAGAAATGGAAAGTTTGCACATCACACTAACTGCTATGTATGCTTTACTGTGCACAGAGGTGCGTCTTTATTAGCAATTCTGTTCAGACCAGAAGTGAGGCGTTGAGTTCGTCCTTCTGACTGTCCCCATTAACTGTCCTGCTTATTACCTTTCACAACATTTTTTGTCATGTTGCTGAACAGTCTTGACTTGTTTTGGGTAAAATTAAACCAGACCCTGTCCTCCAAATCTCATTCAGCAGCAGGCAAATCTTTACTTCATGGTACCAGACCAGAAATGATCTGACGTAAAGGCACAATGATGTGGCTGCTATGGCCTCGGCAACTGTTTTATTCTATGCATCGCCTCCTACTATTCCTCATGACTTGCTAATGTAGACATCTCCTAACTGTCCTTCTGTGATTTTGCCAGTGAACAAGCCATCTCTAATCCAAGATGCTATAGGTGTTCTACAGAGACACAAAGATTTTTTTGGGATACTGGTTCCAGTATATACTTCTAAGGACATGGAACCAGTCATACTTTGCCTATTGGATGAGTACAGGCAACCAGTCTAGTCAAAAGCCTTAACTTTAAGATGGCTAATGTAGTTTAGATGACTCCATACATAGCCTCTAATGAGGCAAGGCTTCCAGTGTACTGAAGAAGAACATAAAGCTCTCAACTCAGTCTCTTGAGGAGAGCAACAATAAATATGATGAGCAAAAGAGATGCAAAAAAATTACATCTTATGAGTCAAGCTAAATGCTTTTCTCTTCCAATAAAAACAAAATTATGAGGTAGTGAAGCTATATTTGATGGTGACTTTAGTAAAACATCTGTCAGATTTTCTCATAGAAAAAAATTGTACTACACTAAAAGTTCTATAAAAAGGTCTTTACTAAAGTTAATGATAAACAGCAATGATTTCCATTACTGGGAAGGAGTATGTGGAATCTGGAAGAGGAATGAAAATTAAAGAATAGGGAACAGTGAGATTCAGTTTTAAGTCAGTCTCTGAGTGTATCTGACTTAACACACACTGTTGAATTTTGACATTTATATTTCTTTATTTCCTGGTTTATTTTCTACACTCCACCTCACATCACCCCGTTACCTGTGTTTGTAAAATATTACATAAGGTAGGTAGGTGCTATGTCCTTCTATTAGACCTCCTGTGTTGCTGGAACCTAATGAGTAGATTTTATCAAAAAGATATACATATTGGAAGGTATTTCTAAAGCTATGAAGTGATCAGGAGGATGAAGAGAATGAGTGCTGAGACAGAATGGGAATTTTATTCTGTATTGTCTTTTCTAACCAGGCTGAAATCCGCTGTAGTCAATGCTAGACTGAGATCCAAGACATTTGTAAACATTTTCCTTGAAAAAAAAATCCAAGTTATTAAAAATGGTGATAAGAAAAATGAAGCTTACTTTTAGTAACCATTCTTCAGTTTACACCCTTCTTCCTTTTTCTAGTTTTTTTTTTTTTTTTTAAATTTTTTTTTCCCCATGAGTGCACCTTTATTGATTTCCATTAGTTTACTAGCATGGCACATCTGAGTCTTCTGGTCCAAATGACCTATATCCATTTACCATCAATATCCTTCCAACTCCAGGCTTCCTGACACCACTTTAATGTGAATTCCAGACATTAGCACAACACTGCAACATTGATCTGACTGATGCATAGTAATACACAAAGTGAACATACACAGATGTTGACCAGTCCTTTCTTTAAACCCCTTGGATATTTTTCTTGTCAAGATAAAATATTGAAATGTAGAGTGAATTTTTCAGATGAGCGGGTGCATTTAGTAAATTCACCATTTATTTTAAAAATAATTTTTTAAATCCTGTTTGGGAAAGTAGTTAGGCACATACTTATATTATGTTGACTGAAATTTAAGGCCATACCTTCACATGTCTGGTGGAACTCTTTCTTGCTAAATACCTACCCATCTGAACCAGTCAATCCCAATACACTGAGTCTCTGTGAGCTTTAACATCTTTGTCTCAGTGCACAGCTATGTTCTTTACTCCCTTGACCACTAGCTACTCTTCTTGGACTCAAGCTCCTTGTCTGATCCTCCTTCCCAGCTATGGGGATGTACAAATCAGCTGTCTCAGGTCAACAGGAGAAGTGATATTTGACCTTTCCTTTTGCAACTTAGGCATGACCCGTTCCAAGGTTCTAGTCACATGAGCTGAAGTAGTCCTAACTTTCTATTGAAATATTCACATCCCTTTGCCTTCCAAAGTGCTGTTTGTGGCAGTCTGATACTTTTTTTTTTCCTTTGCTTTGGATTTTTCCTCCTTCCCTCCTGTGAATGACATGAAAGTGTTCCTCCATCAGCGCTGTCTTTTTGACTAACAACAAAGTTGTCAAAATAATCATTTGTTTTAACCTGACCTGGTGGAGCCATGTAACAAGCACATTCAGCAAAGAGTGGCCTCACATAGCACTGTTAAAAGACACAGTGTCTTTATAATGGCAACAAAAACTCATCAGCTGAATTGTTATTGTCCAAATAATCAGCTATTTTTTACTAATGGATGAAATCAATAATCATCTGGAGTAACACCAGTTCAGATGTACCAACTATGGGCATCTTTCACATGACTGCATTACACTGTAACGTTCCCAGGACATAAACATCAAATACACAATATGAGTGCATTTAAAAGTGCCTTACATATACGAATTGTTAGATCTTCTTTGGACTCCATTTCACAGATCTGGTCTTGCATACTTTTTTCACAGGTAGGTGAAAGATTCTGGTCACACCGGTGGTATCAAAGATATGCAGGGACAAAGGGATGACAGCAGTAAACATGGAGGCTTTGGAACTTCGGGCATTATTGTTTGTTACAGTGAACCACATCTGTCCTACAAGTAGTGTAAGAATGGAAATACTATTTAGAGTGAAATACTTACTGTCTGCATTTTGACTTATTCATAAAATTAAACCTAACTTAGCCAGTATTGAAGTTCCAGGAAAATTTTCATAGAATCATAGAATGGTCTGGGTTTGAAGGGACCTTCAAAGTTCACCTAATCCAACACCTTTCACAATCAGCAGGGGCATCTTCAACTAGATCAGGCTGCTCAGAGTCCCATCCAAACGTATCTAAAAGTTTTTCAAGGGCTGTTCCTCTACATGACCAATCCTTCCTTTCATTTATATACATGAGGCATGAACTTTTTTAAAACTTTATTAGCATAACACATTCTGGCCAGAGGGTAAATAAGAGCTGCAACAGTACGTACCCAGAAAAAGTTAGAGCTTCCTCAGTATGTGACTACGTGTGACTGTATATTTTGCCAATATCTCCCCAGACAAAATTCCCATTTACTTGCAATCAGATAGGGGTATTATTCAACATTTTCAGCATATTTATTCAACATTTTAATAATTTAGCCATCATGTTCCTTTCTCATTGCTGGTTGTTTCTGATGAAGAGGTAAGTTACTATACAGAGCTACCTGTGTGGTCTCTCCAGGTACTAAGCACTGTTTTTCCTCATTCTTTGGCAATGAAAAGTCTTTCAGCATTTCTGATAATTTGAGGAAAGGCATATCTTGTTCTTCCTTATACTTCGTGGACTGAAGTAAAATCTCCATTTTAATTTTTTTCTATCAAGTTGATTGCACAAGTTCTCCAAGCTGAGATTTTTATCTTCAGTTTCCATCTCTTGTTTATAGTCTCTGATACTATACTTAATAAAAATCTGTCAAAAATCTAGCCCTAATAACTTAATTGTGCAATAGTTCTAGGAAAAAAACTGTAGAGGTAGTCTGATTTACTTTTCAACTCTGTTTCCCAGAGGCTGTGCATTAGGTATACTTAGGTGTATATATAGACCACACTTTGCATATTTTTTGCTTGAAACTGGAAAACTGCTCCTCAAGAACTGTTGACAGAAGGAACTAATGGCATAAACTTGCATTAGAGCCTTGGACCGCTTTTGCATCAAGATACAAGAAACAATCGATGCTTTGACCAAAATGGCATGCATACCTGGCCATTCATTTCTCTATATTAATTAGAGGTAATAGAACCCATCCAGGATAAATATGTATTAATGTGAGAGAGAGCTTGAAATACAGCATTACTCAGACAGAGAAGGTAGTTTCTGGGGGCTGGATAGTCAGTGAAGGAAGTCCTGACGGCAGTAGCAAGAGGAAAGGCAGTGATCCAGAAGAATGTTATTGGAAGAAATGGAGAAGAGGCTAGAGGGTAGCCATGGACAAGGATTGTAGCAGAGCTGGATAAATCTGGAGATATCAATTTGTGAAGAAAACTAGCAAGTCAAGGCTGACACCAAGAAGGTAAACATGAAGAGCACTGAAGCCAGGCTGAGTAGAACAGCCATGCAGAGGGATGAAGTCACAGATTTTCTTGGTAAACAAAGCAAGAGTAGCAACTATGTCAAGTAAGGGTGGGTAACGGACACCCTCTTGGTAATGCGCAGGTGGATGAAGTCTTCAGAGTGGATGAAATTAAACATGAACACTAAATGGAAAAGTGGGGGGAAGAAGACTGAAGAGAACAAAAGATAAAAGAAGACCCTCAAATGTTAAAAATTACTAATGGATCTCATAAACTGCATTTAATTAACTGTGAAGGGAGAACTAAACCACAGCAACCAGACAGAAGTCAAAAGGAATGAGATGAGAGGACCTAGTCAGATTCTCTGGAGATTGCTATTCTGTGCTGAAATGTACGAAGGCAAAGAAAGCAAAGGGGAAAGCACTGTAACACAAATGTGACTGTGCCCTTCCCTGGTAGCCAATCTCTACAGCAACATCAGGGAAAAGACCTGTAAGAATGGAATAAAATTGTCCAAACAAGAATTTTGGGGATTCACAGGATATTTTCAGACAGTAACCCCTGGACTAAAAATTTTGGCAAAAGGGAATGCATTGTAATTCTGACTTCTCTTAAATTAATGAAGAGGAAGATACAATACCTCTGGTAGGATGTTGGCCCCTGATTATGCTATCATTCATTTCCAGTTGTTCCATCTCAAGATTATTTATCTAATTTCCCCAGGGTTGTCTTCTCTAAATTCAATTGTTAACAGGATTGATTGCTCTGAGCAATCAGAGAAGCTAGCAGACCGTTCACACTCACAACACCTTACATATCTGTAGCTGAAAATTTGCTTTAGGAGACTTTGGACTTATTTATAGTGAAATTCACACTGTTTCAAACCTCTGCTTTCACAATTTAGTTTCCTAAGTCATGACACAACTATGGCTTTTATGACCCTGTCCTCTCTTATAGAGGGAGGGCGTACATGGGACCACAGACGACAAGTGACCCAGGGGGAGGGAGAATTGCCTTGTAGCTGCTTGACTGAGCTACAATAATTTTGCTTCTAAATCTTAGTCTATGTAAGCTCTAGCACTTTAAGATGTGGTTGTCTATATTTAAAATTAGGAAAGTCACTGCATTTCACTGCTACAATTTGTTTTATATTTTTCTATGCAATATTCCTTCAGATTAATTTGTTTCATGCATGTTCTCAAAACAAAGTCAGCCTGCCTTTCTTCCTATCAATTTTCATCTTCATACCACTTTTTCTGAGGAATCTGAACACTGTTAGAAAATAGTACTGCAGGTATATGATGGTGTCAATTTTAGTCAATCTTGGTAAAAGCACTTTTACTGAACTGAATAACTGAATAGCTGAGCAGATTTTCTGTATTCATATGATGGCACTTTTCTAAGAAACAATTAATTATTTGATTTTAGCTATTCTCAAGGTCATGAGGGAAATAAATTGTCAGCCCACTCCAGCAGTATATGCTTTTGGTCAGTACAGTGAGAAGTAGCAATGCTGCACCCATTCACTGCAGTCTGGTGACACCATGATACTACACAGCAGGACACACTGTCTCCATCCTGCTTATCTGACCCAAAGGCTGAGAGAGGCCTGAGAGAGATGCAGATGACACCTGCTGCTCTGCACATGCATGTGTCACAGGTCACCATTTAGCCCTGTACCCTGGCAATGGCCATAAACCAGCACTGAAAAATAGAAGTTTGTTGTAAGAAAGCCCTAACTGGTATATTTTGCCTTTTTTATTCCAGGTTCAAAGGAAAATTCATCTCAGTTCCAGAGGATAAAGGAGTCAAGTGATGGTTGTGGTGGAGGCTGCAATTTTGGAAGTTGTAAAAAGTGGGATGCTGGTTTTGGAAAGAGAAAGAGACGTTTCCACAATAGCAACATGACATTTAGCTTAATTAGTCAATGAAAGAAGTTATAAAACCTCTTAAAGGAAACATGCAAATAAAGAAAACCTCTCTAAATAATTAAAGTTTCACAGATAGAAAAAGGATGCTTGCAGGGGAAGGGCCAGTGCCACAAAATAAATACTTCCTAATTCTGTATTTGAGACCTTGGTGGAGTTGCTGTTGTTTGCAGCACATGTACATAGCCAGGGGCATGGCTACAGTGCTCTTTGAGGCACTCCAAGTTACAGCAAGTGGCTTGAAATTGACCTAGCTGCTCCCTGCACTCTCCTGCTGGAGAGGTCTGGGGTCATGGGAAGTTGCAATGGATCCCCTGAGGGGCTGGAGACACTTGTATGTTTTCTATGGTCCCTGGGAACACCTCTGAGGAATCCAACCCTGGGAATTGTCTCTTAGTGGGAACAATTCGTCAGTGCTGTCTGCTCAGGACTGTGCCTAACATGACTTCCAATACCACAGTTAAGAATCAGTAGACAGCCTTCAGCAGCCAAAGAGATATTTTGGAAAGAAACACTCGCAAACAAGCACACTTAAATTTCTTTAGAATACAAAAATACTACGCAGGACAGGTTTAGCATCTTAGATGGTTATCAAGCAAGAGCTAATTCTTTCACCAAAACAGCTAAATAAAGGCTTCAGTATGTGCAGTGTTATTGATGATTCAGTGAGAGACCGAGCCTTTGAAGTCTGTCACCAGCTTTGAATCCTGAGGAGCCTGTTTCTGCCCATGTAACCGCCACCCACATGTGTCTATGCGTCTGTCTTTGTCTGTGGTTTTGCTTTAAATTGTCAGTTTTCCTCATGGCAATCAATGCACCATCGTCAGGACTCTGCAGCGAATAGCATGTAGAGCTATGAATAGCCATACCCTGGGGAGCTGCACGCTGAGTGTCACTGAAGGGAGAAGGGACATCTGGATCCTTGCATTGCAACTAGCCCTATAAATTAAAAGGGATTTGCAAGAGAGAAAAACAAATAACTGATTTGCTAGGCACTTGGGCTCTGTGTTTTCAGTCAGCTGCATTTGAGCTTTGTTCCACCATAGAGAAAAGCCTGAGTGTGCCAGTAGGAATAATAACTGATCATTGGTATCAGCAAGTAACATCTTGTATTCTACCATCTTTTTCTCACAGACTTTCAAGACAGACAAATCTACTTATATCCATTTTGGAGAAGAATAACTGAGCTTTTTATTTCAGTGTTTGCATGCAGCATCTTTCGGTCTTTTCAGAGGTAATACAATGTTTGTGAGAAGTGTAAAATAAACATACTTGAGTAGTTCTATGCTGTTACCTTAAGTGCTATTTTAACCTTTAAGGCACCTGAAAAACATTTATGAAGACAACAATATATTGAGATGTTAATGTGCAGATATGATACCAGTTAATCTTTGTCTTGTCACAAGTATAGTTAGTTCTATTTGTCATACTCTTGTAATTCCAATTTACTACAGCCATGAAATACTGTTTGCATTGGGAATTTTATCCTACTGCTCTTGGTAAAGTTAGCGGTGCCACAAACTCATTTAGGAGGGTGAAAAAAGGCACTCTTTATCCTGAATGAGTGCATGAACACCAAATACACATACAAATTACTGAGTAGGAAACCTGGGGTGGGTATTAGGCAAGTTCATGTCGTTGCTTCATTAGTGTATGTATTTCAGTTACCTGTGTTTAAGCACTTGATTCTACAAACAGGTTTTCCCTCTGCAGGGTTTCAAGGGCCTGTGTCTTTCGCTGCATGGATAGGACCAGGAGCCCAGAACACAAGTGTGATTGAAATCTTCAGGCTGGTGCTAATCTCCACTCAGCATAGCTCGTGCTTGCATACTAACACACAAGGTGGAAGCTCTAAGACAGCAGATGATGCTAGTCTTGAAGGAGAGTCCAGTACTACAAAAGACTTATGAGAGCATCCTGAGATGTGTCTCAGATGGATGGATGATAAAACAGTCCTCAAGAATTAGGAGTGACTTATTCTTCAGATTCTATTCTAAGGTAGTACCTAATATTTGTTGACTACTGGGTCTGGTTGGCTGTTTTCCTGACTATTTTTTGCCTACTTCAGCTTATCCCAGGTAAATGCTGCAGGAGGTCTCTTGAAACATACCAGTTCACTCACAAGGAACTGAAAACTATGGACAAAAGCAGGTCCTTCACAAGTAAAGGTTGTTTAGAGATCATAGGCACAGTAGTTACCTAATTATAAAGGTAAGATTACATGACACCAGTGTGGCTGCATAACATGAAAAGATCTATTTTTCTGTCATGAAAATAGCCTCTTTTTAATACTTTTTTGCTGGGTTCAAGTAATATTTTACTTCCCTATAAATGTAAGTACTTTCAAGTATTAAGGTAACGGAACAAAATAGCTTTAGTTGCTATTGCAGTATTATGTAAAAGGTCACCTTTTACTACACCAAAAACTGAAGATGATCTGACGCCTAAAGAAAAATATAAAAAAAGCCCCACGGTCTAAGACACTGTCCCATATGAAGTATTTTTGTTTTCTTTTGGTTGCTCATGATTAGGGACATCAGGATGAGAGCAGGGTCTTTGTTTTACTGTTCATGTGTTCCTGCTACTTACTGGCTTTGCTGTGCACTCCTGTAACAAAGCTTGCATTAAGCCTCCTACAAGCTATTTATTCACCATTACTCAGCTGAGAACCATGTTCTGTCTTGGTTTCCTTAGCCCAAATCTATCAGGTTTCCTATAAACAGGTTCAGTGACTTGGAAATCAAGCACTGGCATACTTCTTATCTTCTGAAAGCCACTGTGTACAGTTGTTTCAAGCCACACAGAGAAACAGCAACTCTCAAGTTAAGGTGTTATTTAACCATTGTTCTTTTTAAAGCAATCTGTAGGGTACAACTGTAAATGATGGTGTCACTAGCCAGAAAGCACCAGAAAAGAGAGTCCTCAAAAAAGCCAGGGATCTGTGTATAGGTACTGGTGGGGGTCATTGGTGGCCTCTTCCCTGGACAGAACAGTTTCATAAAATGAGGCGGTGTGGGCTCTTGATTTAGCAGGCTTTCATATGAACTTTGGCGTTGATGGGTAGGACATTAACCATTAACCTTTGTATGAATGACTTCTACTACCGAGAGAAACAGAGGAGGGTGATGGAAAATGCAGCTTTAGAGATGTTATTCCCTGCTTCTTCTGGCAGTGGGTCCAGGTTCGCCTGTGTGTCCTGACTGCTTTGCCTGAGGCTCTAAATGATGGTTGTATGGCAGCTTAAATTCCCCTTAGATGATCTGTCATGGCACCCAGGTGCCAGAGGTTGCTTGTTCTAACGTGATGACATCCCTGGCAGTGTGGACCAGTTCACTGCTTCTCAGTGTCATTGTGTTCAGCAGTTCCTGACCAGATTTGCCTGAAGTAGCTCAACCACAACCCCGTATTCAGCCCAGGATGTATCAGCAGAGCGACGCAAGGGAGCTAGACCCTCCAAAGTACATAATGATATCACAGTGACCACTGCAAAAATGGAAGTTTATTGCAGTGATGTTGCCTACTTAATTAGTCCTTAAATTTTAGATCCCTGATCTACAACTCACTAGAAGTCTAAACACTCTATGTAGCCAAAAGAGTGCGTTTGGTGCCTAAGGCAGCTGCCTTAGGCAGCAGCTCCACAAGGAAAACTCAGAGAACCCTTCTCTAACTGAGATTTTTCAATATTTCCTGAAGACTCTTCCACAGAATGAGTCAATAATATCCATTCCCATTTTAGTTATTATTGGTCAAAAATTATCCTTAGTGTTCTTGGAGATGCATATTTCCCTTTTAAAATATAATACTATAAAGGCTGAAAATTATGTACTCACTGTAAAGTATATGTTTTATTATTAAGTAACTTATCTTTTTACCTGGAAGGAAAACTTACTAATAAAAACTTAGAGTAAAATTTATGCCTGTCTGGAAAGACAGTGCCTCAGCTAGTCACAAGCCCGCAGATTATCAACATTAAAACACCCCAACCAACCAAACAAACAAAATATGGCTTCTTTAAGTTTCCTGAGCTGAATATGGTACAAGTGAGTACTTGGAAAGACCATAAGTCTCCCAAAGTCAATGCTCAAGTAGTGTGGTATAAAGCACAGTCTGAGATAATAATGAAGAGAGTGAATACAATGCAGATGGTGACAAACTGTCCTTCTTACCAGAAAGCAGGTATTTCCCATTTAGTCAGAGTGAAGATCCAGAGAAATCCAGGGTATTCTGCATATCATGGACCTGCTCCTCAGTATTTGTTGCAGCATGACTGAAGAAAAACTGATTTGGAGCTGTGCCTGGTGCTTTGCTAGCCAGAGACTAAGGAAGAAGTGTCAATGAGCCAGCTTCTCCAGTTCACTATGGCATGCAAATTCATTCGTAATGGGAAATCTGGAAATTCCAGTTTATATTTATTCATTCTTTCTTAAATGTTCTTCATTCTCAGGCCTTTTTTTTTTTTTTTACCTGAGATAGGTTTCAGGAGAAGCCATAGTCTTGAATGCATTTTGTCCTAAATCACCTTGTCCAGAAGCGTGCAATGTTTTGCGTAGCACTCAGCTTAACCAGCCCTCATGTAAGGGCAGATACATTTTAAGTGTTACATAGCAGCTAGCAAGAATGGAGACTCCACCACCTCTCTAGGAAACACAGGCCTCTGCCTGACCTCACAATAAAAAAGTTTCTCCCTGTATCCCAGTTGGAACTCTCATATTCCAACTCATGTCCATGGCGTCCCTTCTTCCCACCATACACTCTTGTGGAGAACCTGTCTCCATCACTCTGACAACCTCTCTGCAGAAACTGGGGAACTGGTGTTAGGTTTGCTGAAGCCATCTCTGCTCCAGACTGAATAAGCTCAGCTCCCTTATACTGTCTTCAAGGAGCTCAGGGTGGAAGCAAGGAGAGGGAGTGGAAGGAAAAGGTTGGTCCATACTGTGGGGCCATTGTGCTGTCAGGGTCCCTCCTTGTTTTGCCCTGAAGCAGAAGAGGGGCAGCGCTGCTGAAAGATAAATGGCATGGTCAGACCTTATATTTTTAACCAACAACTCCTTGAAGTAGAACTTTACAAAGTAGAAGACCTACACTAAAACAACCTCTAGCAAGGAGCTGGAGGGAGATTTACAGTCATCTCATGCTTCTGTAAAATTGTTTTAATAAACCTGGAAGTTTATCAAGCCTTTAGGAAAGTTAGGAAAAACAGTTCAGTGCAACAAAGCTGTGCTGCTACAGCTAAAAATATATTTTTAAATGAATACTGCATTTTTTTTAAATTAAGAAATTGGACAAAGTCCTACAGAACCCTGTTTCAGGTTTGGCATTAAGCCTCCAAAAATACTATTATGGTCAGCCTCTGCTACTGAAACATTTATTACGGCTGGATGTAGGCAGGCTTGGTCAATGTGAAAGATGCTTCTAATCTCTTTGCTGTTGATGAGTATGTTTTTCACCATGTTCCAGTTCAAGAGTCTGTCTCGCTGCAGAACAGGCTCCCTACCCCCATACCATCAGATTTTATTACTTAACTCACAGATTTGTATGAAAGCTATTTTTGTTCCTAGCAGGGTGAAACGAATTTTTTATTTTTTTTAAAAAGATAATTACTATGCTGGTGTTGCTTGTCTGCATTTTATTTGGGATATGTTTAAATTTATAAGTTGATAAAAGTGAGTTTTCAGTTTGATCATTAAATAGTATGAAAATTGGTGAAGTAAGACCACCAAAAAAAAAAAAAAAGAAACAAAAACCTCTGATATTGCTGGGAAAAAAATGCCTTCAGAAAAAGTAAGAGCAAAAGAATATTTTATAATTATTTCCTCTGTGGGACTGGAGATTGAAATAGACCCTATACCCTCTTGTCATCATTTAGACAAGGTTCTAATTACTGTGTGCCATGTTGTTCTATTATGCACTGTAGCAGAGCCTGTGATGTAGTTCATATTAAGAAGTCTGACAATTCAAGAGAGGTACCTTAGGCTCAAAGTGTTACATGCTGCTTCATGAATGAAACCCTGTATAGTCTTTTATTGCATGCTTCATACCTCGTTGCCTTGTGCAAAAGAAATAAGTCAACTCATAACATTTTCTTTGGAATGCTGCTGGATACAGTGGATATACCTTTGCATTTTTGAGAAATAGGCACAAATTAAGCAAAGATATAGTATCTTCTCTAACACTGGCAAGAGCTTTCTATTTGCAATAAAAGAATTTTCTGCATATTCAAGTATTTTTCCTCTAGTGCTGTGTCCTGTGTGATTTTTGAAGGTAAGAAAAGGAACTAACTGTATATATGCTTATTTTTACCCTAACGGCTTTCCATATTCTGCTCCTGTTTAAATCTTGTTATTCTACAAGATATTTGGAGGAAATTATGATAAGTTCGAAAAATGCACCACGCAAAGACACTGTTCCTTGTGTAAACAGCTCGGCATTTCTGCAAATCTAATACCAAAACTGTTCATGCACTATTATTAGTTAAAATAAAAAGAAGTAACTACTGCAGTTCAAAACTAGCTTTAATACATCTTCCAGAATTAACCTCTTAAAAATTATATGAATAAGAGAATTAAGAAAGGTAATGGTTTATTTAATGTGAAAAAAGACTCACACAGATAGTTCTGATTACTGTAGCTTATGGAATTCTCTATCCTCCAGCCCCTGTCCTTGACCCTGGCTTTGGGGTCTTGGGACAAGCATGTGGTGCCACAATGGCCACTGGCAGTATGAAGAAGGGTTTCAGCAAGTGCTTCACTCAGTCCATGCGGCTGGAGTGAGCCTAGCACAGATGAAAGCTTTAGATGGAGACTTTAGATACCCAGCTCTAAACTCCTCACTGCGTGTGTGTGAAGGAAGACTCATTTTTCAAAGCATAAATTCACCACATCTTAGCATCTGTTACTGCAGCAACAGCTAAAAGCACAACTCCAACATAAACCCAGTGTACACAAACTGAAATGTTTATCGTTACTTTAGAAGGATGTTTGCTAATCCTTGCAAGAATATATAGAGAATATAAAAACCAGCACATACTGTAAAGCTCAGATATGGAGAGCACAAACTGCTCCTTAAAAGTTGAATCGCTCTTGGTTCCAACTGATCTGTGTGAAAGCACAGTAACTATTAACACAGCACCTGTGTTTGAGTGAAAGGTAGCTTCTCTGAGATGTGTTTTGAGTGCCAAGAAGAGTTGTGTGTAAACCCACAGGTTTATTTTATTTTTTCCAACTTACGGGCTCATGTCGCACATTATTTTGATTACTCAGCTCATGTGGTTGAGAGTAAGTTTTTAGTCTGGTCCTTCCAGCTTTTCTTTTTCAATTAAATTGGGCCCTTTTAAACTGCCTTTATAATGATTTCAAAGTTTCATGAATGAATGCACACATGCACACAGGTCCACACACAGCTCTCCATGGGTTCAGGAACTCTCTGATAGCAAACATCATTGATCTTCACACATTGTTAACTTTTAATTATCGAGGTTTCCTCAGGAACTTCCATGAATTATTGTGAAATTTCATGTATTTACTGATACACACTGATTTGTACAAGTCTTTGTAGTCAATTTTATATTTCACTCTTGAATCCTGAAAGTCGTCCATTTTTAATCAGCATGCAAAATGTTTGACCAGCTTTAGAAGAGCTGATCAAGTCATCAATGTGTAAGAACAGGCACATTCAGATCATCCATTCTTCCTTTTGTGAGCCTGAGATGGAAAGGGTTACTGAACAGCCTTGTGTTTTTCCAACAGGAAAGAAAGAAGGACCTAAAAAGATCTGTAAGTGACAGTGCTAGAGGGCCTAGTGTTGCCTTGTTATGCTTCTAAGCAATGTAATTTAACACATGAGGAAGACGCCCTTAGTCTGGTGGTGACCATCAATATTTCTGACACAAATACAGACTTTACACCACAAAACAGTTTGGTTCCAAGTTTAGATTAAAAAATATTATCAAATAAAAGAGTGACTTAACAATTACAGAGCATCTAGAGTCTTACATCAGAAATAGAAATAACCCAGATTCAGAAATAACTTCCAGGCACATCAGTCAATCAAATAAGGATGCTACTGAAAAAAGATCTAAATATCTTAGTCACAACAAAGACAACTATTTTCAGGAAGGGCTCTGCACATTCTGTTTGCAGCTGCAGCCCAGCCCTAAAAAGAGAGGTTGACTGGGTTTGGAGGGAATCCAGCATGAGGATCTGAATGAGCTCCATGGCCTAAGCCTCCAGCTGAATATGCATCGCTCGAGTCAGATCAGAATTTTAGTCCACTGTAGACATCAGGGGAGTTTTGAGGTGTCTCAGCTGTACATCTGAACCATAAATCAATTTCTCTTTTTGTCAGCAGAGCAAAAACAGGTGTTGTTTCTTTTCTTGCTGCCACTCTTCAGACTACCTCCAAAGAAGGGATGTTGAGAAATGCTTAAGAGTTAAATGGTGTAAGAGATCATATTTTTAATCAGATGAATTGTACAAGGAGATGCTTAAAGGCCTCTTATGTACATTCAGTAGCCTGTGAATGCAGGTACTACAGCATGAGAAATGAGGAGGGTGAGAATCAGGGGGCTGGTTCCTAACTTGGTGTAAAATGTCATAGGTACACTAACCTGCTGTGTTTCAGACCCATTGAATGGCTGTGTCAGAGAAAACTCTGCTCAGGTGGACCGACCTTGTCAGCTGATCAGAACAGATCTTCCCCAGGTGAAATCATTGATAACCTAGTGGTGGGGTTTTCCCATGGGAAGCAAATGCAAAGTGCTGCAGGGCTCTTTCATGCTGTGCAGGGAGAATAATGACAGGTGAGATGCTGAGGTTACTTGATTTAAACAAGAAGTGGGACACACAATATTTTAAGGGAGAAGAAGATTAAGTAAAGGGTCATATTATCAAAGGAAATGGTAAATATTCCCTCTTCTGATGTTTCCAAGCTGAGCTGAAAATCTTGGTAGCTGTTGGACTTTATGCAAGTGCATCTGAAATACTACAATGAATGATTTAATGACTCCTGGCCTTCATCTTAGTGGGGTGTGAGTCTATGGACAGGGCAGTGAGGACCTACTTCAAGAAGCTCATGACAGAAGGAACCTGGTTATAGGCAGCTCCTTCTATAAATAAAGACACAGCCTTCCTCAGTAAAAGAATCTGAGGATCAGGGAAGTTTGGGACATGCTGCAAGAATTATTTCTTCTACAGTTTTTAGAGTGGGGTCCTTTTCTCTTCCTGCTTGAAGGACAGTGTGTCATATTGCTTTAAGCCCTTTGCATCTCTCTTTGTTTATGAAGGCTAACAGTTATGTCCTGTGGTAGCTGTGTGAGAAAATGTCTTTGCCTCAATTTAAGCACATCTTTTGCACTCAGTTAAAAAAACAAAACAAAACAACAGACTGATTTCTTTAATTCCTTGGAGATTCACTGGACTTTTGAAGGATTTATTACGTCTTCCTTCACCTACAGTGAAGGAGATGTCTTTCCCATGAAGAATTTGCCCAGCAGGAATGGAGCACTTCTGAGGCACAGCCCTACATATTCTAGATGGATCTGGGCAGCATATTATCACGGGGATGTTCTGATTCCCCTGTGTGCCAGGAACAATTTTTATCAGGATGATCCATGGCTCTTGCCTAGTAATACAGGCCATCTGATGCACTCTGATGAATATTTGTTAACTACTGCTCTGTGCACCTCTTTCTATTGCTGTCTTCTTGGAGGAATTACCACTGATCTTCCCATTATATGTACATCCTACAGGTGTTCTTGGGATCACAGAACAGCTGCAGGCAAAGCTCTTACCCAAAGAACAGTATAATTTTAGAATTTCAAAGAGTGGTGGGAGTACTTCTGCTGCATCCCATGGCATTTGAGGAAGAATTTAGTCTCCCCGAGGCTAAGGAATGACGTTCCTGATGGCGGAACTTGCTGTGGGATCATAGAATTAGGATAGTGTAGTACATTTGAGATCTCTGGTACGTAGGAAATACCGGAGAAGATATGGCTGCAATAGCAAAACTAGTTATAAGGAAGGGAATTCAAACATAGGCAGGGATCAGGAAGGAGGAGATTTGCATGACAGTATTAATGTGAAGTTCATAAACTCCTAACTGGGTTCATTACACTGACTTTCCAACAGTTATTCATTCAAACAAACATACGATCATAAACAAAACCAGGAGATTTTCAGAAAGAGAACCTGGAGACATGTACTTCTGAAAATGTAACTTCTTCCTAGAAAATAATCTCCTTAACAGATCTTCTAAAAACAAGGAAGACAGGAAAAGGATCGCTGAAAAGCAACAAGTGTGGTTATTGTCAAGGTAAAATATGTGTTAAATATGATCCTGGACAAGCCAAGTGACCTTTGCCTGCTGGCAATTTTCTTCAGCAGAAATTTAAACTGTGTTTTAAATAACAAATTAGATTGCCCCCCAAGGAGGACAGAGCTCTTATCTTCCTATCTGAAGTGCTGTTACTTGGAGCAGCAAGTTAAAATAACTTAAAAACAATAAAAAATAATCTAGTTTTCAAAAATATGTGCTCTGTGTAGAGTTATTTGGAATTTATTTACAAAAATTCTGTTAAATTTACCAGCGATACTGCCTTGGTCCAGGGGTTTTTAACATTCATTCAACAAAATTTTATGAACATTGATAACATGAGTAGGGAAAAGTGGGAATATTTCTTTGCCTTCATAAACTCAACAAAATGGATAGAATGAGAGCTAAGTCTGTAACATGCCAGTACTGCAGATGTCTACACTCAGCGCAGGCATTCTCAAAAATTAATATGCAGTCCTGCACATGTCTTTCTTCTGATGGGCACGATAGAGCCAGGCAATTTTGGAAATCTAGTTCAATGCAGAAGACATAGCAGGATTTGAAAATTATACATTCTTGTGCCTTCCTCTTCTACATTTATCATTGATGTGCTGGCTTGCTTGAGTCTCATATGACCTTAGGAACGTGATGTTTTATATGTCTCTCTCTCTTTGTTCTGTTTAATTGCCTAGCCCTCATAGTTTCTATGTGAAAGGCATGTGAAACCTCCACACACTTTAGAAGTGTGATTTTTTTTACTTGCTCCAATCTAACAAAAGTTTGACAGCCGGAGCTGGGGATGGGTGGGAGTGAAGGGCTGATGCCATTACACAAAGATGTTCTTGGTGACTGCAGAAAGGCACAGGATATGTATGAGTTTTAATATATCTGATTAGTGGAAACAGTTTTTCATCTCAGGGACTATGAGCCTACGGGGCCAGATGGGATCTACCCAAGGGTACTGAAGGAGCTTGTGGAAGGGCTGGCCAAGCCCGTTTCAAACTCTCAACAGCAGCCCTGACAAACAGGGAGGTCCTGACTAGGGGTCAGCAAATGTGTTGCCCATCTACAAGGACTGGAAGGAGGATCTGGGGAACTTCAGGCCTGTCAGCTTGAGCTCAGTGCCAGGGAATGTCATGGAGAAAATCATCTTGAATGCCATCACACGGTATGTGCGGGACAACTAGAGAATCAGGGCAAGCCAACATGAGTTTCTGAAAGGCAGATCCTGCTTGACCAACCTGATCTTCTTCTGCGACAAGGTGACCCATTTAGTGGATGAGGGAAAGGCTGTGGAGGTTGTCTATTTGGACTTTAATGAAGCCTTTGGCAGTTTCCCACAGCATTCTTCTGGAGAAACTGGATACTCCTGTCATGGATGGGTGTATTCTTTGCTCAGTAAAAAACTGTCAGGATGGCCCAGAGAGTGGTGGTGAAGGGAGTTAAATTCAGCTGACAACCAGTCACTGGTGGTGCTCCCCAGGGCACAGTATTTGTGCCAGTCCTGTTTAACATCTTCATCAATGATCTGGACAAGGGGATTGAGCACACCGTCAATCCATTTGCAGATGACACCAAGTTGGGCAGGAATGTTGACCAACTGGAGGGCAGGAAGGCTCTGCAAAGGGATCTGGACAGTCTGAATAGATGAACCAAATGTATGAGCTTCAACAAGACCAAGTGCCAGGTCCTGCACTTGGGTCAAAAGAACCCCAGGGAAAGCAGCTGGAAAGCAGCCTAGCAGAAAATGACTTGTGGGTGCTGGTCAACATGAGTGTCTGAACATGAGCCAGCAGTGTGCCCAGGTGGCCAGGAAGGCCAATGGCATCCTGGCCTGTAACAGCAGTAGTGGGTCCAGCAGGACCAGTGCAGTGGTCATCCTCTTGTACTTGGCACTGGTGAGGTCACACCTCAAATCCTGCGTTAGTTTTGGGCCTCCAGCTACAGGAAAGACATTGAAGTGCTGGAATGTGCCCAGATAAAGGCAGCAGAGCTGGTGAAGTGTCTGGAGCACAAGTTTTATGAAGAGTGGCTGAGGGAATTGGGATTGCTTAGTCTGCAGAAAAGGGGGCTCAGAAGGGCCCTTACCACTCTCTACAGCTACCTGAAAGCAGTAGTAGAAAGACAGGAGCAAGGTGGAGGATCAGTCTCTTCTCCTAAATTATAAGCAATAGGACAAGAGGAAATGGCCTCAAGTTGTGCCGGGGAAGGTTTTAACTGGATACTGGGAAAAAAATTCTTCACTGAAAGGGTGTTCAGGCATTGGAACAGACTGCCCAGGGAAATGGCGGAGTCATTGAAAGTGTTCAAAAATGGTGTGGATAGGGCTCCTGGGGTCATGGTTTAGTGCTTGCCTTCAAAGTGCTCAGTTAACCGTTTCACTCTCTGATCTTAGAGGTCTTTCCCAATCTTATTGATTCTATGATTCTATGACTGACTGGAAAGTATTCATCCTTGTCAGAATTAGTTCAGCACAGCTGATATTCAAAATGTGTGTGATGCTTCTACTCTATACCTTGAACACCAATATCTTTAAGGCTGGTTGTATCTGCCTGCTTGTTTCTTAACACAACGTGGATAAATGTTTAAAAGGTATTATTTCTACATTCCAGATCCATCAAAGACCTGTGCTCACAAAAAGAAGGTAACACTCACTGTATTTTTACAAAATGTAGTTTCCTGAAGATAGCAGACTTCGTATCGTTCCCCGTTCTGCAAAGACTTACACTGATCCTCCCTAAATTGTTCAAAGAGAGGATAGAAGAAATGCACAGAGTTTTGCAATCACTGGTGCTGGGAACCTGAAATATTACAATATGTGTGTGTGAGATGAGCCCTGACTCTTAGAAGCACAGAAAGAAGGGGAAGCTGATGCCTGGGTTTGGTAGCTCAGCGCCATTGCAGTGACGCTTATAACTTCTGAGGCAGTGAGACAGTCAGAGAGACCCCAAGGGTAAAATTACTCTGAGTGAACTTTTTTGCTGTTATACATAAAACTAACTTCAGGCAAAGCAAAAGCATAACGCAACCATGGCTCACATTTTCACTCCAGATAGTGCATTATCTCGTGTGCATAAAATAAATTGGTGCCTGCTTCTGCAAGTGTCTGTATCTTGCAAGGAGAGCCTTGCTTCTTTTGCCTATCATCCAGCCACAGTGCATTGGAAACAGATGGACTGTGCATTTATTTATCTATTCCCTTTCAGCTGAAGATTTTAAATCATTCTGAACATATTAACTATGTCTGAGACAATTCACTGAAAGAGGATTTTCTCAGCTTGGTTTTCCTGGACATGGAAAATCTAAGAGACTCTTTCATGAGCACAGATCATGTCTGATCTTGCCTACAATGGAGATTTCCAGTGAGGGACAGTCACTCATTGAAACCATCCCAAGTAAGTGAGTAGCACCAATTTAAAGAATGATGCAATAATATATATTAGTCTGCATTTTAAACTAAATTCTGCTAGGGAGATGTTCAAATCTGAAGCCTAATACAGGCGAGGCCACTGCAGCTCCATGACCCTGGTCCAACCTCTCATGAGATGAGCAGGCACATGCACACGCACATAAACCCCATGCATATGTATGTGCAGTGCTGGCCACACAGATCACAGGCTGACACACAGAGGACTCATGTGAACACAAGCAGTGCCATTTGCTTCACTTTTCTCCCTCTCTGACTGGGCAGGATGGAAGTCCATTAGAGGGAATATTTATACATATGTGTGCACAGTGTGGATCCCTCCAGGAGCTAGGCTTATATACACAATGTGTCCCTGAATCCGAGGCTTTCTGGAGGCTGACAACTGGACACATGAGTCCTTGGAGGCACCATTCCTCTCCATTTGCTGGTAAAGACCTCATTGTACATAACAACACCTCCCCCCCCCACTCACCTAAACAGACCACTAGATCCCATAGTTGCTTTGGCAGATGTCTGGGACCTCCTGGACCCACCACCAGCCACGTCCTCCAGGTTCCTCACTCCCAGACACACAGCTCTCTGGCTCCCAGGTTACCTTACCTACTCGACAGTTCATACCACTGGATCTTCACTGGCACTTACAGGGTGCTCATGCACACACCTGCACTTGCACCAGTTGCTGTGCCATAAGCGCAGGGCTCTCTGACCCTTGGTACCAGCCCTGTGGCTGCACTCAGATCCCCATACACACACATGCACACCGAAGACACAATTCCTCACCCAGGCTAAATGTAGAATGGAACTGAGTAAGACAGAACAAACTGCTAATCAGGAGCAGGGCATGCTCAGGCACGTGTACTGACCAGCAAACTAATTACACAAATGAGCTTTCTTAATACACTGAGGCTTTTCCCCCCCCCCTTCAAGCTTGGCCAACCCCAAAACTACCTTGATTCTTTCCCCTTCCCCCTCCCCCCTGCCTTTGTTTTCTCTTCTAACCATCTCATAAATCTTCCAGAGTCCAAAAATGCCTTTGCCTGCACCCCATAATAAATCTCGTAGCTCCACAGGCAGTGACCTTCTTCAGTCCAAAATATGCTCCAGACATCAACTCTGGAGTGTTCCCTGGCCAGTGGGGCTGAGGTTCCCCAGAACAGCCCTGGGAACATCCGGGTTGATGCTCATGTCCCTGTGCTTATTTGTGTGTGTGGAGATCAATGATCTATGTGTAAGGGAACAAGTTCCACTAGGATGAATCACCTGTTTGCACCAATGCTAGTGGATTTGCAGTAAACCAGCAGTATTAAGAGACTTGAATATGTTTGGCCAGATGCTCTGCTGGTGCCATAACTTTACTGGCATTGAAGAAGCAGTAACAATTGTCCCTAACTGGTGTGGGAACACATCAGCAAGTCTTTTAGCCAGTTTCCCTTCCCTAAGCCATCAAGCACTTAGAGATGCAAGTTTTGTTTTGTTCTCTCTGATGCTGGAGAGATAGGGGAGAAAAAATTCCTTTCTGAGATCACATGAGAAGGAAACTAAAAAGTTCATGTACTTTTGTTTCTATGTTTTGTTGCTCTCTCCTCTTTGGTTCATCTTATGACAGGAAACTGGTATGGAAAGAGATAGAGAAATGCAGGGTGAGAAAGAGGCAGTAAACACTTATGCAACATAACCTTGAATATTTCAGTTGTTGCATTAAATTCTTTCTTGTTTTTCAAGTTGCTCTTCATGCACTTTAATAACACTCCCTCGAGCTTATGAAATCAGCTCAATTTCAAAAACAATTGTTAAAAGGAGTGTAGTTTCTTTCCCCAAGATTTCAAATCTTATTTTCCTAGACAAACGCATCCATTTTGCAATCTTCTGTTTGTAGAGACACTTTCCTGGTCCCAGAAACTCAAATGACTCCTAAGTGAGTTTTATAAAAGTAAATATTTATCAGATGCATGACTGTACCTTGGAACTGTGGAAGAACATATTTTAACATCTTACCCATTCACAATGATGTTTTCATCTGCTCAGGTGGTGAACACATGTGCTGTCTTTCTAATTTCATTACGTATATAGCAACAGTTATGAATAAGGATAATACCATAGTGACAGCTAACATGTTCTTTTTTGTGGTGTGGAATAGCGCTCTGTGAGTTTGCTGAAAACTGAAGAATCCACTTGCAAAAATTAGAAAGTTTTCAGCAGGGCTTCTTGAGCCATTGCTGCACCAAGAGAATGTCTGCAGTGATTTGGGAATTGCTGTATGTGAAGTTTCCGATCTTACTCTTTTAAAGCCAGTGATAAACAGCTGCAGTTAGATCAGAACCTTGTTTGTATTCAAATAAATACGGGTTGGATGGTTCTGGGATTGTGTATGTACATACATAATCCTCCATCCTTTCACTCTCATTTTCCAAACCACACTTACTGGCCCACAGATAATAAATTAAATACAAATACATTTATAAATCTAATATGAATGTCCCATTTACACAGTTACTGTAGCAAAATCATATCCAGAAAGGCCTAAAGAAGTAGAATCCAGGAACCTAATCTTAGAAGGTGAGATAAACCTTGCATAGCTACAGGCTGCAGTTGACTGTTCTGGGGTGTACTCCCTAGCAGACTACAGCTTGGACCACTGAACGTAGTTTGTATTTAATGACTAACAAAATTATTAGCCAAAATCTTCAGCAGTCAACACATAGATACTGGGAAATTTTCCATCAGAACTGCTATGTACTAATTTCTTGATGAAAGCCCAAATGTTTTTTCACCTATCCACAAACTTGTAAAAAGATAGTTAAGCAATTTTCCCCCATACCTTTCTTTCCCATTCCAGCACAACTTGATTGAAGCATAATTGGAGCCAGATGGCAAATGTCACTTCTTTTAATGGCAAATGCCACTACTTTTTAATGGCAAACTTGTCAATGAAAATCCTCGTGAAAACTTTTCTTCAGCTTCATCTTAGCTTTTCGTGTTTTAAGAATTTCATGGTTACTAAAAAAAAACCATAGAGCTTCTGTTGAAAATATTTCAACTTTTGCTTACCAAGCTGATTAATTTTCTTCCAAGGCTGTCTAGTGTATGAAAACTAATGTTTTGCGTGACATAGCACAGGAGGTCTGTTCATCTGTGGCACATCAGGATAGCAGAACCCCACAGTCACAGCGACCATCAGCCTGGTACAGGGTTCCAGGCAAGGGGAGAGGCTTCAGACCCATGGCCAATACTCAGAGAACAGCTGAGGCTGGATTGGATCTCTGGAGGTCAACTAGTCCTAGATGAAATGGTGACCTGGAATTCATCTTGTTCTCCCTGCTGTGATGATGGCACTGCTTGGGGACATTGAAGGGCACTCAGGTCAAGGCAAGTTGAGGGTGAGACAGCTGATGTCTCCACAATACTCTGAGCTTCCCCCCTAAAAAGCACCTGCATAATTTCTTCCAGCTTGTGGGGAAGTTGTGCAAAAAATGCTTCTTCCTTTTCTGATCCCCTGGCTTTTGTTTGGGATGGAGGACTGGTCCAAGAAAGGGATCACACTGTTGTCATTTCTTCCCAGGTGCCACTGTCAGATCTGGAGAAGCCTTGGGAGGAGAAGGGTGCAATACATTCCGTTTTTCCTTTGATTGTTTAATCTTGGTAAAATTTACTGTCTAATCAGTACTTTTCAGTTCTCCACATCTCAGGAACTTCTCCTGACTGCTGTTTTCTGAAGATTGGAGGAATTCCCATACTCTCCCTAGCCAGAGGAAACCAGTTCTGCAGAGCAAATAGCCCTGAAGAGGATGTAAACCACTTAGTTTGTAAGTACTGTTTAACTTACTAAATGGTGGATCCCCATTTCAGTGTTCCAGGTAAACAAGTGAGGAATGTCGTCAGGAGATGATGCCTAGATCTTCTTACTCATAGGTTAATTAATGACATTGATTTCAGCTTAATTTAGACACTCTGACTTGAAGTTCTGCTCGATATCTGAATGTATTTCAAGATAATTGCATGCTGAGGTGCTTTGTAGACTGGCAATTTGCCCGCAGTAGTGTCTTCTGTCAGGGGCAAGGACCTGTACTTCATGGGCCCACACAGAAAAGGGCCAGGGTATATTTTAATGGTGAGCAATCCCAAATAGGTTCCCAAATAGCTTGGATTAGAAAACTCTTGTATCAGCTGCAGGAACTGTCAAATTTTTTTCCTAGGTTCTGACCCCGTGGACTTAAATAGAAATAAATGAGGAATGAGTAAGACATACAAGGGAAAAAAATGTAAGAAA
The DNA here is from genome assembly GCA_013396735.1 of Grallaria varia. Classification (NCBI taxonomy): domain Eukaryota; kingdom Metazoa; phylum Chordata; class Aves; order Passeriformes; family Formicariidae; genus Grallaria; species Grallaria varia. The sequence goes on along the minus strand of VWZG01000660.1, from coordinate 306,289 downwards.
TAGCAAATGTTTGGGGATATAATCAACGAAAAACCAAACAAACCCCCATGTGACATCCCCAAATCTGCCTGCCAAGCATGTGATTTACATCTTCTGCAAGAGGATTTAAAAGAAATGTCTAATAACATATTTGATTCTCTTAACCCTCTCCCCTTTTGTTACCTCTGTCCATGACATTTAAGAGTACAGCTGGAGCCCCCCAAGCTAACTGAAGTCATATGATGCTCTGAGAGCAGCCAAACATCCCAGAAGCGGTAAGAGACTGACAGGCTCAGAGCCCTAAAGGACAGCCAAGTGCTTTTTAAAAAGAGAAGGAAACAGAAAGATGAGGTGCAGAAAGTGGATAGGGACTGGGGTGGGGGGTTTACTGGGGTTTGATCAAATTTGTCATGTCAATAAAAATATTCTTTTAAATTAAATATTGCATGTTTTTATTTTTCTTTTCTTCTGTTCTAGTGGAGGAATCATATTGAACTATTTGTGGTATGTGAAGTATTGGAAAAATAAACCTGGACAGAAGAGACGCACAGATGTTTTCTATGTTTAATTGCTTTTTAAAAAATCATTCTTGGTTGTCACTCTTTGCTGGAGGAGACAGCTCTGTGGGCCATGTATTGAATGTCCTCCTGTGCAGTTTGGGGTCTGTGTCAACCAGTAGGTGCTGCTGAACCAGGGGAAGAGAGGGACAGTCTGCTTAGGACCTACTACTGGAACAGACATACTATGCTGGCAGCAAAAGGGTCTTCTCATCATTCCTGCTAGGACAAAGTCCACATGGGACAAGTACGGCTGTGCTGGGACTTGCATTGGTGCCACCATCAGTGCAACTGTGCTTCTGTACTGTGAACCAGGACTAAATTTGAGGTTGGAAACAAGAGCTGAAATTCCACGAGAAGCAAATGCAAAATGTTAGGATTTGTGGCTGAATACTAGAACAGAATGAAGCCAAAGAGGTAAGAGGTTAGGGGCGCTGTTCCTTGGTTTGAGTCGCTGTAACTCCAGTCAAAACTGGCAGCATAAAATCAAATGAGAGGAGCTGCTGCTCCCTTACATCGTTGAGATTGTATGATGAGGAATGAGGGATTTCCACAGATGTTAAGATCTCCATGGTACTGTATAACTTTACAACAAAGAAAAAGTTTTCATTTAGGGATGTGTTTTTTACCCCAAAACAGTCACATAATCATTATGAAAATACGAAGATTACATTGAAACTTGAGCCTCAGAAAGCAAATTATACTTTGTAGAGGAAGAACACAAATAGGGTCAACTTCTTTATTTTTCTTTTGCTCATTTATCATACAATCATAGAACACTTTGGATTTTAAAGACCATCAGTTCTGACCTCCTGCCATGGGTAGGGATGCCGCCCACAAAATGGGGTTGCCCCGGGGTCCCATACAACTTGGCCTTGAGATCCTATGTCTGTACCTTTATTTCAGGGTAGCAAAACAGAGACAGGAGGGCTGTGTCTTCCCTCTTGAGCTATTCTATTTAAGCTGCATAGTCAGTCAGACCAGAACAGCTTTCCTTTTGTCCAGAAAGGCACCTTTCATTTTGTTGGCATTTGGCATCAGTATGAGAGAATTTAGAAGTCATCTGTGTCAATCTGATACAACAGTTTGGTTACAGACACATGTACTAGATTACTGGGAATAAGATGCATGATTTGCTTTAATCTGAAGATGAGGTACATGAAAGCCATCTCCTCTGCAGTCTACACAACTACATCAGCACAAATATATTATACATTAAGCCAGAAAAAGATACATTTACAGAGCCTTGTGCTAGGGTTTTTCAGAAAGACATGAAAGGAGTACCCTGAGAAAAATTCAACTCATCATTTTAGTCAATTCAATAGCAAAATCCACTACCATGACACATGAATATTTTATTTATTTTATGGTGACTAGATTATCACGAAATAACAGTGCTGCATTCTGTTGGAGATATTGTTTGAATGTAATCACAGATGAATTGATTTTGCAGTGTCTTTCCATTGCTAGATCATTCACCTTGCTGCCCTGCATGATGGACTATGAGAAATCTACAGAGGCTTTTTTTACAGCGGACTTAGAAATAGCAAATTTTGATTTAATTTTGATTGTGTGGAAGGTAGTGATAATTCTCCATGTAATTAATCGTGTTCTGGTATTTTCTTAATAAAATATCTTGATTGTTACATAAAGCAACTAAAAACCAATGAAATAAAACATTAAATTTAAAATGTAGCTTCAACTTCATTAGGAATTTTCTGTCAGAAATTCTTAGAGAAATAGAAGATATTAAACTAGATTACAGGAAAACAAAGCACAAAGATATTTGGTTCTGGCAGTCCTGGATATTGTGATGAAACATTTTGATAGCTCTGTCAAAAATACACCAGAAAGCTGCAAGAGAAACCTTTTCCACATCATAAATGGATGGTGTACATAAACCATCTCTCACATGTCTCATTTCAGGACTCCATCCCCATGCAACCTGTATGGATCTTCTTTTATATTCTTGTAATTTTCCATTAATCTGGGGCTTTGTGGATATTTTTGCTTAGAAATATTTTCCCCAGATCTGCCATGAAGTTTATGAGACTCCAGAAATCATCTTTGGTTGAGTCTGTAATAATGACTGCTAAAAATGGGGTGAACCACTGGGGATCTGCCTCCAGGCAGTTGGCACTTCAGCTTCAAATGTATTTAACTTAAACTTTTGTGGTCTGTTTGTTTGAAAAGTTCATGCCATGAAAAAGAATTTTGCAAATACTTAGGACTGCCTGTGTTCCCTTGGTTTCCAGCTTAGGAGCTGCTACTCCTTACTCTCTGTTGGTACCATGGACCAGGACTCTCTCTAACAGGAGAAAAGGGAATCGGTCATTTGGGGAAACATTAAAGCTATTTGCTTACTGTGTGCATAGATGACAGAGTGAGCAAGATAAATGAGAAATTCAGAGCCCTACAGCAGTCAGGAAAGGGCTTGAACTTTCTTTAAATACCAGCAGTTTTGTAAGTCTGGTCAATTGATCCTGGATAAAAAGAATGTTGTTGGTATCTCAGTAAGCTGGTTAATGTGAATGAGACTGAAGTGTTTCAGAGGTAATGGGGACAACTCGGTTAGCCAAAAAATGCATTAAGAAAATATGTTTTAAAAAATGTAATTTTGCAGAGCTGTCAGCACAAGGAGGGTGTGTGTCACGCCAAATGGAAATGCAACATCTTCCTGACAACTTTCAGATTCCATTAGCAACTAAGGGTGCCTGTGAATTCAACTGTTATATCCATTAGTGAGCAATTCATGCTCATCTTTATTAACTGAATCACTATCTATCTCATAGGCTATCTTTGATTTTCTTAGAATGACACTGGGAAAAATGTGCAACCAAACACCATAACTGAATTTGGTGTTCTTTTGCAACTACAGGAAAAGACATGCTTGAATGCAATCATTCTTTTAAGAAAAAAACAACTAACCCATGGATTAATTTGGGGCCAAGCTGTGCTTCGGCACCAGGTAATACTGAAATAGTAGCCAGGGTCACAGATAGGCTCCTGTCTCTCCTTCTGCCTGCAGCATTTCACACCATAGCCATGAATAAATGCAATCCTTACAATCAGGGAAGGAAATACAGAGACTGGGCCCTCCTTACTTCCCCAAGAATGTACAAGGTGAGATTTCAAAAAGCTTTTAAGAGCCTGAAATTCAAAATTGTTGGCTGGCAAGTACCTGAGTCTAAAACATCAGCCCTGACTTCACTCTCCTACTTAGCCCGTGGAAGTTCTTGCTAGTTTGTTAAATGAGAAGTCCTCAGACTGAAACCTAAGCACTCTCAACATTCATGAAGCTAGAAGAACAACAACCATGAATGAGCATGATACTGTAATGCAATAAGCATTCAGGTAGACAGGCAAGTCTAGGGTCTACATTCAAGACTATTCTTCTCTTTTTCATTCAGGTGTACTTAATATGAGGAATGGGAAGTGGGAGGTGGAAGGTACCTTGTTCTATAATTTATGTTACTCTTTTTGGAATACTAGCTTTGAACCCCCAGACCAAGAGGAATTTTGATCTCAATCTCCCTCTTTCTGCATGATTGCTCTAGCTGTTAGCTATGATGCAAAGACCACAGCAATGCTATGATGGCCTGGGAGTGGCTGATACGTCTTGCACTGAATTTATTGCTTTTGAGCGATGGCTAGGTATGCTTTGAGTGAGACTGCTGGGTAAGGCTGGTCAGAGGAGCTGGACACTTGGGACAGCATGTATGTTCCGGGTGGCCTCAAGGAGACGGGTGTTTAGATGTTCAGCTCAGCAGGCACAATGCAAGTAACACAGAGATTATTTAATGAAGAAATTATTTCATGAAGAAATTAGTTCATGAAAACTGGTCTCATGCTACATCACTACTCCAAAGAAAATTCCTTTGGGCCTCCTTTGTGGACAATATGATGTCCACATAATCCTAAAATGTAATTATTTAACTCATCATGCCTGCAATTATATAAAGATTGTGTTGCAGCTCCACGATTTTTTCACACCAGAAACTTGAGGGGAAGTGTTTCATGTTCTGGGACATGACAGGAGGGAAAGAGAAGGTGTCTGAAGATGGAAATTCTGCTGACATAGTGCTGAAAGACTGTAAAAGTCAGAGGGCTGAAGCTAAGGCAGTTTCACCCATAGTGCTTCTGGAGCAGCCGCTGGGCTGAACTGTCCCCAGAACTGGGCACAGGTGCTGTTTTGGAGGGAAATAGTTGGTTCACTCTGCAAGACAGTGCAGGAGCATGTTATTTTTCATGCAGTGCATATGCACCAGGAAAAGTATTTCAAGAACTGAGAAACAGAGCTGTTTATCAGGATAAGAGCATGCACAGATGCTATTGCCCTTACACAGGGGCACATAATCACGTTCTTGTACTCATGCAATGCAGACCAGGAGTGGATGGTGAGAGGCAGAACCAGGCCTTCCTCTTCTTCCACACTGTACCTCTGCACAGGAGAGAGCCTGCGCCCTGTCACAAGTGGGCACTTGTCCCTGAAGAGCTACAGGAGGAATTCCCTGAAGAGAGCTTAGGAATAAGCTTAGCTAGTACCCAAGAGACACTTTCCCAGAGCAGTTCTGGCTTTCAGTTGATGTGTGCTATGATCAGATGGTTACTACATAATTTTTTTCATGTTATTTCAACCCAGCTATCCCAGGAGTTGAGAGATGTGCAGCTACTTTCAGTCCTTTTTTTTTTTTTTTTTCTCCTCTTCCATGTTTTGCCTGCAATGGTTAATTTAGTTTTATTCCCTTCAGCACAATAACATGGGAACCTATTGAGAAGTCTGACTTCCTTAATTACATTAATAGGGGTTTTAGTGGTGTAAAACTGTTTATTTCAGCAGCAGCAATAAGTTGTCCAGGGCAAAGTCAACATTAAGAAGGCCAAGTTATGTGTTATGCTACTCAGCTGCTGGTGTTTCAGCAGAATAAAAAAAATGCATTTCTGCAGAGGTCATTCCAAAGAGAAATGTCTTCATCAAACACAGTCTTATTTGTATATAGATATATTTTTATGTAACAACACAAAGTTCACCTGCTGCACTATATGCAGACATCTTTGGAAGCAAACCCACACCAAAAAACCAGGTCTGCACCCAATTTGCTGATCTGTAACTACATCAAGACTCTGAGAATGAAACATGATGAAGCATCATATTTAAAAAGACAGGCAATGTAGTACAAATTACAGTGTACCACATCAAAGAAAACTCAGGAACACAAAATCTACAGATCAGCTATAAGAAGTTATTTAGAACAGGAGCATAACCAGGATCTGAGGCCTCATTTTGAGAAATTTCAGTGTACCTTGCTAGATGGTTTTCAAGTGGACAGCAAGACTATACAGAGTAAAATTCTACACTTGATAAGCACCAGCCATGGAATTTCATAGTTTCACTGCAGTCTTTATGGGCCCAAAGCTGGCAACCCTTGAAGTACTGCCAGACCGCTCACCACTTGCATGTGTTGCCCCAAGGAGATACGGACAGAAGATCTCAAAGCTAACAGGACTCATGAATAAAATGTGAAAATCTATCAGAAAGTCTTGAAATTGCATAGTAGTTAATACAGCATTCATGTGCTTGTGCACTTCGTTCTGAAGGCTCCTATCTCCCATTTGGGTGGTTGTTGCAGTGGCAGAGTTTTGTTGGGCAGCTCCTCGTTCCCTGCACCAATCAGGTTCTTTATCGTCAGCCTTGGAGCTGGAGGGTCACCCAGGCTCTTCCTACCCTACAGAGAGGTCCTACACAGCCAGTGTGCCATAAGGGGTCTCTGCCACAGCCACTGGCTATTGGGAAGCTACAAGCTGTCACGTAAGTAATTTTTTTCTTAAATACAAACCACACACACATCAGTGAAAGTATCATTTCAGTGGCAAACACAAATAAAGAAGAGAATAAACTGGAAGTCAGATATCCTAAGGGACGTAGAAGGCAGTCAGCAAAGTTCGTGGTGAGAGTAGACCATTTTCAGGCTCACTATTTGCACACCTCTGTTGAGCACCTATATTTGCCTATCCTCTCTCAAGCTCTGAAAGAGTGTCTGGATTGCCTGAGACATGCCAGGCCCCTGTGGACCACAGCAAAATGTTCTTGGGTTTCTAGGGATCAGGTGGAATTAACTTGTTTATTTAAAGGATTTTATTCTTTTAAATCAATTAAACATCTTCTGAATCATGTGCAAAAAATAATCCACACATTATCTCTTTGCAGTATGATTTTCCTTATCTGTATATCATGCTTCCAAAACAGTGAATATCTAATATTCAGGTACATATGTTGCTACATTTTCAGAGAGTATACAGAAGAAACCTTCCTTTTTGATCACAATTGCACACCTTTTTAACAAAAAGTATGGTAAAACAGATTTCCTGTAAAAATAACATGTAGAAAAATCAAGAAAATGAAGTACTAGATTTAAAAAAACCCCCCTCCAATTCTATTATTTTATAACAAAGAGGACAGGTATAATAACAAGCCCTTTTAAAATACTTTTCCTTCAAAGCATTACAGGTGTTCTTGCCACTGAAGTGATACTTTCACTGATGTGTGTGGTTTGTATTTAAGAGCAAAATTGCCTACATGGCAGAGCACAGCTTTCCAGGAACCAGTGGCTGTGGCAGAGACTCCTTCTTGCCCACTGGCTGTGTAGCGCCTCTCTGCAGGGCAGGAAGAGCCTGTATACTCATAGGGCAGAGGTTTGTAGGCCATCTAGGCTGAGAAAATCAGAAATGCATTATTGTTCTTTATCAGCACTTTATCCAAAAGATGTAAGGTATGTGCTCACATTCCAGAGTGAGGAAAAAAAAGAGTCAAGTTTTACATATGTAGTTTAAATTGCCAGTTCCTTGGGATTTAGATAAGTTTTTCTTTTAAATGATGCCTATTAAATATGTTCATATCAGTAGCTCTGAATATATGATGGTCATGAAACATCAGTTGGAGCTACTTCTGTTGACACAGCACTGTGCTGGAGTTTTGAGCCACCACTCACTATAGAATACTTCCTCCTGAAATAACCCCTTCTCTTCTCACAGCTCCATGCTTTCCTAGCCTTTGAGTAGTAATCATATGTTGTATTGTTTGAGGTCTTTAATGTATACAGGTAGGACTGTACATGTTGCTCTGAATCAGGTTTCCCTTAATATGGAAAATCTGAAAAAAGAAAAAAAAAAAAAGAAAAAGGTAATAAAGACAACTTGTTTGATTGAACTCTTTATCTGGATGACTTCAAATACTTTTACATCTATCTTTATTTTTATTTGGCAAATGAATCAAGGATAATTAAATGGGAATGGTAACATCTGTCATTAATCAATGGACTTGCAGTAAAATTAAAATGGTATTTTCTTCTACTAAAATCCACTTTTTTTCATCTGATGCCATTCATTGAGATCAGATGCATTTCACTCTAGCTGTGTCAGATCTTAGAATTACATAAATAATAAAGTCCTGAAGGCCAATGGCATGGGAACAATGGAATGCGTAACAATATAATCAGCAGGGAAATCTATATGTAGTGTGTGGCAGTCTAACGTAATAAAATATGGTGATTTTTAAACCATTTTGTTCTTTGTCACCAGGTTCTGCGGCTGCTAGGAGTTTTTAAACTTGTGTTATTTTATCTTAGCTGATGCCTTTTTAAATTTTTCTTTGTTTCTGACTTTGGAAATTATTATATAAGACACATGAAGGAGAAAATTCAGGCCGTATAAATGAGTAAAACAGTCTATACTGTGCTTAGAAAATGTTAAGCAGAGCCAACAACTTTTTAAACTTGACGGTCTCTTAATCGTTTGCAGTGAACACAGAAGTTTTCTTGTTTGAAAAGCTACCATGGAATTCAATCGCAACAGTTTTATTGCTGGGATTAGTTGAGCTCTAACACTTCTTTAATGAAAATATTGCTTTGCAAGAAGAGAAAAATTCCAGGTCAAGGCAACAAATTTCTGTTCTACTCACTCTAGTAAATGAATGATACAGCTTTTTATGCTGTTCCCTTTTTGTAAAATCATAGAATAGTTTCAGTTGGAAGGCATCTTTAAATGTCATCTAGTCCAACTCCCTGCAATGGGCAGGGTCATCTTCAACTACATCGGGTTGCTCAGAGCCCCTTTCAACCTAACCGTGAATGTTTGCAGGGATTGAACATTCGTCACCTTTCCAGACAACCTGTTCTAGTGTTTCACCACCCTGATTATAAAAAATCTTCCTTATATCTAAGCTAAATAGATGCTCTCCTTGTTTAAAAACATTACACCTTGTCCTATCACAACAGGCCCTGTTAAAAAGTCTGTCCCCATCTTTCTTGTAGGCCCCCTTTGGATACTGAAAGTCTGCAATAAGGTCTGCCTGGAGACTTCTCTTCTCTCCTGAACAACCCCAGCTCTCTCAGCCTGTCTTCACAGCAGACATGCTCCAGCCCTCTGATCATCTTTGTGGCGCTCCTCTCGACCCAACTCAACATTTTATATTTATAACACTAAACCCAACGCTACACTAAACCAGTGTCAAGGGGTTGGTGCCAAGGATACGATAGGAAAGCTAGGAAGCTTACAAATAAAAAGGATCCCTCTATCAAAAGCCTGTGGCACAGGAGCAGGAGGCCAAATATGGCAAAAACCTTCAGAAACCAATCCTAGGAATCCCTGGGGAAGCCAGATGAGGTTTGCAGGCAGAGGAATTAATTTACTTGAGCTGATTGTAGGATTATGATCTTAATTTGCTCTGATGAATTTAAGTAGAAAGAATCACCACACACACTGGGACCCCGAGAGAAAATGTCTCGAGAGTGGATTCATCCCACGTAACTCTGGCCAGGTGCTGTCAGGAAACAGCCCTGAGCAAATTGTGTCGGACCCATCAGCACAGAGAGACTTGCAGCAATAAATTCATCCTCTCTTTTTCCAAAAGCCATCAATTGCTTAGGTGAAACTATGTGCCTATCTTTTAAGGAGGTGAATTAGGTCATAGGAGTCCCTGTCCCAAATATTTTTAATCGATTGGTATTTTCTCTAGTGTACCTCTAGCAGCTGGTGGCTGGAGAAGTTCTTGTGGCCCGAGCCATGTGCCTGGGTCTTAGAGCACTGACTGCAGGAGGGCTGAGAGCCCTTCCACTCTTTTTTTCCTACAGCATTTTCGTGTTTTGAGAATTCTTTCGATTTCTACCAGGGGTGGAATTTTATGTCTTAACCTTGAAAGAAAATTACTGTTTTTAGAGTGGGTAGATGTTGGTAACCTGAATGTTTGCAGCTGTGAGGTACTTTGGGTAATACAGAGTGCCTCAGGGCACTCAAAGTAAAAATAGTCTCTGAATTTGCAGAATATACAAAACAGAGAATTTGAGAAACAGGAGTCTTGAAGAAAGAAACAGTTGTCATGTGAGATAACCATGCTTTCACTAGAGCAATGTTGGACTCAGTGATTCTTTTGGGTCCCTTTCAACTCAGGATTTATATGATTCTAAGGTCCAAAGTTTGCTTCTACCTAAAAATAACGAAAAGCTCAGGGGAACATGAAAAAGAAATTATTGCCTCTGATTCTCCTGAAACTAAGTGTTTAGAGGAAACACTCTGCTTCTGAAGGTCATAGTTGCTTGGGCCAGACTTGTGGGAGTTTAGAGCATCTCCAGCTCCCTGTGACATCAAATAGGATTTCAGGTGTTTGTCACTCCTCTGTATTTGGCTCTTTCGTGCTTAGTATGGAACTAAATGGCTTGTGATACCATTAGTCCCTGCTGTAAGACCTCTGACAAGTCCTATCAATGCTAGTAAGTCATCCCCTGGAGTGGTACCAGCTTGTCCACTTGGCTTTCCTCCTAGTCTTTTATTCTTTTGGGTTTATAAGGTTTTTCTTTTTAGAAGCATGAAGAAGCAAAGGACTATGACTAACTTGCACTGCCTCTGCCCTACCCTTTCCAATGAGCTGGCCACAACGCAGTGACAAGAGATGGAAACTTTGACAGTGGCTTTAAGTAAGGAGGACAAATGATGGCAGTGGTTTTAGCACTGGCCTGATCCCAGAACAGGGCTTTTCTGGTGGTGCTCACAGCCCTTGGGATCATTTAACCAGACTGAAAAATCACTCCTAGACTGTGAGTTGGCACATGCTTCAGAGTAAGGGGAAAAATAAAAATAGGCAGCAGAAAATGGCATGTCTGACACTAAGGAGCACCCACGGCTTTGGGTAGGGACCAGTAAGTGTTCAGTGGTTTTTCCTGATGAGGAGCTCTTAGAGTAGACCACGATTAAAAAGTGGAAGAAGTTTCCTTTGCTCTTTCAGACTTTTCTGTCTTATCTTGTAACCTGACAGTTTTCTTGCCCATCCACTGCTTTCATTACACCTGTCTTTCCAGATGCAGAAAAAGATTGGTAGTGGTGTTGCATATACAGCAAATCTACAAGGATTTTCAAGTCCATCAAATATGCTTAACCCTAATTGAGTAGTTATTTTATTGAAGCAAGGGCAAATACTTAAAACTGTAGCAACTTTACCAGATGAACTATTTTAACAGACACCCATAAACCTGACTTTTTATTAGCTGCCCAATAGATTTACCATACTTGTCTGAGAGCAAAACAGGTACCAGGACTATTACCCTTGAAGCGAGTCTTTTTGAAACTGAACAAACATACTGAATTTGTTGTATTTCAGCATCCTCTAGATCCACTATTTGCCTTCCTCCAGCTTCAATGCATCACCTAGCTCACAGACAAAAGGAAACGACATTTTTTCAGGATAACTAGGGAGCATACGACCGAATAATTGAATGCATTTTGGAGAACATTCTGAATGCATTCTAGATTTCTCTCTGGAATCAAACCCAAAAAAATCTTGGTATTTTCAGATGCTTGTAAGGCAGCCTGTAAGGTTCCAAAAAAGATGGAGGCTTTATCTGAGGGACCAAGGAGATGGCAGTGGTTGTTTGGACTCAAGAAGTCACTAAGAATTGCAGGACTAGAGAGCAGAAGTGGGGGAAAGGGTGCAATGGGGAGCAAGGAGATTCATACTCAAATTATTTCATGCAGTCTACCTCATCAAGGAGTCTGAGATAACTCAGTTTAAAGAGATATTGTGTTTTAGTTTGAGAGTTTGTATTCTAATAAAATCTCGTTTTAGAAACTGGAAACCTTTCTGTATCTCTCAGTGCACTCAACTTTCAGAAACAGTGGGGCAATTCTGCCTCCAAGGTCTGGTCAGTTTGGGGTCTTGCTGCAAATAAATGCAGAGGTTTAAGGAGGACAATATGCCAGAACAATTAGTGGCACCTGGAAGATGAAGAGGAATCAGAACTGAAGATTGGAGCCATACAGGGCTTTAGAGATTGAGAGCTACGCTGTATGCTGGGTCTCAAATGTTCTTTTCCATTCAGGTATTGTGTGCTGCTAGATTTTGAGAATATTTTGTGTTTTTTAGGTTTCTTTAAGTACTACAAGCAAAACATAGCTATTTCTGCATACCCAGAAACCTCAGCTCCCTCTGATGTGCATGCACAGAGAAATTCTTCCCTGTGGTTTTGAGACATTCATTAGAGCTGTGCTGTTTCCAGAAAAAGCTGGATGGACTTATGGTACATGCATGTATTAATGACACAGCACTTCCCAAATATTTGCAGTGCTTCCAAAAAGCTCTTGGTCTTCAGCGCGTACTCTGCAGTACCGACTTGCACATGTACAGCCAGTTGGACTTGTCCAGAGATGTTGAACTTACTGAGTATCTGCAGACCATAAGGGAAGCATTTGCTGCTGCTTCCCTTGGACTTACAGTCCCTACGTAGTATGGTGCACGTGTCCATATCCTTGTGAGGGAACACCTGGGAAGAACTGTGGGGGTAATAAACAAGCGTTCAAGGCAGAGGAAAATTAATGGAGGAATAACATGCTGGGTGAACCAGAAGAAAAAGTGACAAATGCCAGTTTGGTGGGTGAAAGGCAGTTAACAATGGCAATGGCAATGTTTGGTGCTTGGATGGGGGTCTCCTTTGAAGGGCTCAGTATTTTTTTAGTACCAAGGGGAAGGAAAAGACAGGCATCAGTGATACTCTGCAGGAACTACAGATCTATCAGAAGTTCAGATGAACACAGAAGTTAGAGGGAAAAGTAAAAGCTATAGGAGAAATAGTACTTTCTTAGCTCAATATACTGATGGATTACAGTGTGGGACATTTTAGCACACTGATATTTTGCTGGGGGTTTTGGGAGGGTTTTACTTGTGGTTTGCTTGCATTTAGAAAACAGAAACAGAATTGTTATTCCCTGTGGCATGCATGCAAGCAGCAGGCTTCCCAGGGCACTGCTGAGGGACACACTGAGAGCCATGGAAAACACGTACAATTGCATGCAAGACTGCAGAATGTCCACTGGAGAGACTCCAAAAACTTTTCAGAGTCGTGGAGGTGCAGGGAACATTTTTCAATCTGCACCATAAGTCAAACTCACTCCTGCTGGCATAGGTAGGTGAACAGTTCCACTGTATCAGAGAATCACAGAATATTCTGAGTTGGAAGGGACTCACAAAGACCACTGAACTCAACTCTTAAATATATGTGTAAAGCAGATTAAAATATCAGATTAATAATTTTAATGAAAAGTATTCACTGCATATGGCATAGTGTCTCAACCATTGACTTTCTAATACCCTGAAGGAAATTAGAGCAATTGGACTAATTACCTAACAAATTGCCTCTGTAGACCAAAGGCATTTTTAAATGCTACAAGACCAGAAAAGGTTTATTTTCTTGCTATAACCATAGGTGTCCAAACTAACATTTTTAAAACTTTGGCATTATAAGTGGGTCTCAGACCAAGCTTTTATTTACCAAGTCCTAGCTGTAAGCCAATTCTGATGTCCAAGTTGTAAAAAAATCCTTGGAAACAGCAACTTCTAATGGAAAAACTGTGGTTGCCCAAGCTTTGGTGAGGTAAATGTGCCGCTATAATAACACAAAATATCTGTTTTTTCTATACACTGAGCCTCACCGCAAACCTTTTGTGAGGAATTTATATTATTAGAGTAGAACTCCCCAGGTGGAATGTGTATTCTTTATAGTATTGATGAATTACCCCCCCCACACACACCATTTTCTTCAGATGGGATATTTTTATTCTTGTTCACACAACAATCTGAATAACTCTTTAAATACTGCACATCAAGTGTTGACCATTTTGCTATCTTGCTTCCAGTAAAACTTCATAGCAATGATGTTAAAATTTGCTTAAAATTCTTTTTAGTGTTTCTTCCAAAAAAGCCTCCCTGCATAGCAGAGCACACACTTTCCTAAATCTTGGCATTCTGCTCCTCAGCTGCCGTCATTCCATCTGAAGCATCTACTTTGAAACGCCTGCCAAATATTTTTGCCCCGGTACCACAATAACAGTGCAGCAATGTGGGAGTGATTCAACTCAGTGTTTTTACAATGAGAGCAGAGAAACAGGCTCAGGAAAGTGGTCTATGTGCTAGGTTCTCCTAGTGATATCCAAATCCTCAGCAGATCTGCTAAACCTGCATTAAAGGCATTCTCCTAAGTTACTGTTTCTTCTAATAAACAAGAGAGCTTGGATGTGAGTTGTTTGGGTTTTGTTGTCCACTTTACTTTTAGAAATTAAACTTGAAACAAGTGCATTTTAGATAGAGACGCATTAGGCAATGTCTTCAGTAGTGCTAATCTGCAGAGCTTGAGGATCTCCCCTGACTCACCAACTCGCTCCATGGCCCTTTTCTGTGAATACTTAACTCCAAAGGTGCTGAGGTTGTTCGGGCAGTACATCACCTGTCCATGTGTTTTCCACTGGGAGAGCGCAAAACATGCTGCAAGACCTGCTGTTAAACTTTAACACTGAGGTATAGGGAGCACTTTGCAATAGTCAGGATCTTGAGACTTCAGCTCATTCAGATCCTGGCCACCTTGTAAATCTTTCTTGCCCCACTTCAGTGGAGATAAAAGGGATTGTATGCTTGAGGTTCAGTTGAGAGAGACCACCCAAGTCATAGCTCATTTCACTTCTGCTGACCTTCTCTGATATGCCCATCAAAGCAGTTATTAAAATACAGAGCAAGAACTTTGTGTAGTGCAAATGTGTTCCATCAATCTCCTTTTCATCTGGCTCTACAAATACTTCAGACCTGAGTAAGCAGCTGAAAATTCAAACAAGAATGAGTAAATGTAAAGACAGACTTTTCACCCCCCCTGTTCTGGAGCAGGATGATCTGTTTACCTTTCCAAAGGAGCTGTCAGCAGAGCGGCCATCAAGAAATATGAATTCACAAATGGCATACTCCTAAGAAAACAAGTACATGTAGAAACTTGTTCCTATTGTCAAGGTGTTTTTTTTTTCTTTTTAATTGTTATTTGTGTTTGGCAGCAGATTTTCTTTTTTAGTTCCAGGTCAGTCTTTTAATAGATGCTTAGTTGCCTGCTTAACAAGATGGAGCTGAACCTGCAAACATTTTACTCCTCTGTTTGGTTGCAGTTGTACAAGCACATAAGTCAGGGAAGTCAAGTGAGTGAATGGGGTACCACAATGCATTCCATTTATATGTGCTGCAACATATACAAAGAATAAGAATCCTACTGTAACCTTTAAACAGTCTCCTGTGTTATTCTCATATGTACTCTATGCTACTGGTGTCTTTTCATCACCAGTCTAGTTCTACTACCTCCAATTGATAATTTTCAAAAACCTGAAGAGAAAGGAGAGTGTCTTTTAGGGGACCTAAAGAGTAAAGGGGAATTGATAGGAGCATTGAATAGCAGTTAGAATACATGGACATACTCCACCACCAGGAACAAATTGTTTAATTTTAAGCACTGCGGAGAGCCCAGCCCACAGCCAGGAATACAAATATCAGTAGAGAGGAGGTTATGCAGATGGTGAGAAGCTGGGGCTCAAGAGTGTGTGTTGTCCCTAATTTCTTCCCTTGGGCCCCAACAGTTGTCTTTGCATGACAACACACACATATACCCATCTCTCTCCAGACATGGCTTGTGGGGCTGTGATATGCAATGCAATTCCTTACGTGGGCCTTCTGAAGCTTGGTTCTATATATAATATGGCCTTTCCTGTAGTTCTGGACCTCAAAGGCTCAAACAACACATACACCCATACAGAGAAATGCAACAGAAACCTCTCACTTCTGTAGTGTTTTGCACTTTGCACACCCACACAGGGGCTTTATTTAGTTTGGTTTGTAATCTTTGGACATGTGATGTTGCTAAATCATCTTGATGTCTAAGAGACGTGCACTGGAGGAAATCCAAATACAACTGTCCTGTTCTCTGGAGTTGGACAGAGCCAGGCTCACATGTACCAGGAGCTTGTGCTGGGCTGTGTTATGGGGGGGGAGGTTTACCGCNTTTGGCCGGGAGCCAACCCAAACTTACACAGTCTCCCACAGCTTTTGCAAAGGAAGAGCATGAATAACGCTGTGTACCTTTCGACTAGCCATTGTGTGGAATGAAATGTCTTTGGACATTTCCCTGTTTCATGAGCACTCACAGAGGTGACACCTATGAAACATCCCTTAGCATCCCTGCAGCCCAGCCCTACTGGAGTCAGGTGCACTACACTCCCTTTCACGTGGAGCAGGCCCTCAAAGGTGATGCAGATCTGCATCCTGCTGTATCTGCCTACAAGTGAGCAAATGTGTATGTTCATCATATGATCACAGTAGCACAAAGCTGCCTTTGCTGATGTTCTCTGACATGGATGCCAGTCACACTCACAGCAGAAGTTGCTGCTCTCTAATACACTACAGGTGTTGAAGCAGATGGAACACAGCGTTTCAGCTCTCCGTTATTATGCTTGGTTGAGATGGGAGGTGAGAAAAAATGAGGAGCATAGAGCTCTGTGTCAGTATTTCAGGGTGTCCCGATCACTGGGCTGGATTCCTTAAACCATCAAAAAGTCACCTACTAATTGGTTCTCTGGTCATATAATCTGCAGTCCCAGATGCAGTCAGTGAACACAGATACATGCCTTCAGGGTGTAATTCATCTTAACATAGGTGTCTAAGTGACACATAAAGTGAATCCTCCTTCGGAGGTGCCTGTCATTTTCTATTAACTTCAGGAAAAAAAACCCTGCACAAATTGAGAAAAAATATCTTCAAATTGGGCAGATTAGGTAAGGTGGAACAAATTTGCACCGAGGTTCTTCTCATGACGACTATAAGTCATCTCTCAGTAAAGGGAACAAATTAAAAGAGAAGGGATTGTCTCCTGTACATTCCAGCCCATATCTGGGTCGAAATTAAAGGCAGTCTTATTTTTCACTTGGGGAATTCGTATAAATTCTCTTACATTAGTGTTTGGTATCTTCTGGGAGGCTAGCAAAGTAAAACAGTTACCTGATTTATCTCTCTTCATTCTCTCCAATAAAAAAGTAATGAGAAAAATTGTTTCAAAGGTACTCAGGTGGAAATCAGAAATAGACCAGGGCAAACAGGAGAATGAGTAATTTATGCAGATGGTTGCTGAGAGAAGCTGGGCTCCTGGGCTTCACCATTGTTTTTGCAGGTGAGATCTTTGCCTTCTAACGCTGAGGAAGTCTAAAGACTGGATGGGTTTGAAAGACACTCAGATGCCTTTGAATTCTATTGTTGTTATCATGGAATCATTTTACATAATTGACACCTTTTACACAAAAAAAAGGTACATTTGTAAGATATTTTGTTTATACTGCAGCTGAACTCTGCCTCTCTAGTCCCACTGAACCATACAGTATATTCATCAATGCATAGTTCTCTTGCATTTCAACATTTGTTATGAAAACCAAAATTCTTACTCTAAGCTATTTATGCTGGCAGTGCTTCAAAGGGAGCAACTGTTTTACTTCATGCCAGCCTCTGTAGCAGTGGGGAAGAATACCTCTCCTAAGATAATTTATATCTTGTTAACCTTTCAATGCAGGTTTGTCTGAACACAGTTTTTTCCTTTAGTACATACCTGCAATGACAGGAACTTTCTTGATAAGACACTGATATAAGGAGTTGTATGTTATTTTTTAATGAAAATAAATTTACCTGTGAACCAAAACATCTTTATTTTCTTTCTTCAATTGTTTGCAAAACAAATACAATAATTTTCAAGCTGCAGAAACATAACATCCTACTCCTTACATGGAAGGGCAGCCATTATGCAGTGTTGCTATCAGAGCTGAGAATGAAAGGCTGATTCTCTAAACCATGCAAAGAAAGCACTGAGCCAAAAGGCACCCCTTATTCCATTGAGGATAGGGCCAAATCTGCTAATTTTATGTCAGTAGCTCCTCCAGTTATTTTCCAGAAACTTTACTATACACACATGCAGGTCTTCCACTTGGGGCTATGCCTTGACTTGTAGTATAATCAAGAATTCGCAAGACTAGGTAAATTATTGCCATCAGCTCCCATTTATCTTCTCTTTTAATTGCTTCCAGAAAAGGTTCAAGACTTTATGCTTGTTTTGCAGAAGGAAAGCATCACACATGGCTTCGTAAGAGCCAAAATGCCAGAACCAAAGCCATGCCATGGCATGGGGCAGGGCATGCTCTGCCAAGGGGGGACTTCTCCTGCCAGCAGGGGAGGCTGTGCTGCTGCACTGAGCACACCTGTGTTGCACTTGTCCTCTACCAAGGAAAATTAAAGCATGGCAGCGTCCTGCCAGGACTGATATGAGCATGTAAATCATGCCCACTCTAAAGGAAGAGGAAAGCCTTCATTGCTGCAGAATTAGCCTCTTTCCATGGGTTTAGAAGTATGTGAGGACAGGCTAAAACTGTCTGTGTCCAAAACACCTTACAACACTCCATGCAGTGATGCCTCCAGATTTCCAGCTCACCAAGATGCATAGCTGAGAGCTGACCTCACTGTCTACCTGCTTGCAAACACTGGCAGATGCTGCTCTTTTCCAGCTATTGTTCAGAAGGGGGAGATGCTGATCTAATCACTGTACTGCATGGTATCATGGCATTACAGCAGTCCAGCCCTGAAGCACATGCCCATTTTCCAGTAACTGAACATGGAAGATGGTTACGCCATAAGGCGCAGTTCCTTAAATACCATCATAAGTGAAAAATAAGATTGGATGGTAGTGCTCAGAAAAGCTTCACATTACAATAGTTGTGTAATGAGTCTCTTGCAACACACCTAATTTTGTTCAGGTAAGATCAAGCCACACTTACTTGTCCAGGATTTCTTCCTGGAACAGGTATATGTTTATATCTTAGGACGGAGATTGGGTATCATTTCCCTGAAGGTAAACAGAAATACCACACAACCCCTTTTTTCCCCCCCAGTTTTCAGTGTATAAAGGCTGTGTTTATGTTAGTAACGAGTGCTGTGGAATCAACTCCATAGAACTTGGTGTTGACATTACAATATATATCTTCTAAGGTGATTTACTTCGGAAGAGTGTTAATCTGATTCCACAGATCCAAGATCAACTGGACTGCGTCAGGCAGACCAAATGCAGTAAATGGGAGTGAATGGGAGATCTGTCTTAAAAACACACCTCTGACATGAATTAAAATTCCAATGTCCTATAGCGTTAGTGTAGGTGTAACCTGGATCTGCTACGTTCCCTTTCTTTGCCTCTGACCAGACTACACCAGGTTCTTCAAAAGAACAAATATTCATCTAATAGCAACTGCAATGCCCTTAATTTGAAATACATTTGTGGGTCAACATGAGTCACTCAGAAAGGGTGTTGGAAGCACTACTGTGTGCTATGAGAGACTGCCCCTTCTGTAGAAATATAAAAGTACTAACAGGGAAAACCAGAAAAAATGTCTGAAGTATGAAACCAGATTATTCAATACTCCTGTCTCTTTTTTTGCAGTTTGTTGAACACTAATGGATGAAATTACTGCTAATCTTGTACAACAGCAAGTGACGAAGACTTAGAACTCGTGCATACCTGTAATATGTACCCAATAAGTAATAATTAGACACCCCTGTGGTTACATACTTGACAATGTCTTTCTGCTACCATATGTTTTTATTTTTTTTTCATTTATGTATTTTCTGTTACTTGTTATGTTCTCTTAAATGACCCTGACTTATTTTCCTACACCAACTTCATCTTTCTTTTGCTTGGCAGAGATTGTTGTTTTTCCAGCTTACCGTTGGGGGCATGCAAATTATTTATTTATTTTTATATAAACAGCATAAGTGCTGCCAGCACAACTTCTTGGAAAAGTGCTAGGCTTAGCCTCATTCTGTACGGTGGCCAAGCTGGGCACGTTGTTAGTACTCTGCGAACAATGGGTATTATTGTTATATTAACTTGGTTTCATTTCTTGGGGGAGAAAAGAAAGGTTGGTGGATTTAGTGGGAGATAAACTAAATAATAGGCACATGCTCAATTTGGATTTTACTGAGAGCAACAGAGTAATTCCAGTTAACATCACTGGGAATGGGGTTAAGTTTTTAGGATTACATCTGTTTCAGCAGCTGTAGTCATCCATATGTTAGATTTGTAACCTCACCCACAGTTTCTCCATGTCAGTGGAGAGAAGCTGTAACCTCCTGGTCCATCCTGAGGTGCCTGGGAAGTGTGTGTTGAGTTGGCCTCTTTTGCTGATTGTGTCACTCTGCTTTCAAAATTGTTAATGTTACCACTCTTTTTGTTGGAGTATCACACAGTGGTGTTTTGAACATGATGAGTTTATTCTAGAGCTTGGGCTTCATTTTCAAAGCCTACAGCTGAGCAACACTGGCCTTGCCTGTGCAGAGAAGCATTGGGGAGCAATACCTGAGCACCAGGTGGATGACTTAACTCTGGAGCTGGCTTTAGTGCACATTGTGCCTGACTTAATGAGCCTTGAAATAGCCAGTTCTTGTCACCATTTCTCTTAGCATCAATATTGCTCTCAGGCTCGAGGACAATTGTTTTCAGGCAGCTTTTCCTCCAGAACTAAAAGCTTTGTGAAGAGGCTTCTTACTTCATTTTCTATTTGTAACAGCTGCAAAATCCCCCTCCATCTGAATGGTGGAGTTCTTCATTGGCATGTTTCTTTTTATTTGGAAGATTTACTAAATTATGTTCACCACACTTTGAGTGCTGAGGTGAATGGATGGTTTCTTTGAAAGTACAAAGCTTCCTGTGGCCTATGCTGAAAATACTTCT
>VWZG01000660.1:250974-285612 GCA_013396735.1 Grallaria varia | reverse complement strand
GATTTCACTGCTTAGTAGGAGAATTTTTGATATATCAGATATTATTGTTATATATCTTCTATATTCTATCACTCTTGAAAGTAGAATTTAGTGTATTCAATGCATTTGAGGAGGTTTCAGACTATTTGCCACTTGAGTATTTCTGGAAACATAAAAACTGAGAATAGTTGCACTGAAAATGAGTTTTGTTTAAACTTAGAATAGCTAGGTTTTTGGGCTTAGACAGTGATAGAATGTGTCTTGATGCCTTCATCCCAGTATAAACTGCAAACTCTTGTACTGATGCCCTTAGCAGATCTGCCTAGGGGACATACTCTGAGTCACCTACAGCGCTATGGCAGATTGAAGCCAGATTTTCATGGAGTGGAACACAAGGAACACAGCATATAAACAACATTTGAAGCTGAATCCCAAGCACTTATTGTCATTTACTATAAAATATCTTTACATGACTTTGACGGAGGTTACACTCATCCTCCTTTCAGAGTCATTGGATCTCACACACACAATGCTCAGGCACTGCTTTTTGCTGCCCTGGCTGCTGTAGCCACAGCCCACATATATAAAGCAGAGGCAGAAGTCACAAATCCCAGTTACTGCCTGGCTTCACAGCATGTCCCCAGCTGTGTTGACCCCTCATATGCACATAAGAAGTTTCGGCCATCACCCAGCGTGGTTCTGCTTCATGCATCAAAGGAGGTAACTCCTGGGAAGTCTTTCAGCTCAGAGGTTCCTTTGCATTTCCAGGTTGTACCAGCTCAGACACAGGGGGGTGGAGGTTTAAGCTTTGAAGAAGTCAAGCTAAGAGCAGTTCAAAATAATTTTAATTTTGAAGTGAATTCAGAGCACTAGAGGTTTGGACCACATTTTACAATCATAACTGAAAATCAGTGCAGCTCTGACAATAAACGAAGTGTGAATCAGGAAACTGCAGTTTTCAGGAGAGTATGAAAATATGGCAGAAACAGCTTTCTGACAGAGACAAGGGGACAGCTGATATCTGGAGCAGGAAAAGTAATATTTGGTGTTAACAAGAAAAAAATCTGAAACCATTCCAGAATATTTCACCAAAGAAAGTCCAAGTGTTAATGACAGACGTTAATTCTGTTGCTTAATGCTTGACTGGCAGGTAGTCAGATACTTGTGAGTTGAGTGTGGTTTAAGAGCTTACTTGAAAGCAAATAGAAGCTTGAAATGAGGCAACTCTTATACCCAGTTCTGGGAGAAACATAGGAACTTCAGGGAGCTGTGAATACACATCTGTTTAGCCCAATATCCTTCAGCAGTGACCAGTGGCAGATGCTTTGGTAAAGAAAAGAAATATGGCATGTGTTGAGCATTCCTTCCCCTCCTATAATCCCTTGATCCTGACAGTCAACAGTTCAGGGACTTCCTAATGCCAAACATTTCATCTAGACCATTATTTTTTGACAGCCAATGGACCGATCTTCCATAAATTTGACAAATCTTTTTTTGAATCCATTTGTACTTTTGGCCTCTGCAGTGTCCTATGGCAATGAACCCTTGGGCTGAATTATGCTGTGTGTTAGAAAGAACTCTCTTTTGTCTGTTTTGAACCTGATTCTCAGTAATTTTGCTGAGTGTCCCAGTTCCTGCACAGTTAAAAATAGTGAATCATAGTGCCCTTGCTCAGACTCTTAAGGCTAGCTCAGTTTAGAGATCTGCAGTTTCCCTTAATGAAGCAGAAAATGCTTATTCTCTGAAAACTGCTCTGTATCTGTGTTGCTCTCTCTGTTAGCCACTAGTCTGAGTAGTGCACCACATTACACTACTGTGGTGGGTCTGGCTGAGCCAGAATTTGTTTCCCCATAGGAGCCCTCACAGTGCTCTGCATTGGTGTCGATAACACACCCATATTTTGGCTGCCACTGAGTGCAGCACTCACTGTTCAGTCAAGGGCAAGATCCTGGGAGGGGACACAAATAGGCCAGCCTGACCCACACTGACCAAGGGGATATTCCATACCATATGACATCAACCCAGATATAAAAGCTGAGGCAAGAAGCAGGAGGGGGGTCCACTCATTGTCTCTGATGGATGCCTGCTAACCTCCAACACACACGTAGGTGCTCTGCTTCTCAGAGACGTAGCCAACCATCACTGCACATGTGAAGTAGAGATTAGTTGCTGCTTCTGCTTTGTGCGCATGCACCCTGCTTTTGCATTTGGTAAATATATAAACTGCTTTATTGCAAACCACTATTTGTGCTGGTTCTTTTGTTTCCACCCTTATTCTCTCCCCTGTCCAGCTGGGAAGGGGAGTGATAGAACGGCTGGGTGGGCACCTGGTATTCAGCCAAGGTGAACCCACCACAACTACTTCCCATATATTCTACCAATTTATAATCTCTATATCACAGAATCACAGAATATGCTGAGCTAGAAGGGATCCTCAAGTTTTATCAAATCCAACTCTTAGCCCTACACAGGAGCATCCCCTAGAGTCACACCATGTGAGTGCCTGAGAGTATCATCCAAATGCTTCTTGAACTCTACCAGGCTTGGTGCTGCGACCACTGCCCTGGGGAGCCTGTTCCAGTGCCCAACAGCCCTCTGGGGGAAGAACCTTTTTCCAATATCCAGCTTAAACCTCCTGTAACATAACTTCAGTTCATTCGCTTGGATCCTGTCACTGGTCACCAGAGAGAAAAGATCAGTGCCTGTCGCTCTTCTTCCCCTCAGGATGAAGTTGTAGACTGCAGTGAGGTCTCTGCTGAGCCTCCCCTACTCCAGGCTGAACAGATCAAGTGCCCTCAGCCACTCCTCATACGGCTTCCCCTCAACTCTGCATTATCTTTGTTGCCCTCCTTTGGATACTCTCTAATAATCTAGTATCTTATATTGTGGTGCCCAAAACTGCACACAATATTCCTGGTGAGGCCGCCTCAGTGCAGAGCAGAGCAGGACAATCCCCTCCCTCGACCGGCTGGCGATGCTGTGCCTGATGCCCCCCAGGACACAGATGGCCCTCCTGGCTGCCAGGGCACTGCTGGCTCATGTTCAACTTGCCATTGACCAGGACCCCCAGGTCCCTTTCCATGGCACTGCTCTCCAGCATCTCATTCCCCAGACTGTACTGACATCTGGGGTTGCCCCATCCCAGGTGCAGAATTTGGCACTTTCTGCTGTTGAACTTCCTATGGCTGGTGATTGCCCAGTACTCTGATTATTCAAGGTCACTCTGTAGGGCCTCCCTGCCTTTTGACAGAGTCAACAGCTCCTCTAAGATAAGGTATGTCCACAGGGCAGTGGATAGAATCATGGAATCATAGAACTATTTAGGTTGGAAAAGGTCTTTAAGGTCATTGAGTTTCACTGTAAACCTAGCTGTGTTAAGCCCACCACTAAACCACGTCCCTCAGTGCCACATTTACACATCTTTTAAATACCTCCAGTTATGATGACTCTGCCATTTCTCTGGGTAGCGTGTTCCAATGACAACACTTTCTGTGAAAAAAATTTCCATAATATCCAATTTAAACCACTTCTGGTGCAACCTGAGGCCTATTCTTTTTGTTCTGTCACTTGTTACTGGTGAAAAAAGAAGGAATGAAATGACTTTTGATTCTGGGCATCTCCTGTAACAGTCCCTAGCATCTCTGCAGGAATGCAGGAACCACTTGCAACTGAGCTTCCCCTCTCCCCACCACAGTTTCACTGCCACCCCACAGTGGTCATTGTGGTGGGGACTCTGGAGAAGAGCACAGCTGACAACTGTCGACAGTAGATTGGACCGCACCAATCTCCTTGTGAAGAGCCATCATGGCAGAAGGGCATGAGTTCTTCCCCTCTTCTTTTCTCTGTCTGCACAGAGACACCCATTCACTGCCCTGTGAGGGACGAATAAGGGAGAAGCCTTGGGTGTGGAATGCAGCTGCAGTTAGATAAGAAGCAATACTGTTTTCCCCAGCCTTCTTTCAAAAGTATTGTTACAGCTACTAACTTGGCGCCTTTTGCCTGTGACAAGTCCCTGGTTCTGGTTCCTGCCCTCCCCACAGCCCTTCGCACTCTGAAGTGGGAGGCTCCTCTGAGGAGCAGAGGGGCTGCCCTGAGCATCTCAGCTATGTGAAGAGAAAAACAGACAATTTCCAAGCAGCTCTTGATTTATGAGCACTTACCCAGCAAAGCTGATTAGCCCAAACTGTTGACCTAAAGCCACCAGTGGGAGGCAGCTCCATGGCTGTTGTAATTGGGCTTACCTCGTACCCTCAGATCAGTATCTGATTTATCACCACAGCGGTTCTGCCCTAAAAGTATTGAGCCTAAATATTCTTCTACTTCCCTGGTGGAGAAATCACAAGGAGATACAGGTTTAAAGCCAAATTTTCAGACACAGCTTCCAAATGTTTTCATCTTTTTTAGCCCTTGAGCTTTTGGGTGCACTACGGTTGAAACAGGTGAAAGTTCCAAAATCAGGAAGACTGCTTCATTAAGCACAGAAAATCCAAGAGCCTGCTAATGGACCAGATCCCTCTCCCATTAATATTCCACTCTGCAGCCACTGGACACCATTCATGACTTATCCAAGAGTGTTCACAGAAAATATCTGCACCATAATCTAGAATAATAGAAAAGCATGGTAATGACCTATGGTAGATGCTCTGGTGGCCGGTGTCACTGAGAATGGCTAGTCTGGCTTTGGTGCGTTAAACCCCAATTAGACCACGGAGGTTTAAACATGCCTGTACATGTTTTGCTGAATCAGTGCCACCCTGCGTAAAAATGACATTTCTGACTCTGAATTTTGAAGGTACAAATACTTTGGCAACAGAAAGGCAGCATGCAAAGAGTTAGAGGCACAAACCTGCAGGGCATATCAAGGCCTCTGTGAAATATGTCCCTGGATTTTGGCAGCGGACTTTGACTTCATAGCCAGAGGGCGAAGAAAAATATATTCAAATTTCTATAGTAAACATATCTAGCAGACATTAACTTTAGCAGTGAGTCTATTACTATGTGCATTAAAAAATTGTATTTTTAATCAATTATGTAATTTACTGCCATTTAAAACATTTTCTGCTCTGTTAAAAAAGATGTATTAATATGAACTGCAGAAATTGCTTTTGAAATTACAATATTTGGTTTTAACCCTTACATTTCTTTGAACAAGATTGTACATACTTCCCCAGCTCTAAAAATAAACTCTTCTTCACATTTAACAGCACTGACTTTGAAATAAAAAAAGATAGGTTGCACCTGAAAATTTAGCCTGCATAACTGTGAAGGACTTTTTAACGGTCACTGCACTGTAGATGGCAGGTCACTGCTCAACTGCGAACCAATTACAGTCCTCAGAAGAACTGCTTTACTTCTGTTTTACGCTGCAGTAACTTAATGAAATAAAATTGGACCAGTGCCATGATATTTTAGGAACTATGTTTTGAAGCCTCCTTCACACCAAAGTAATTTGCTGTGACATGTCACACATGTCTCAGAAATACATTCAGAGATAAATCATTAAAATGGCCAGCTATCACTGCACTGTAGCTGTAGTGTGAGGATGTCATGCCAACATTCACTGGATTCCCCACCTGCTATGGGAGACGGATATCAGAGAAGGCAAATGGCCAACAAAGGGATCATTTTGGAGGTTTGCATTCAGCTATATCCCTGTGACTGAAGATGCAGTGCTCATACTTCTCTTCCCCACATAAAGGTTGCGATGCTTTCTCACACATTGTGGCCAGCCATTGCTGGGTAGTAGGAAGTGGTTCTGGGTACTAGAAAGTGGTGCAGTTTTCACTATGAAAGAGACAGGGACGACCCTTCACTCACACACTTGAATCTGAGTGTCCCATTGGGTTCAAAGCTGCTTACATGGCACATTTGCTGCACAATATACAGCAAATGCTGACCAAGTGGATTAGCCTGCCAGCTCCCAAACCATCAGCAGTACGTTACTGTGCTCTTTTATTACTGCCTTCCATTTTGCTTTAGGAAATTTTTCCTGCGAGGTTACAAGAAGATATTCTGCATGCAAATGCTCCTGTTGACACTGTTTTAATCCCATCACAGCTTTCATTCAGTCTGGTTTCTGTTGTGAGGCCCTCCTTGTTGCATGAAGTCTATGTAACGCTGAAGACTTGCTCAGCTGCTGATCACAGCTGGGCTGGGACCCAAAATGGGAAGCTATTTGCAAAATGAAAAAAGTCTGGGAATGTAGTAGCACCATGAATTAGTCTAGGTTTAGGCAAATGTCCTCCAAACTCATAACCACCATATTGGATTGAGAATTAGCCATTGGTAGAAATCTTCTGGAGAGAGGGGGACTCTGGTTTTCCTCCTCTTGCTGACTTTTTCTCTTAAGGTGAAGCACTTGAGAATTTTTTTCTGTCTTCCAAGTTCAGAACTATGAATACCTAAGAAAACAAGCACTGTTTTATTGTTTCTTGCTGCTGCTCTGTTGACAAACAAGGGGGGAAAAAGCCATGGGAAAGGCTACAACTGATTCTGTGAAAGCTCCTGATTGTACCTTAAATCACTGCCTGACCTCTGGGGCTGCCTGCTGACCATCAGCTACAGAGTCAGCATCTTAAGCAAGGAAAACACAAATGTACAAATTACAAACACAACCACCATGGTCTTGTAAAACAGTTTTTCCTTATCTCCTGACAAATAAATACATAGAGACAGGAATAAATCTTTAGATATAATTTCATAGGCTAAAGCTTACTCATGGTCCTCACCTTTCTGGGAATTCAGAGCGACATTTCTGGGAACCTTTATTGTACCTTTCTACTCACTAAAGCCTTGTTGTTGTAAACTGATTCTCACTCTGCACTACGCCATAACTTAAAGGGTGGCTCAAAACAAACAGCAGTAGATCAATTTACATGTCTGGCTACTAATGAAATTGCAAGGCTTTTGTTCTCAAGTTCGTTTTTATTACTAAAAAACATACCTTTTTTACATTAGCATTATAAGAAACTGCTTGAAGTCACATTCTACTTGTATAATACATTAACTAATATTTTTTCTTTTAAAAACTGAACTCTTTCTAAATTACAATCAATCTTCATTTTCCAATTCCTTTAAACACATATTTTTGGCCCATTCCAATTGCTGTGAAGAAAATGAAGGCATAGGGGGAATTCTACTTAAATTCCTGGGCAGGTTGCAGGTGCATTTGTTTGTATAAAGAGAAATGTCTAACAGAATCCTCTTTTGTGACACACTATAGCAACTTTTCAATTTTCTCTCATTAGCTGGTGGTACTTCCTCCTCAATAAGGTACTATTGTGCTGCCTCTAACCTGATCTGGGAAACACAGTGGAGCTGTCAACTCATCAACCCTAGAAAATGGATAGTTAATCTTTTCAGGTGACTTGTTTCATTTCCTGTAGCTCATGTAAAATCCAAATATTTAGCTACTACAAACAGTGAGTTCTTCACCTGGCTTTCACTGATAAAGCAACAAAGATTATTAATTCCAACTTTTTTCTCCCTTTCTGCTCTTCGAAAATTGATGTCTCTGGGTGAATAGAGCCTCATTTCCAAAGTCACAATTGGGCACTTTATTAAGATGGCATACAATTACATTTTCTGAGGTTTTTAATTTGCATTGGTTTTAAAAATTCACCTTGTATTTTCTTTGGTGCTCTCAGATTTTTGGTTCTTGTCCATTGGTATGATGCACAGAGAGCATTAGACTACTTAGTCTTTCACAGACCTAATCATGGGGATGAAGGATGCTTCATGCAGGATCAGCTTCACATAATTTCAAACTTTGAGGTGTTTTTATCAAGGCCAGAATCCCACTGTCAAAAAGGCTCCATCACCACAGCTTATTTGCTCATTTTCTTGATCTGCTTTAAGATTGTCTTTAGTGCTTTGGTATTGCCTTCTTGACAGTCCCATACTAGCTGAGGAAAGATAGATTGTGATAAATAAGAAGCAAATGAGGCATTTTCATCTCAGTAAAAATAAAGCAAAAATCACCTACAACAAAACAGGTGGCAGCTGGCTCTTATAAACTGCATAGGGAGGCCCAGCATCACAGAAAAGGCTAAAGTAAAAGGATTTTTTGCTGGGGTGATATAACGTGTAATTAAAACTTTTTGTATTATAAGAGCATTAGAATAAACCAGGCAAAGACTCTGTCTCTGCAAGCAATGCAGGTTGCTCTGGTTTTGTTTACTCCAGGGTTTTAATGGGCCTTCTTCAGAGTGCAGTCTTTCTAGTCAGAGACTTTGGGGTGCTCAGTGCCCTTTGGACCTTGGTGGAGAGCTACTGAAATCTGCAGGCTCACAACGGCAGGCACAGAAGACACACAGAAAGACAGGGAATCTGAGAAGTAAAGAGCTGTTGAGATCCATGGCAGTGTCTAAAGATGAGTCCTGAAGAAACACCCAAGAGCTGCCCTCTTAATGGATCCAGTGTTCAAAACAACAAAAGATACATGCCTAAGAAAGAGGAAAGAAAGATCCTGTACTACAGATAAACACTTCATCTGCTGGTTTACCCCGTGGGACAGGGACAGATTCCACACCGGAGATGGTGGAAAACAGAGGCAAAGGCAAAGCCCCCTCTGAAAAGGGTTGGTCTATTCTCTAGTAAAAAACAAACAAAAAAAAATAAAAGGCAAGAAATTCTTGGAAGATGCGGCATTAAATCAAGCTGCACGGTCTTATGTGGTGCCAGCGACAATGGAAGTTTCTCCTGAGCACTGGAAAGCACAAGTAGGCAGTGTTTTTGGAAGGCTGCACCAGAGCAGAAATTCCTGAAATTTTTGAGGGGCAGTACCTGCTTCCATTCAGTTTACATCCCAGTGCTCATCTCTGATTTCTAGCCTACTGTTCTGAAAGGCGGGTTATTGTTTGGGAATTTAGCATGAAAAAGAGGACGATATTGAAGGGAAAAGAAGCAGAAGCAAGAGAGAGCTTAGGAAGAAAACAAGAGAGAATGTAGAATATAATTTTAAAGGGGTAACTATGGGGTGATAAAGCAGATTTAGCCCAGGCCAAGCAGTTTTTTCCCCCTCAGAGTGACTTTTACACTAGAACACAACCCACACATTATCACAAAGAACTACAAGCTCTCCAGGTTTGGGCTGCAAATTAG
The DNA here is from genome assembly GCA_013396735.1 of Grallaria varia. Classification (NCBI taxonomy): domain Eukaryota; kingdom Metazoa; phylum Chordata; class Aves; order Passeriformes; family Formicariidae; genus Grallaria; species Grallaria varia. Next base: position 276,531 of record VWZG01000660.1, on the reverse strand, counting down.
CATCTGAACAGCCTAAGAAGGGGCTTGGTTCCTTCTGAGCTCACTCTGACAACCCTCCCATGCTATAATGTATTAATATAGTCATGATTGCCTGAAGATATAACTGTGATGGTACAAAACTTGATGTGCCCCCAGTGAGCTCTTAATCCTTCTGTTTCATGGTGTTCTCACTACTCAAAAGCACTGCAGTTCACAGTGCAAAAAACCCCCAAAAAACCCCAGCACATTAATTTTATAATGCTGAATACCAAAGGAAGCATGACGGTTAACATTTATATTTTGTACCAAATGTATTTCCAGTAACAAATATTATTACAACAAATACCAAAGGAATTTAGAATTGCTAAGTTATTTTGGAATTGCTTTAGCATTGACTTTTGGAGTATCCCATAATCCTTCCCTACATATAAGTTCAGAAACAGTGAAGCCTCCTTTATCACAACCAGCTGACCCAATATCAGCTGTTCGTTGAAAATAAAAACACATGTGTTTTCTTAGTTACTGCATGTGGAGATCCATTTAGTCCCCCTCCTTCAATAGCTTCTGTTGCCAAAACTTGCAGTTTTATGAAACAGCAGTAGCTGCTCCATAGTTGGACTTGAACCTGGCTTCTAGGCGGGATCCCCAGTTTCATCTCTATGCCTCAAACAATCATCCAAACAAGCCACATCTTCTGCAGTTTTGTCTGCTTTGCCTTACACTATTGCAGACTTTTTCCCCTTGAATGCCTAATCTATTGGAGTAGTATGCATGGTGTGTCAAAACATCTTACCCTTTATTCTGGAACACTTTTAAAATGTTTTCTGGGTTGTCCTGCCTTCAAAATCATTTGGTCCACAAATGTCAGACGCATTTTACTTTATTAGCCTCACTAAGAAGAGGTTGTGTTTGGGTAGCTTGTATTTAATATAAACATTTGCAAAAAAAAAAAAAAAAAATTAAAAAAAAATTACATTTTGCTGACTCCAGGCTTTGGTGCAGCAATGACTTAGCTGAGTAAGAGGTTAAAGAACATGTTATTCCAGATAGAAGAAAGAAATATGACAGGCTACTGACCCAGGCAGTGTATAAGGCCGTGGGATGGAGAATGAACTGGGAAGCAGTGGAAGAAGGGGGCAAGTGGGCTTCCAGGCCACACATGGGGAAGAAGGTGAGGAGGTGGCTTAGCACAAAGTACTGCTATTTCAATTTGGTTCTCGGTGTCTAAAAGGAGAGCATATGCGGCATGTAGTGCCAGGGAACACCATCACATCTACCACTCATAACCGGCTCAACATCTGCAGGAGGTCATGAGATGAGCTGGGCAGACAATGTGGACTGAAGCAGTGAGCTGAAGATCCACACTGGTCACTCTTCTCCGTCACCCTGTTACTACCAAGATGATGCAGACTTCGCCAGTGAGTAGGGAGGAAATCAGCTAGTAACAAAAGGGCTACAATTGCCTGAGTCTGAAGCAGCACAGAAGTGAAGTGGAAGGGGAAAGAAAAACATTCAGAAGACTTGGAGAAAACACCTTTTCCTTTCTGTCTAAAAAACCGGAATAATTTGGGGTTCCTCTTAGGTGTTAAGCTCTTTCAGTACAGCATTAATACCGTTTAAATCTCTGCTTTGTGGGAAGACCTCTCTCAACTTGCTGAGTGTTGAGATTTCAGACATTTGTACCTTCTTTGACGGGCAGTGGCAGCAGTCAGGAAGATACTGATGCTTAGGCAAGTCCAGGCGTACCTCCTCTGGGCAATCCCATCTGGCACCAACATGTCAGCTCAGCCTGCCTGCTTCTCACAGAGTTCCAAATCCAAGCTCACTGGAGTCTCATGCCTATCTTGTCAGTGAACAAACATCATGGCCTTGGTCACGTTTGACAGAACCTGCAGAGCATGAATTGCAACAGCCAGACCGACACAGCAGCCTTGCGCCTGTGGTGCATGTGACACACTCAACCACATGGTAAAAGCAGGGCAGGGAGCAAAGTGAGAGACTTCGGTTCAATATTCAAACTTCAGCCTATCAGGCCTTTCCCGACTCCCCTTCTCATGGCTCTGGCTTACCCCACTGCAGCAACCATGCAGCCTTTCTTACTCAGCAGCTGGGGATGCTGCGGCTTTAGGAGAAAGGCAGAGGGAAGGAGGCAAAAAGGAGAGATCATGAGAGACCCTTGGGAACTGCTGCACTCTGGAAAGGATTTTTTGCAGGTCTGTTAATTGACATAGATTTCACAAGGTAGGGTTTGGATGATTCTCTAGTTATATAACTGGGGAGTGTTGGAGGCATAGCAGAAGACGGCAACCTTGTTTGACCTCTTTGCACCTCTACACAGCCTCTGCATCTGTGACGCAACGGCAAAATATCCTTTAAAACAAGCTATTTGCAAGAAACAAGCAAATCTGATTCATTGCTTGCCGTTCATTTTTTTCTCTGCTGTTAACTTCAAGCCATCTGCATGATTCTTGGAAGTCCCAAGAGATCTCTTCTGCTGCAGAAATGTCAATGAGATTATAAAAAGATTTGCAAGGTGGAGAATAAGAGAAAATGAATTGTCCTTATACAGCACCTTGGGACCAAAGGATGCTGACAGCTGTGCACCTTGAACTGTCCTCCTGGCAGTGGTGCAATGACATGATAAATATAGCTTAAGGATGAATGGAAATTCTGAAGCTAGGCATTCTTTGTGTGAAAATGCCAATTCATCAATACAGAAACAAAGAATGAAATATCTGTGATGTTCTATAGCAGAGAAATTTTTTAAAAAATTTTTAAAATTATCTAAAGGTTGAATTTCAACATTTTTAGTGAAAAAAAATCCATTCTTGTATTTGAAACAACCTTTTATTTCAAAATGTTATCTATAGGGATAGCTATGCATACTGCTTATTAAAGGGTCTAAAAATATCAAAGTATTGTGAAATTAATGAAGAAAATACAAAAAATTAGAAATAATTTATTTTCTTTGACTAGTCTTTGCAAAGTTCCAGTTCATGAAATTTTTTGAGATCAGGCTTGTTCTTCCCACAGTGAAAGGAACTGTGAATGAAAAACTCAGACATCCATATGTGAAGAAACCATTTCCCACTATCTTTGAGAATGTCTGGGAAAAATAAGGAAACCACTGACAATTAGTGGCCATGTAAAATAGTTTGCTCTTCCACTTTATAATCAAAAAATGCATTCATCTGGCAGCACTGGTTTTGAAGGGACTGGCTTAATGGATCCACGTGTGGCAGATGTTACATTTTCAACAGTAACTGTAAATTCATTCTGGGAATTGGCAGCACCTTCCCAGACAATGCATGTGAGCATACAATCTGTTTTCACGGAGACCCCTGTTAAGGAAAAGGAACACAACTGTAAAAATAACCAGAGAAACAAACCAGCAACCTTTCTCCTCTGCACCAGGTAATGCCATACCTGCCTTCCACTGGTCTATGGTTCCCACTCAGTATTCTTCAGGTACAAGCAGCAGTATATCCTTCCCAGACACAAAAGCAGGAGTATACTAATTAATCTCAAATAAATACATTATTCTCCAATTAATTTTTTCAAGAAACTAAAACACTGGGCTGACTAACATGTATTTTCAACAAAACCCTAATATTTATAGTTTCTCTTAAGTTGGCAACATGTTGTAGTATAACAGTAATCACAGTATCTTTAACACTGTCATTTCAGGTTGTCATACCAAATGTTCATAGTCATCCAAAATGCTGCAGCAATAAGGACAGTTTCTGGACACCTGTACTTCCTGGTCCTCTCTTTGTATCTTACTTGCCAGATAAATATTTGCTAGCTCTTTGGAGTCTGAAAACTAACACTTTTCAGACTGTCCTCCATAACCATGTGAAATGGATCGTAAATCTTTAATTTCTTCTCGCCTTTGTAGGTTCCACCTCAGCAGTGACATTTGACTGCAAATGTGCATCTTTTGTGGCTGCCTGATTTACTTTTACTGCATTTACCAGGTGGTACCCTGGAAGGATTCCTACTGAGCATGTGACAAGGTGTTGTTTCATTTTGCCTTCTGGGCTCTGGCCAATGGGCCTACTGGGGTTCAGACTTGCACTTGACTCAGAATCTGCAGTTTGTGTTTGCCTACTGTGGGAAAAATTAAGGTGGATTAAACCTAAGGGCTTCAGTATGAATTTTTCCGTAAAATTATTATAAAAGCATGCATTAGACTTCTTGGCTTAAAATTTACTTAAAATATGTTTTTCTCTGGCTTTTTTCTACTCTTTTAACTGCAACATGTAACGTTCATAATGGTTACAAAACCGACAATTGTTCCCCTCCTTTTTTTCTCTACTGTGCTTCAGGTCCCTGGGGAGAGGAGGGTTGTCTCTTGTGGCCTTGTGAAGGTGATATCCCTCAGGCTTAATTTTATATTTCAGATGCTAATTATGAAATAGCAGCTGATTTCTACCATCCTGTGACTGCATTACAGGGACATTGTGACATACAAACTTTCTGGTACACGCACAGTTTCTCTCCTCTCCCTCAACACATGAAGACAAATAGCATAGGTTTGTTTATGGCATATGGGCAGACAAATGGGATGGGACTTCAGAGATATAAGAGCAGAACACATCAGAATGGAAGCTAATCTGAAGGGATGAAGGTAGAAGATGAGAAGAAGAAGATTGAAGTGGCTACATAACACTGAAACTAAGAGGAGACTTGGGCAGATCCAAGTCCAATGTAATTCATCTGTTTCCATAGTAGCCCAAAAAAAGCACTTTGAGAGCAGCACCCTAAGGTCATTTCTACATAGGAAATCAACAGTGTGTCAGAGCCTGACTGTCAAAATTTAAAATAATTCATAAATGGAGTATCACCCATTTTATGTGTGTTTCAGATGCAAGTCCCTAAAGGACCTTGACTATAAGAAAGCAGGCTCTGAATTTTTCCAAATATTTCTTTTTCATGACCTATTATGGAAGAATATTGACCATGTGGAAATCTGAGCTGAGGATAGAAGCTGTGTAATATGCGCTATAGATGCCTCCAGAAACACTGATTTCAAATTGTGCCTGAACAAATTACTGAGTGTGTGGTGCAGAGATTAGCAGAAAATTGACTGCTGCTTCACTGATCACAAAAGCAAGGAAAAGTTCTGATTCCTGGAAATAAAAAGAGGTGCTGCAGAGTTTACTCTCTCTAGTGGATAAGATGATCGATCAAGAGAGGAAGAGGATGCAAGCACAGTCCTTGTGTGAGAGTGTGTTTGTGCCTGAGTGTGCTTGGGGAGGCAGCGCTGGGCTGAGGGACTGACTCAGCTCTGCTAGGCTGGTGGAGGCTTTCCTTGTCTGATACTGTCTGGTTATAACTAACAAAGCCTTTTGCTTTGATCTTGTGACAGTGGAAATCCGGCTAATGCTGCTGTTTTGAAAGCTTGTGGGTTCTTTTCATTATTTCATTACCTATGCTGAGTAAAAGAAACAATGTGGTTTGTTTTAAATTAATGGCTTTCCATTCATTACTGTAGTGACTCTGAGTATTTTCCTGTGTTAGCTCTCTGTAAGGTCAGCCCCTGACTGTTCACGTTTTGTGGGTTTTGCTCAGCTTCTGAGACTCAGAGCTAAAAGGAATGTCTTCCTGTAATCACAGCATAAATAACTTTCATGGTGGTGGCCTGTCTGAAGTGAATCGCTGCCTCAGGAAGGAGGTCTCAGTAAGAAACATGCCCTTTAACCAGCCCCTGAATCACCTCCACATCAAGTTCAGCAGCCAAATCCCAGCCCCCAGGAGCAGAAGGCACCAAGGGAAGGGGCTGATCTCCCTGGAACACTCTATAACAAATACAGCACTCAAGGCACAGGGGGCTTTACTCCCACCTTGTCTATACCACTCCATACAATTATTGCCATTAACCTTTTTACATCCTCCAACTCTTTCATTAAATATTTGAGCTGCTCATTTGTCCTCTGTCTAAGATTATTTTTTCAACTCTTTGGAGCAGGGGTGATTTTTGCTCCCTGATTTTTGACTTGTTCTTCATTTGGGCTGGACATTGCTGTCATAAAAAATATTTAAAAAATAATGTAAGCTTAACATAATTGATTTGGTGTCTTTCATGAAAGATAAATCATTAAAAATAAATGCTAATTTGGAGTATAACTTTAGTTGACATTATGTTTTCCAGAGTATTAATATATTTTCAGTTGTTTGTTATATCATTACATCAGCTGAACTAATAAATTTGGTGCGCAAAAAGTTGTGCTGCAAAAAAGTACGTTTCTGACTCATGGGAAAATTAATTAAAAGAATAAAAAAGGTTTGATTGAAATTGGAACCAATCTCACTTTTTCTTCTGTCTTCTCTCTCTTTTTTCCCTCTGTTCTATTCTCTCACAGCTCTCCTGAGCCAGAGTTCTCTGGACATGAACTCCAGTGAAAGCCCTGGGGTCCCTCTGGATTTCTGATTCCTTCCATAAAGGCAGAAGATGAGGCCTGGAGAGCTGAATGCAGATTTTTAAGTCCAAAAAGGAGAGTCCTGGTTTTCTAGAGTCCAAAACCATCATGGATGGATCTAGGTGTAGAAGCCCTGCGCCTGTCGTCATGTTATCACTTAGCAGCTTGAAGACATTTGCCAAATGGAGAGGGGTACCCTCATTTTCCTACTGTGTCCACATGTCTTGTACCCTGAGTGGTGCGGGATGATGAAAGTGTTCAATTTGGTCACAGTCCTGTGCTCCTTGATGTGGGAGCAAAGACGCATGTGGATGTTAAAAGAGCTGAACTAAGTTGTGGCCAGCTTTAGAGGCCACCAGGTGCCCACACAACTCTGGCTGAGCCTGGTTCTTTGGAAATGTGTCATGAGAAGTGCCCTCAGTGACAGCTGAGAATGTCGCTAGGAAAGAAATCCAAATGTCAGCAATGTAATTGGGGCTCAGAAATTATTTTTGCTATGGATCATTGAAACCAGCAAGTAACTCTACATTCAGAATATGACATATAACAAGTGCTGTGGACTTGGATAATGGAGAGAAAAAGAAATATTAAACTGTTTCCTACTTCCCAGACTACCTTTCAGCCTCTGTCCTGAATAAGGAAATTGTATTTCAGGTATGGAATCCACTGATAGAAAAAACCCAATTCTGTCCATTAAGAAAAGAAGAGCAACCCGGTGTCTGTATCATCAGGAACAGTCTCTGACACACACAATAGTAATACTGTACAGCTCTGCTGCTTTGTAGAAATAAAGTGAGATTGATACAATTTGGGAAAACCTTTTCCTATACACACCTGCTTGTCCAGTTTGGCTGAGCTGTCAAGCATGTGAGTCCTTTTGCAAGGGCAAAAGATGCTGAAATGTAACTTCTGGCTCTTGACAGCTTCCCTTTCCTTTCCTTTGTGGCTTCAGGCTGGTATCCTTCATGTTAATGCCCTACCTAATATTTGCACTTCATGTTTTCCTCTTTACTGGGAACATCAAAGGCCACAGCTCAACAGATCTGCTGGGTATGGAGAGATTCAGGTACATATCTGAAGCTTCCATAAATGTATTTAGCAGGTCTGATTTTTCTTGTTTTGTAAATGCTTATGGAGATATTTACATTTTACATTTTTCTTTTTCTGCAAAAACAGCAAGGTCATTCTGGAAGCTGAAAAGAATCCCTGGACAGAGCACTGGGACACTCCACAGAGCACACAGCTGGAGCATCTCTTGGGGCTGGAGAATGAAGCATCTGAAGTTTGGGATGAAAATAAAAGTGTCATAAAGTGTTGCTGTTGAAAGGGCAGGACTAGCCAGTTTTTTCAAAACTTCTCATATCTTCCCCTGCCTTTTGACAGCTTCTCAGATAACTCACACGGTAAGGCAGACATATTGCTGCACCAAGCACCAGGTGGAAAAAATCAAAGTAACAGCCTGTTGCAAGGCTCTTGTTAGCATGGCAAGTTTCATATTGACACCTGGCGTGCAGACACCCCGACCTCCACACGCCCAGCTTTTAGAGAGCTATTCGGCTCTTCGCCATTGCCTCCATGCTTCAGAAATCTCTCCTGTCTGTAATAATTTCATTTCATTCAACACTGAAAACGCAGGGAGCACAAGAGGTTTTTTAAATACCAGAGTCATTGGCTATTTTTTCTGTCTAAAATACTTAGTGGGAAACAGTGCATTAAAGGTTTGCTCATGAAACTCTGACTTCGGCTGATCAGCAATTATTCGCATACAAAGCCAGAGCCAACAGCAGGATGTGTGAGCAGCTGCTCACCAGGGTGTGCTTGTGGCTCACAGTTTGGCTCAATGAGCACCCGTACATCCTTCTCAGGAGTGAGGGGTGATGCCCTGAAAACAGGACCCAAGGCTGGAGTTTGTCTGGTTAAAAGAGCAGCTGGTGATGCAACTCCATCCAGCATATTAACACAGCTTTTTCCTCCTGAATAGCCATATTTGTCAGAATAGCAAACTTGGGCTCCATCATTGCAAAAATAAGGCTTTGATGCATTGTGTCTTTTTGCCAGACATTTGACAGTAATCTAAATAAACAACTTGGTTCAGGGGTTCACAGAATATGAGTCAAAACTCATATTTTAAGATGAAAAGAAAATTCTTAGGATTTAATTTCTGCCATAATTCCTTAGCTGCCAAGGTAGGGTGTCTGATTTTTAGTTATTTTAAAAACCTAACTTGGTTAAAAAAGCCTCAGCCATTGTCCTAAACAGCTGACAGGTTCCCACCAGCCCTCCCCGTGCCAGCTGGCTCATGTATTCACAGAGTCTCTTGGCAAATGGTCAAATACAACACACATTTTAAGCAGCTGGATTAACCTAGAGATTCTTACCAGAACCTTTTCATCTGCTTTTCAGAGGCAGACCACTGCCATTTAATTATACTTTAATTGAATGAAAAAACAAGTCAATACCTAATTAATTGGGGTTACAGAAAAACGGTGGTGCAGAGCCCTGGATTTTGAAAAACAGGATCAAAAGGACAACCTTGCTAATTTCAGCTACATTTGGAATTTGTTTGTGATCTTTCCCTTCCCTTTCCACTGTAATTTCACTTGGGGAGCAGAAAACAAAGACATCAGTTCCATACTTAGATAAATTTTGTTATTAAAAAACCTCACTCGCTAGTTTACCTGTTACAGAGATGCTTGTTAAAGGGTGCTGGTGTTCTTGCATTTTTACATCATTCAGAGAGCTGTTTGCTTTTATTTTTTATCTCAGAGTATAATCAAAACAGTAGTAGTCTTCCTTAAAATTTCAGTCTACATCATGATAGTGTTTGCAGTGCTTTAAATGAGGACCAAATGTTCTTCCCAAACCCAATAACAGTGGTATCCAGATGTCGGAACCAACTTGAAGGACAGCTCTACTCACGTGTCTTAATAGTTAAGTATAGATCAATTACCTGTTAGAGACAACACCACCCATCCAAAATTTAGCTGCCACAAAAAAGAAGCACACAGAGGCAATCAGCCTGAATCTATTTGTAAGACCTGTGTATCACACTTGCCATCCCTATCACTTCCTTCTGTACTACAAGAGCCAAATATGCCACATCCTATATAACTCTCAAGACATTGAAATGTAAAGAACTCATGAAGAGAAAATACTTTATTTGCCATGTTGTGTTTATACAGACCAGATGAATGATGTAGTTATTCATTATATTGCATCAGAACAGACCATTTTGTTTTGTTGTCATTTGCATCCAAACTCACAGCTGAAGATAGTCTTGATTACCATTGGCAGCTGTGTCTTATCTGTTGACATGATTTAAATGCCATGAAGTTAATAATGAATTCTTTAATCTTTTAACATTTTTGCTGTCTGAACTATGTGACACAGACAAAACCAAACAGGCAAATAATGTCTCCTAAAATGGGTGAGAAAGCAAACTCATGCAAATGAAGCATTTCCACCCAATCGCTTTATATTTGTTTCTGTATCATTCAAAATATGAGTATACTATTTTTAATGTAACAGTGAATGGTATTCTGGTTTACTTTCAATCTTCACATTTTTTCCAGTGAACTTTTTCCACTTTGGAACATCCTCAGATACTGGCAATTTTTGTGGATGAAAATACCTTCCACCACAGGTTTTTTGAGATTTACCCACTACTAGAGCTGGAAAACAAGACTTAAGAAAATGAATCAATAAGGAGGAACCTAATTAGAGCAAAAGGATCTAAAGTGAAATTCATTTTGGGACAAATACTCCTAACAGAGAAAGTTTTGCATAGGTACACAAACACAGTTTATGCCATGTGTTGTTTCTTCACTCCCACTGTCATGAGAGTAAATGGGAGGAGTCCCACATGAGTAGACATTCAGGTAGGAGATAAGATGTTGGATGAAACTGTCTGAAAAAACTTTGAAATTCTAACTGAATATTGTGGTGTTTGGGTTGATGTGTGGGGTAGACTTCAGCTGGCCTGAAGTCTCTGTGGAATAGTTGGACTATGCTAGGAACCTTCTGCACACGTTAGGGCGATATGCACGGAAGGAAAGCTGTAACACCTGGAACAGATATCCGGTTTCTAAAGTGATGAGTAATGTTTTCTGACATGTGTGGTTTGTGTGTCCAATTAGGAATTATTTATGTATAGAGAAACCAATGGTCCTTGGACATGTGTCCAGACTCAGGTCTATAAGAATCGCAGCCTCTGATACTCTGACACACACACACACACAGCAAGATTCCACCATTGCAATAAAGTTCCTTCCTGTTTTTGGAACAGTACGATGTTGTTTCTTTGACCTGCCTCTAACTTCATGACAACAGGTTGATGCTTGATGCAGCTTCAGTTCCATGACATAAGGCTGTACCTTTATTTTCCTTGCAAAGGTCCTAAATGATTTATCATCAGAAAGTACAGGAACCAGAAAGCAGGCTCAAATTACCTTTTCTTGGTGTTCACTACATGCACCTCAGAAGGAGAAATAAGACAAGAATTTTTGAAGGTTGTACTATGAAGCATGGAGGTGGAGAAGCCTACTTTTGAGTCTGAGCAGATGAAGGAGGAGAAAGAGAGACAAGTCGTCTGTCGTGGGAAGGGGAGCAGAGATGAAATGGCTCACAGGGGAGAGGCAAAGCTTGGCAAAGGAAGGTATTTTTGGTGAATCTCATGCAGCTGATGTGAGAGCTGGGTGTGAGATTAGCTGCCAACTCTCCCAAACCTGATGGAAGAGACTTCAGTTCATCTCTTGTCATAAACCCCTTTCTGGTTCACTGTAACAGACACTCGAAGCACAGAGTAGCTCATAAGAATGAATTTGCCTTGTTTTTCTTGTAATAATCCAGCTTTCTGGGAAAATTATGTGAAGAAAATATAAACCACAAAAACAGATTTTAAAGGTTTCAAAGTGGTATCAAGCCAAGCATTTCAGCACTCCTTAACAGTAAGCCTTGCTTTGCTCTTTCATATATCCACACTTGCAGTACTGGTAGAACACTTTAGAGCATGCTGATTTTTGTAAATTGTCAGATCTTCAGAGAGAGGCACAATGTGTTTATTTGTTTAGATGACAGGGTGGTTTCAGTGTTGAGGACAGAACGTAAGGCGCTCGGAAAATCTCAGGACAGGAACACTTCGATGTTGCTGAGCCTTAAATAAAGTGGGCACAGGCTTTCTGAAAGAGCTTTGCCTGCACACCTCAGCTGTAGCATGAGGGTGACCAGACCACCCTCTAGTGGGACGAGACTGCATTTCAGCATGTGATGCGTTACTGCTTTAGTTGTGAAACCATATATCTGTTTTCTTTTGCCTTGGAGATCTTTTCAGATGAAAGATAAGATCAGATGTGTATCTGTGCAAGCAGTGTAGGAGGGCTCCTATCCTAAAGGCTCTTCAAACTTTCCCTTGCTCAAAGGGTTTCTGAGTCAGAGTGGTGAGACTTGGTGTCCTGATACTGAAAAAAGAGAGCTACCTCTCCCATATGTTTGGTTCTGGAACATTAAAATAACTGTATGTGGTTTTTCTGTTCTTTTATCACAACATTAGGTCTAATTGACACATGCAAAATAACAGTAAAGAATCGCTAGACTATGGGATGAAGGAATGGGCTCCAGAAGGGAAAACCTGTAAGAGTCTGGAAGCTGAGCAGCTGAAGAACTAAGAAAAGATTTTCCTAAACTGAGTTGGTCACAAGAAAAAAAAAAAAAAAAAGGTGAAAAAAAATATTTCAACAACTGAGTGTAGAGGAAAAAAATACCACAAATAACTTATTTCACAATTATTATTTGGTACAGTCAGAGCTTTCTCATTTAAGAAAAATGCAAGTTAAAGCTCCAGTTGACACACCTTGGAAAATTCCTCTGACTGGACACGAGATGCAGCCATCAGTCCCAGCACCGGGCACACCTAGAGCACCAGCTCATGCAGAAGTGTAAAAGGCACGTAGCACCACAAAGGTGAATGGGACATGCCCAGTCCTCCCCAGAGGCACACATGAAAGCTGCCACATGGCATTTGAAGGCCATGTCTCAGCCACAGCTGGCTGGTACGGCAAAGCTTTGGCACAGAGGGTCTGTGAGCAGGGAAAAGTGGTGGAGTGCAGTGGCACCCTTGCTCCAGGAGGAAGGTGAAGGTCTGTCGTAGAGGAGTGCTGATGGCAGTTTCCACTTCACTTAGCCAGGACTTGCTGCTCTCCCTCTACTAAATCTTCTCCTAGGTCATAAGCACTCAGGGAAAGAGACTATGTCTTTCTCCACATATGGAAAATATCAGGTTTGTTTTCAACACTGTTGCAGCCTGAATAAATTGAAGTATTACATATAATAGTAAACATATGTTGTCCCTGCCTCATGCCCATGGTGCTCCCTGGGTGAAGAACAGCCTCCCGAAAACTGATGTTCTGAACACTGCCTTGCCTTTACTCCAGTATTTCAAGTCCTGATTCAAACAAGGTATCAGAAGAACACCAGCTAACTAATACGGTTAAATGATGAGTGGCTAGGACATTGTCTATGGAATAAAAAAAATTTAAAAAATCATGGGTTTATGTACCTCTTACTTTTAGTGTGTTGTTTGGTTTTTGACTTATTACTTCTACAGCTGTAGCCCCAAGAGGTTGAAGACTAAAATCCTCACAGCTATGGTTGGTCTGTGCTAGGTGCTCTCCACATGTTCATGCACACACACACACACACAGAGACACTTTGGGCGCAGAGGAGGCTGAAATTTGCATATGGTAGGTAATCAAATAGTTTCATTTTAATAGCTCCTATGATGTGGTCTTTTCTAGTCTCATTTTGCATTCACCCCTCCAAAAAAAAAAAAAAAAAATCAAGTATAGTTTCGTTTTAAATCTAGATTTAGAAAAAAGGCTTTGTCATGATACAAAATAAGTGGCTCTGTTGAACTTACTGCCTTCTAGAAATGATAATATTTGTAGAGAAATCCTACAATGTGGGAAAAAATACCTGAAAAAATACAAGTACTTGCATTGATATTATCTATTTTATAATTACATCATTGAGATTGACATAATTGCATCATTGAGATAGTTTCTGTTTATCTCTGTGGTTGAGAAGACTTGGGGTTTGAGTTGTTTTTCTACTCTTTTTCTACTTGCAGTCACACAAAAAATCTCCAGTGGACATAAACAAGCTTGTAAAGGAAAAGATGCTTTTCCTTTGTTACCTTTCACTGAAGCCTTAAAAATAGCCCATGGACCCTGTGAAGTTGGCAGACCATAAACCAGAGAAAGCTGTGCCACTGGGTGATGTCATTGTTTTAGTTGACTGAGTTCAAGTGATTAAAACTTGAGATAAATTTGGTTAGTCCTTCAGCTTCCAGAAATCACGAAATGTGTCTTTGAATGCATTATTTATTCAGATAGTTTTATTGAGGTTGACTGTATGACTCTATGTCTTGTGAAAGGTGCAGACTATAGAAGCCTAGCCAGAGCTTCCCGGAGTGGCTGCTGGACAACCCTCTCCACATGTGATGGTGGAGAGCAATCCCAAGGCTGAGCCATCTCCTGCCTGTCACAAAGGGCCACAGTAGGCCAGAAGCACAACAGAGGAATGGCATACTAGAATTAATACCTCCCTTTTACACAGTTACAATGGTGAAGTCTAAGGATGCTGATTTCTGTCTCCAAAAATAAGGCACTATGCTGTGTAATTTTGAGCTTGAACACTCTCTCACTGGGAAAAAACATTTTGTGTTTGGGTTACCAGTATCACTTTTGGCCATATCCAAGCATCCCTCAGAGGTCTCATGTCTAATCATTTACTGGATTTATCTTAACTTACCTCAAAAACGTCTCAGCAGCTCCTAGTCAGAGGCGGTATGTCTGGAGGACTCACTCTGATATGTGGAGTAAATCATGCCTTAACTCAATTAAGCCTCTTACAATTTGCCTGGGCAGTTAGGGTTGCAAAATGGGTAAAAATTCCTGCCTGGTTATCTGTAGCAGCACTTGTGTGACAGAAGCAGGAATAATCTGTGAAACTAATACAAACTGTGCCCTGGCTACCCAATGCAGGCATGCTCAGAGGTAGACAGGGGGCTCGTGAACATGCCTGCATGGGTAACGCTGGGCATGGATGGAGATTCTTTTGCTCTGCTACGGTACAGATCACTCTCACGCTGAGGGGTTGATGTTGGCTAGTTCCTCAGGGAGGTCAAATCACTCCCAAAGAATTCAATTTCAAATTATAGGAGTTCCCAGTAGTCAGAGAGGAAAGATCAATGTATTTCTGCCCATATAATTACAAATCACTCACCTGGAGCCCTGGGAGGAATTTCCAGGAAGGACCAAATTCTTCTCAGACTCATCTGACCTCCTGCCAGGGCTGTTGGTGCTAGAAGCAGTGTGCAGAGGGCAGGCAGAGAGTGTGCAGGTAGCTTGTTTGGTCTGGATTTTAGAAGCTGAATAAATTTTGTGATAAATAAACACATTATGGCTTTCCTAGGCTCAGCATACATCACGGGCTTCTTCTAGGTTAATTTTCCTGTTCTGCTGCTGTACAGTCCTGATGTATTTAGATATTTCTTGCAAAACCTGTTCTCACCCTACACACTAGAGACATTTTTTCTTTTCTTTTCTTTCTTCTCCTTTCTTCCATTGCAGTTTCTCCATGTCTTTTTTTTCCACATTCCCATTTGCCTGTTTCCTATAACCTCTCATACCACTGACCTTCCCTCAAGGAATCAGAAATCTTTCTTCCTCTTTCTCGTCTGCTATGGAGTTCTTTTCATCCATATTCTGTAGAGCTTAGGTGTTCTATCATTTCCTGTATTCTCCCTCAGTCTTTTTCTCTTCTCTCTTTGGCAAGGCACTGGTGTGGGAGAATTGAAGCATGAGATTTGGCAGCACTAAGATGGCAGAAGAAAAACAGGGAAGGGGGTATGCAGCTAACTGCTAACTGTTTAACTTTATGGGTGGGAGTGTTTCCCATNATGAGATTTGGCAGCACTAAGATGGCAGAAGAAAAACAGGGAAGGGGGTATGCAGCTAACTGCTGTTTAACTTTATGGGTGGGAGTGTTTCCCATTTTCTCCTTTTGTTTTTGGTTTTTGGACTAGATATGTTTGGCTTATAGGCACCTTCAAGCATTCCTCAGAGATTTTTAATTGATTGAATGGTAATTAGAAGGCATTTTAGTATGAGCAAAGACAGGCTCAACTGTATGAACGGGTAGTTTTTTATCACATCCCTCTTAAGGTCATCTGTTTTTCTGGTTGAAAAGTCATGTCCTTCTCAGTTGTTTCTGCATAGAAGCTGTTCCACATCTTTCTTCTAATTTATTTAAAGAAAAATAAAACATACCAACCCTCCACAAGCAAAGTTTTTCGGCTGGATTTCAAAAGGAAACAAGGTTTCGTAGGTGGTTATGGCGCTTGCCTGTCTGTTGCTTACCTGAGAGCCTGGCTGTATAAGCTGGTTTAAAAGCATGG
Source organism: Grallaria varia (assembly GCA_013396735.1). NCBI lineage: Eukaryota > Metazoa > Chordata > Aves > Passeriformes > Formicariidae > Grallaria > Grallaria varia. The sequence goes on along the minus strand of VWZG01000660.1, from coordinate 260,676 downwards.
TCTGATTTCAGTCCCACTTGGACACACAGAGAAGTGTCTTATGTGCTAGATTTCTATGAATTTCACGAAAGTTATCATCTGATATGAGAAGAGAGCCTCAGATAAGTGGTGTTTATGTGGGAGAGGAGGGTAGAATCTGGCAGTTTCTAGCATGCAGCCCATGCCGAACATCCTCAGAGTCACCAGCCACACACCCATATAATTTTGGTTGGAGAACCTGAATGTGTATCTCTCAGCCTGTCGCTGTATGAACTGCCACTTTCTTGGAGGAGGTGTGAGAGGAGCTGGGGGAGTATCTCTGAAACTCACATGCTTAGAAGAGTGAGAGGGAAAAAGGAGAGAGCTGGGGCAAAGGAGAGAGCTCCTCAGAAACCTGCTGGCCTTTCTTTTCCTTGGAGTCTGATCCAGATGCTTGCTCTAGGACTATCTGTGGTGAAAGATGAGGCTCTAGGTGAGATATGTTGACCAGAACATGTTCAGGAAACACCAGAAGAAGCCGTATAACAGCATCAGTATGTCTTTCCTGTAGGGTAAATGAGCCTTTGGCTATTCAGAGTGAGCTTGGTGTCCTTGTCTGCGATACAGAATTGTTCTATACTTCTCAAGGGCAATCTTTTCTTATCTGACAAGTATTGAAACAATTCTAACTTGTTGCTTACAGATGACAATGTTTTGGAATTTCTGCTCCTGATGAGGAATATTTTATCCCAGTGAGTGCTGTGGAGACCTCAGTGGAAGTTTCCTGAATGGGAACTACGCAGTTCAACTCGAAAAGACCTTGCAGAATCAGGCCCATGTAGAAGAAACATACTAGTGAAAGCTGAAAAGAATGGCCTGACTTGATGTAAGCCTCTGTCCCAGACACAACTCACACACCGGTTTACTGAAATCCCATTCTTTTTTACAAAGCTTCTAGGTTAAATACTGCTTTGAAACAGCTCTCTTTTAACCAAGAGTCATAAAACATATGAAATAAAACAGTTGCTGTACTGCATTGAAAGAGCTGAACTGTTTCTGCTGGATTTTCTTGCAACTGCATGTTGCAAATTAAAGAGTGTGGGGAAAGGGGGAGAGAAATCAATGTTTCTTAATAGGACCAAGTTATTCAATGAGCCATTTAACTGCTTTGGTACTGTTACAGTCTAACTGATTTTTTTTTTTTTCAAAGTCATTCTCACATTTCTCTGAGGCCTTGATATTGTTTAAGATGGTATTGAGAAAAACCTGGAAAGCTCCAACAGGTGTGTGTTGTAATGTGTGCCTGGCTTGGAGTCAGCTTATTCTGCAGGCTATGAGACCATGATCTACTTTTTTCTGACACATTTTGGTTAAGAACAATGAATAGTGTACATAAAAGTATGTAAAACTATGGGCAAACTTGGAAGAATCACAGCATTATAGGTAAGAAAAATTACTAATGGTCAAATTCTGTCTCTTTGTTACCACTCGGAGTAGCACTTTACTTGTAAAGCAATTTTCACTAGAGTGGCCGTATCTATGCCAGGCTAAGGGAGTTCCACAGCTGTTGGTCTGCACTTTGGTTACATTCTGGCACCACATTAACCTTGTTGGCTCCATCTATTTGCATAACTTCTTTTTCCTTGGAAAGGCTGGAGAGGCAGGAAGGCTAAGCCTTCCAGCAGTTCTTACATTTAGCAAACAGTGTGGTGCAGCAGGAAAGAAACTGTAGAGAAAAACAGATGGCCTGAAGACCCAATATTTACACTCCCTGTGTTTCATGGAGCTATTTTTTACTAACTCCAATCTGGTCCCACTGACAGAATGCCCACTAGCAACTGGATTTGCATCAGGTGCCCTCCTGGAGTACATCATTCAGTTTACTCTATGACAGGGAATTATATTTGTGTGGTCCCCATTCATTTTGCTCTGGGGTACCTTGAATGGGACAATGGGAAGAGCCACTCCAAAACCAGACTTTTTAGTTGCAGTGTAGTTCTCATGGTGGTGCACTTTAAAAGGACTGTTGAGGGTGAGTGGTGGATGAGGGTGAAGGCATATGCTGCACAACACCTCCATCACTTTCTGCAGACCCAACCTATGAATTTCCTCACGGGGCACCCAGTTTAGACCACAACATTCAGCCTTACAAAGATGCAGCTATTTCAGCTACTGTTTCAAAGAACTACAGGACTTCAACACTGTGCTGCATTGTAATTTTCAGTAATACCCATTTGGACTACACAGGACTATTCTCCTACAGCTAATACGCAGGGATGTTCTTGTTCAATATCCTGCCTGGAATTTTTTTAAAAAGTGTAAATATTCTGTCTTCTCATAGTTTCAAGAATGTTTTCAAGCAATTACAATTTTATGGCAAATTACTACTTTTCATTTTCTTTAAACCCAGAAAAAAAGAGGGCCTAGAAATGCTAAATTTTTTGAGATGTTCTAATGACCTGCTCTAAAATTTTTCTACGCATTTAACTTTTTCTTGTTTGTTTGTTTGTTGGTGTTTGGTTGGTTGGGTTTTTTTAACACATTCAGATCACTTTAAAGTCTTTGTGAATTTCCTTTGCAGAAATGACACGGGTATAATCTGCAGATTATTTAGTGTTCTACATTAGGGATCAATTATTTTTCTGTGAAAATAAAAGAACTTTTCTTCCAAAGCTGGACACACAAACATCATTTTTAAGGTAAAAAGCAAGTAAATTTTTATGGGTTATTCGAATTCCATGTAACCAGTTAAAATGCTAGAAGTTGATGACAATGACATATCCATGATGGAAAATTAGCTAATTATATAACCTACATCAGATTACCTCCTAGCTATTAGCTCCACAAAATATGTTCAAAATCCTCAAAATAGATGTTCAAAATAGTCATTGCTATTGTTTACTTCAATATCTTTCAATAAATTCTATATAATGCAAATGGCAAATGCTAAATAAAGGACTAAAACAAACCCACTACTGTTCTCAACAGCTCTTTGCAGGTGTCTTTTCCTCCTTTTTCACTACACAGAGGATTTGCTGCCTTTCACTTAAAGTCAGGGGCAGGAATACTGTCCTTAGTAATCTTAAGCATGCATTATTCCTCAGCCAGTAGGACAATGATAATGAATGTGCCTGGCCATTTGTTTTTAAAACAATAAAAGAAGAAAAAGAAAACAGAGATAACTCCCCACTTTTTTTTTTTTTTTTCAGTAAAATCACTGGTATCTTTTGGATAATAGAAAAAACCCATATGAATCATTTACGGATTCATAATAACCCTGTTGATTCTAATTCCTTGACCATCATGCCACAAAAATAATAAGTGTAAGGGGACCAGAGTCAGGCAGAGTTTCATACTGCTTTTGTAAAAGTTAAGAAGGTGAAAGTATATTAACAGATGCTCTGTTCCAGAACAACAAGGGTCCCTTTAACCCAGTGTCCAGCAAAGGCCATAAACAGCTACCCAGGGAAGAGCAAGGGCAAAGCAAATGTACATAGTACATCCCCAAACTGCTCTCTGCCTGTCTTCAGGATAGGAATTTCCTGAGCTTGATGTGGGTTTTATGTTTAGTAATCCTCAACAAACTTCTGTTCTGATACTTGTCCAGTTTCTCCCTGACTCCATGTCAACTTTTTGCATCTGCGGCCTCCTCTACACCACAGATCCATTTTTTAAGATTCTTTTGGCTTCATGGCTGACCAGCAGAAAGACTGGTGACTGCTGAGACTAGCAGACTGAATTGGGTTGATGGTAGACTGGGCTGAGATCTAATCCTTAGACTGGGAAAGATTTCAAGTAATCAGCTCGCTCTGCTCTCTCTTGCACTGCTGCAAGTTCTTTGGAACTACATGTGGGAGCAAAGAGCGGTCCCCAGCCCTTCTTTTCCTGGGACACCTCCAGATGCTAGTTGATGACACCGGTGATAGCCATAAGTGTTCAAGAAGGTGATGTATGTGTACAGTGACAACACAGAGTCTGGACTGAAATTACTCACCAGTTATTTCAGCTGGGTGATACAGCAGGTAAAAATTGTCTAATGTTTGTTGCAACCTACACACCACCTGCCTCACACTGCTCACCACTGCAGTATCCTTTGTGTTACTTATCATTACAGCGTCTGGGCATCTGAATTGCACTCTGGATCCTGTTTTAAAAAAAAGGAAGAAAAGTCAGGGTAGAAACCTGCTTGCATTGTTCAGTCTATCTCACTGCAAAGGGAGATGTGTTCCCTGCAGCAAATGTGAGCGTCCTCACAGTTTTAAATGTCTCAAGTAATTGTGCTTTCAGGTTCCCCTTACAAGGCTATTCAACACTTCAAAGTAGCTCAAGCTTTTCCTGGCATTCTGTCTAAATATTCCCTTCTTAATCTCATCTCATTACCTCCTAAGTAATTGTATTCTGTCCTTGGGGTCTATTCACTTTGCACATTTACAGACTGCTACCCAGTACCCCTGAGTATAAGCCTCACTCTGAGGCAAATGACACATTTTTACATTTGAAATCTTTCCTTCAAACTATCCATGATTATTTTTGCAATCTCATATAGTAAGGTAGTCTGTACAAATAGACCAGAAGGTAAATTTCTGACTTCAGAGGCTTGTAACCTATTCTGCCTTCTTCACCCCTTCTTTAAGCTCTGGTCAACCCACACATATTCATGTGAATACTCCTTTGAACTCAAATACTCTTTAAATTTCTTGAATTTACGCGACTGGGATCAATACACAAAGTAGAAAAAAAAGGAAATGGAAAGGAAAACATAGTGGGGGAGAAAAATCTCAAAACTCAAAAGACCTGTACTCTGCTGATAAGGGAGATTTTTCAAGCCTTTCAGAGTCTGTGGCTGGTTTCCACTTTTCAGGTGTAGTAAGTCAAAAGTATTTTTCCCCCTTTTTGTAATTCTATTTTATAGAACAAAACCTAATAATTCTTCTTCATTTATTGCCCTTTTTGCATCCAATTCTGAAAATAGTTCTCCCACTTTCTCACTTAAGATTTTCTCTGACATGCTTACATGATTGTAAGTGATTTATCTTTCTGGTCTTATTTTCATCTTCCCTGAATGGCTTCCAGTTCACTGTGAATTATTTGATAGTATGGCAAAATATAATCTAAGATTGCCATTTTCCTGGCTTCCTAGCAAATATTTTGCTGCACATGAAATACGGATCTGCTAGAGAGAAGGGGATGTTGTAGGATTACGGTGTGCATCCAGTTCCTTACAGGCTTGAGGGAATGGATTGTTTCAGCAGGGATGCAGTCAGGGAAATGTCTTTTTTCTTCCTGAATTTCAGAAAGGGCTGGATTTTACTCTTGGTTGAGCTGTATGGCCGATGGCTGGTCAGTGTGGCTGACAATTCCGGGGCAAGGACTGCTTTCCAGACACTGGTTAGAAGCCATCATTCCAGAGCTGGTGCAAAATGAGCCCAAATACTTGGAGCTCACCATGAACTAAATGAAGAGTTAGTGAATTCTTACCCTGCTGGACTATGGTGCTATTTGCCTAGAGATGACTGTTCAAAACCTGTCTTGATTATGACTACACATTGCAGGAGTTGTTGAGATGGATCAAAATATTTGGAAGACTGGAAGTGTTTTAATATGGGGGTAGGATATAAGGCACATTTTGCTGTTCATATTTGATTTTACACTTTTAAAGTGCTTGAATATATGGAATTATCATGTGGATATGACTTAGTAACCTTGCTTTCCGAGCTTTGTCAGGCAGAGAAAACAAGAGGAAAGGCAAATTGTAAACATCCCTAAAAAGTACAGTTTATTTTCTTAACATAAAAATTTATTGTATTTGAGGTGAATGCAACTGTCTGTTTTGTTTTGTATGTGGCTGATCACCCATTCAAGTAATGCCAAAGGGAAGCTTCAGTTAAATAGTTTACATGAGCCAGTGCTCAAGTTAAAATAGGTTGCTTGAACAAGCTTTCGTGGGCAGAACTATGGACTAACTAAACCCGAATGCACGAAAGAAATGCACTTTGGGTCACAGCTCCTGTGTTATTCCCATTGCCTGTGGTGGGAATGTGCAGTCTGTGAGCAGCAGGGTGAGACACTTTCAGTCTCAGAAGGAATATGCTGTCATGACTGCTGTCATGGTGCCCATTTTCAGCTTCGTCTGCAGCTCAGGTTGGCGTTTGCACACTGCAATATCAGTAGCAGGGACTGCCTGGGGCTGCAGGAGTGAAGCGTTGAGTTGAGATCAGCACAAGCCCATTGCGTGACGACCCTGTGCAGCCCCGAGCTCGCCTGGGGGAGGCAATGTGGCAAGGGGAGCTCCCAGGAGGACCTGGGGCTTCTAGAAGTAATGGAAGCAGAAATGCCGCTGGCACTTGAGGAAGCAGCTTTCCCAGACCCAGTGGGGCTGCACTATTTTACATCAGTTGAGAAATTAATCTTGTGCTTGAAGTACGACTTTAAACTGAATGAGAACAGCATTGCTAAATGCCTTCCTGTTTAAATGATGAACTCAATGGCTGGAAGAATATAAAATATTTATGATACAGAGGAAGCAAATGCAGTTGCTAAAATGAAGCGTAGTTGAAATAAGGATACAGAGGCAATCTGAGTCCTCCCCTCTTTCTTTTGCCTGAGCCCAGCCTTACTTGCCCTGACATCATGGGGTAACTTGCTTCCCACTGGTTTATACCAGTGCAACTGCCATTAGAATTAAACCCCTATTTTCAACAGTTTATCCTCCTTTAAACATAAACTATGAATATAGAGATTGGGAAATTCCTCTCCAACACTTCATTTCTAACATAGGCCTTTACAGGGTCTTTTGGCCACCAGCAACTGTCTTGGTCCCTGTGTCCATGGTTTCACATCAGGCCACTCCAATGGGTAAGCAGAGGCTTTTCTCACCGGAAAAGCCCTGCAATCCCTGTGCCTCCTAGTGTCAGTTGTATTGTCAGGTGCTCTAGAAATGGTATGAATACTCCTCATCATATGGCTTTGAGAGATCAACCCTCCTTCAACTACTTTAAAAGTCTGGGGAGAAAAACCAAACAAACAAAAAACCAAAACCAAACCAAATCAAAAACCAAAACCCCCATACAAACAAACAAACAAACCATCCCCTCCAAAAAAAAAAAAAAAAAGGAACCCAAATGCCTCTTTGGGGCAGAGGTAGTGAGGCAGCTGCCTGCAGCACAGGGCATTGACCAGGATGTGCCATGTCATCGGCATCAACACTAGTAAGGGATATTCTGTGCACTGGTAATTCCAGCTGCCACTAAGCCACAGAAGCCAACCATTTTACAGTCTACCGTTACTGTTTCATATTTTCATGCCTTAAAACATTTTAAGAGCTCTGCCTAACTCTCCTGGCTTCCACTGAAAGCAGAAAGCATTGGACTGGCCACACACTGTGCTAACATGTCAGACCATCCTCTCCAGCTTACTTTGGTGAAGCACTGGTTCACATGGAATCGCAAAACCAACTCGAAATCACATCATGTGCAACCTATATTTTCAAAGGCTCTATTTTTAATTAATTTTTAATGTATTATTTCTATTTTTTAATATAAGACAAATATAAAGCAAACTGAATAAGTTGTTTTTCAAGCCCACAAAACCATCTTTCTGCTCTCTTTGCTGTTTAATGGGACTGTTAGTGGTGAAACGCTATGACAGTGACTAAAAAAGACTCCTGAAGTATAAGGAATTTTTAAAAGTTTTTCAGTATTTCTTATAGGAATTCCCTAGTGAAGTATTCAGGTTTTAAGCTCCTGCAAGATATAAACCATTTTATGAACAATTGTCATCATTGAATTGCTTCTCTTTTTTTTAAAATATACAAATCCATATTTCTGCATGTCAGTGGGTACATGTCTGCATGTTGATGGCACAGTGTGACTCAGGAAAAGGCCACAGCAAGCCAGTAAAAGGTTTGTGTAAGGATGCCCACAAAGCCTCTACTCTTGAAAACCATGCAGGCAGCAGAGTGACAGCACGGGAAGCTGCAAAGGGTTACCCATGCCTGGAAGATGTGCACGTGAGCTCAGAATCGATCCTCACTGGTGTGTGCATTGTCATGTTTTATGGAATGAACTTGTAATCCAAACAGCAAACAGTGGGTGGATGTGCACACGAAAGCGTATGTGTGCAACCAAAACTGTCCTGGATTAGCTGTACAAGGATGATTAGAAATCTGTAGGTGTTTGAAGATGCATTCAAGTGTTTGCTATTGCAGTTTGTCTGTTGTATCACTGATATTGGTCCTGAAGATGTAGTTCACTCATTGCCAGTTAATTATGAATTATTTCTATACAAATAGAGCACTTTGCTTATGATTTAGTACAAACCACATGAGCTGAGCATTTTTTTCCTGTGGTAGGTGATTATGGGCAGTAAATTCCTTGGGGTCTCGTTTCTAATTATGGTTATCATTTATACTACTAGTGCAGTATCTAAGAACTAATCACAAATGTAGAGCAAAGCATATTTTACATCCTTTTTTGTTGCTTTACTAAACACTACCATTTAGGCAAATGAAGCAAAATGGATACACACTTTCCCTGAGGTCCTTGATTCAGTTGCTGCATTAGAAATTCCGTTATAGATACTGCCACTGTGCTGCTGGTACAGCTTCTGTAAACCAGATGAGCCAATACCTGGCAGTTTAAGACAGTGCAGATACAGACTAACACATCTGGTTTATTGTGATCCAGATCCTCTGTCCCTTTTAGCAGAGCACAGGTTTTCTCCAATTCAACCTCCACAAGGAGTTAATTTCAAAAGTAAACAGGTGTCACATTAAGAAGAAACTGTGCCATGGGATTTTTTGGATCTTGAAGAATAATAGATGGATCATTTGTCATGTATCATTTAGTCTTAATTTTCCTCATCCTTTTCCACGTACTGCTTAACTGCTCTTTTTAAAGCATTTTTTCAAGTGGATGAGAATCTGGTTTTGATTCTCAAATGCCTAGTTTTAATTCAAGAAGAAATAGGATGGGTACAGGCAGCAGGTCACGTACTTTGTCTTTTTTAACATAACTTATAAAATGCAAGAAAAAGCGATTTCCTTGCCCCATTTGATCTACAATCTCATTAGACAGCAGTCAGTTGAAAGCTAAATAATGGATGGGTCTATCACCTTAAAAAAAAGTCGGCAGATTTTGAACTTGTATATGCATTTCTTGCTGTTGTTGTTGATGTTTTTCTAGTCTACCTTCCTGTGAGAAAAGGCATTAGCAAAGAAGATTGTCCTATGGTGGGCATCTGGGTCTCACAGGATGAACATGGGTTGTGGTCACTCAGAGCAGAGAGTCATCATGGCTAGGCTTCGCGAACAAAGATTTGGGAAGGGCTCTACCCACACTTACTGCAAGTGCACTGATGGCTAAAAAGGCCAATGTGAGATAGGCAAGTCCGATTGAAAAAGGCGCAGCAGAAAGTCTCCATAGGCAGTGTTGGCGAGGCACGGTTCTTTCTGTGTTGTCTTTTCTCCTCGGGACCAATTCTGTGTGCGTTCTCAAAGGAAGCAGCAGCGTTATGGATGGTGTGTCTCTATGTCTTCTGATTGGAGGCCAGAGTGGACCGTTGATGGCAGTCAATATGGCCAAGGCTGAGGTATTGTTTCAGAGAGTCCTTGTATCTCCTCTTCGGGGCTCCTGTCTTGCAGCAGCCGGAGGCAAGTTCACGATAGATCTTAGGGAGGCAGTGACCCTCCATCCTGGAGACGTGCCCTGCCCAGCGCAGCTGCGTTCTCAGCAGCATGGCCTCAAT
>VWZG01000660.1:239133-250345 GCA_013396735.1 Grallaria varia | reverse complement strand
TAACCTGTTCAAAAGTATTCTTGCAAGGATTTTACCAGCAATGGAGAGTAGAGTAATACCTCGGTAGTTTGAGCAGTCTGATTTATCTCCTTTCTTCTTGTACAGGGTGATGATGACTGCATCATGAAGATCTGGTGGTAGTTCGCCCTGTTCCCAGCAACGCACAATGAGCTCATGAAATTTAGCATGGAGTGCTTGGCCTCCATGTTTCCAGACTTCAGGTGGAATTCCATCGACCCCAGCTGCCTTGCCAGTTTTCACCTGCTGTATGGCCTTAAGAGTCTCTCCCATAGTAGGGGCTATATCCAATTTGTTTTTCACTGGTTGTTGTGTAATGTGCTGAATTGCTGAGCCTTGGACTACACAGTTGGCACTGAAGAGAGTCTGAAAATGTTCAGACCATTGATTCAGGATGGAGGTTTTATCTGTGAGAAGTGTTTGGCCATCTGCGCTGAGTAGGGGGCTTTGAACATGGTGTGTGGGTCCGTACACTGCTTTTAGAGCCACATAGAATCCTCTGTGGTCATCCAAATAAGAGTAGAGAGTAGGGTTGGGCCAAAATGTGATATGAGGTTGATAAGTCAAAGGAAGAACATGCCATTATTTCTGAATTCTCTGCTGGAGAAGTTGGTCGAAATAACAAAGAAGACGAATAACTCCATTAAAAAATACTGGAACAGAGTGAATGAAATATGTGTAAATGGGAGTCATGTTTTATAAATCACTTTTTAGTTTGTCAAAGAAGGCATTACACATAAGGAAGTAGGTTTCTTGTAGGTACACTGAACTAAGACTTCCTCAGGGCTTGTGATATGATTCCTTACCATGGAATGTTAAAGAAATCAAGTAGTTTTGGGAGAGGAGAAAAGTATCTTTTTTAAGCAGTAGTTTCCTAAGATGCAGAAAATTAAGGTAGAAATAAGAAATTGATTTCCATGGTGGAGGGTTTACAAACCCATTAAATATCTTCAGCGTACTCACAATGAAAGGATAAAAGTATGTGAAAAATGAGGTAGCAAAGTCTTCTGACAAAATTATTCAATAAAGTCAAACCTAAAGTTCATTTCAAAAGTTGCATCTAAATGTCATAATCTTTCTGGATTTAACAATAAAATGGAAGATGGAACTAAAGGTCAGTGCATGTAAACTAAGGCTCATAGGCCAGGACACATTCAGTGATAAATATGTACTGATGGGGTAGAAATTATGTCTGCTTGGAAAAAATTAATGAGGACCCTGTCGTTGCTTCCTGAAAAAAGCACTGGCTCAGTGATGGTGGGAGGAAAAAAAAACCCATAGATCAGGGTGTTAGAAATTATTAAGAAAGGAACAAGGAATAGAAAAAATATTATGCTATCATGTTGTTCTGTGATGCCCTCTCACTATGATCACTGCACAAAAGGTTGTAGGACCACTGGAAAAGATAAAGGAAAATGTCATAAGCATGCCAATATCTATGGAGTTCTTTCTAGGCAACAGAAAACTGCAGAGAAAAAAACCCAGAGAAAGTGCTTCTTCCCTTGAAAAAGGAAAGAACAAGATGGTACAAGAGAGAAATATAAAATTGTAACTGATATGGAAGACATGGAAAAAAGGAAAATACTCACCTTCTTTTTTTTTTTCTTTCACATTTAGAGACACCTAGTGAAATTTGAATCAGAGAATCACAGCATTATTTAAGTTGGAAAAGTCCTCTGAGATCATGAAGTCAAACCTATGACCGAACACCACCATGTTAACAAGGCCATGGCACCAAGTGGCATGCCCAGTCTTTTCTAAACTCCTCCAGGGACAGTAAGTTTAAAAAAAAGGAATATATTTTTATACAGCTCAGAATACAACACAGAATTTGTTGCTGTCTAATGGTGTCAAGGAAAAATAAACACAGGGATTCCAAAACAATTATTCAAATTAATCAGAAATAAATCTATTAATAGTTATTAACTGTAACAGTATTAATGCAACCTTAATGCAGGAAGGTCCCAAACCATCAACGTCCAGAACCTGGGAAGGTTCACCATCTATTTGCTCTGTGTCTTTTACTCTTTCATATTTTGAACACTGGGAAAGACTAAAGGGAAAGAAAGATATGCATACCTTTTGGGAAAGATTGCATTGAATTGTGTTCCTACATTTATTGTACTTCCCTGGCAGAAAAGTGGGAGCTGAGAAGATGGAAAATTCCTTTCAAGATGCAGGTGTTTGAAGAGATTCTTTGGGCCAAGTTTGACCTCAGGGATTCCTTCGGTCTTGTCATGGTCCAGATGTCAGGGGGATGAGGGCGTCTCCTCTCTCACTTCTAGTGCTGCAGATCATCCCTATGTCAGTATTATCTGTGAAATTTTGGAGCCTTTGGTGCCTTAAAAGCACAAACCCATTGACAACTAATTGTGACAGCGATTTACCACCTGCCTGTCATGTTCAGATATCTGTTGCAACAAGTCTGCCCCTGACACAAAGTGAAATCTGTGGAGAACTGCTTTCCTCCATAAAAATCTTGCTTTTGTTTCTTCTGCCAATCACCACCAAAAGCAGCTAATCCCCATCCCACAAAACCACGTGTTTGCCCATGGCCTTATTGCATATCCCACATAAAATTGATAACAGTTCCCTTATTGTAGACAAAACATTTACAATTATCTCATTTGTCCTAGCAACAAAATTAATAAAGCAGATTCAACCTGTCATACAAAATAGTCTGAAAATGCTTTACAGATACTAAAAACCAAACAGAAAAAAAATCCAAAAGGGCTGCATGAAAAGACAAAAGAAAACAAATAGGTCTTCCTTGGATTTTCAGCTGGAATTTCAAGACATACCGCAGTTCTTTCCAAACCACATTTTATCCTTTTCAAAGTATTTAGAAGATCCAAAATGACATGTTTCTTCTGGATGTGATATTGCTTTTATAGGGATTTACTTGATACAATTTTTTCTTTTGCCTGATATTTTAAGGTTTAGAAATTCACCCTACTTACACTACATCAAATACTAAATGAAAACCTAATAAGGTAAAAAAAGTTTGAGAGCCACTCAGATTTTTTTAAAGTTTATAATGGCAATTTTTTCCTGATATTATACTTTTAAAAAGTTTTGGTGCACAGATGGTATTGATATAGAGACTGCCTTTGTGAACTCAACTGCACAGATTCATTTAGCAATAGAAAATTTCAGGTGCAGAAATACAGAATGTGAATATGGAAAAATGTGCTTATTTCATACATAACTTTTGACTGCTGTAATTTCAGGGTTTTTTTCCCCTTGAGGAGCTCACAGAACCATTAAGCCAGCCTCTGTTTCAAACATTTTCTACGTTACTCTCTTAAATTTGCTTGTGGCTTGATGCACATCCTATAGCAAGGACCCTTTATGCATGTCCTATAACAAGGATTGCAGGGGACCTGCAATGTCACAGAGATCTTCTCTTAGTGGCATGGAGCAGTGCTAAGTATGTGCCTGTCTCTGTACTGCATCACCACTTCTTACCCCTGATATTTCCATACATCGCATGGAAAGACGTCCTGCCAAAAGCCATGGGCAGGGAAATGGGGAGAAGTGGGCAGGAGACCACTCAGCCTCTGCTAGCCTACACAGGCTAACACTCAGTGCTCTTTTCCTGAGCTGGAGGGTGCTTTCTTGCTTGTTCAAACATTTTTTCTTCTTGCTTGTTATTTGCAACTGCATTACACATTCATCTTTACCTTCATTACATTCCTTTTGTGCTCTAGCAAATCCTCTTTTTGATAAAAAATTTCACTGCACTGTTTTGAAAAAAATCTTCAGGTAATTTAAAAATACTGAAACAAAATGTTTTAACCTAATCCAAACCTTTCCCCTTTCTTTTTTCATTGAGAACTAGTTGTGGAATTTGCTCAAAATTTTGAAATGCTTGCGGTCTTTCCCAATAGCCAGTAATTGCTGTATTTACTGTGGGAAAAAACATGCTAATCTCACCCTTCACATTAATTATGCACAGCATGACAGGTGGCTTTTAAAAATACACTTCACTTTCATGAAGTTCTGGTAGAAATGGAATAGTTTAAAAATCTAATCTCTTCTCACTTTAGCCTGGTAAATCTCCCAGTGTCTTCAGAGGGCTCTTAACTAAGGTCTTGGATATTTCTTTCCTTTTGCTGTGTCTTTCCACTGAAAAGACTAAAAAAGGTCAAATTGATTCCAATATTATTCTGATTATGTGTCTTGTATGTACCACATATTTTCAGTATGTTTAATGGAAATATTTCTTAGACAGTGAATTGTTTCAATTTTTGATCTAATTCCTACTCAAAAAAAAATCAAGAAAGGTTGAGACATGATTTGTATCTTTCAATTAACAGTAAAAACATGTATTGCCGTAAAAATTTAGTTCTGTGTCCTCCATTTCATACAGTAACAATCAGATGTGTTAATTCAGAACTAATTCAGAAAACAGAAGATAAAAAATTTATGTTATAGCTGTTGTGAACAGACATTCAGGGAGGTGAGAAGGTAGTTCAGAAAAAACAATTTTGTCATAAAATATACCTATGTGGGCATAAAGATCTTAGACTGCTGTTGGAAAAACTGAGTGGCAAACCCATAAATATTTTCAGTTTTGATAGGAAACCAAAATCGTTTTAAGTAGGAACATCCATGCAAAATGGTAACTGCAGATCAAACACTTCAGCTCTGCCCTTCCAGCTCAGCATATTCTGTGATTCTGTGATCTTGTACAGCCTGGTCTTACCAGCTAGGTTCCATCCTCCGTTGATTTGAAATAATTGTGTTTGCTTAGTTCCTGTCAGCAAAGGATTATGAATATGTCCCAATCCTAATTTTAAGTAAACAGATAACAGACACAGAATCAATATTATGCCCGTGAAATTCTATTTCACTTATGACCATGGTATAATTATTTTTATTAGTTAAATATGAGGTTTCTGTTAAACATAATCCAAAATTTATTAAAGATAAAAAGACTTTTTTCACAGTCTTTTATTTGCGTCATGGTTTTAGCAATGTTATACCATTGCTTCTAGCTATTAGTTTGGCTTTTCATTTTAGAAATATACAATAAATTGTTCAGTTCTTTACCCATACTAAAGAGAAGTTACAAGAAAGCCCCAAAGTCTGGAAAACGTGAAATATCAAACTAAGTATTTATGTGAGAATTTGTTCATTTAGAGATTAATGGATCATGACCTGCAATTTCATGAAAAAAATTGCAGAAAAAAATCCCAAAGTATTATAATTGTGATGTGCATTTTTAGCAGTGAAAGTATTTGTACTTTGGAAGAACGTACTTTCAAAAGAGGTTCAGTCTTTTTGGAAGCTTTTGTTTCATGGAATCCTAGAATGGTTTGGGTTGGATGGTACCTCAATGTTTAATTATTTCTTACTCCACTGTCATGGACAAGGACACCTTTCACTTTACCAGGTTACTCAAAACGCCATCCAACCTGGCCTTGAACACTTCCAGGGATGGAACATCCACAGCATCTCTGGGTAATCTGTTCCAGTGTCTCACCACCCTCACAGTAAAGATTTTCTTCCTAACATCTACTCTAAATCTACCCTCTTTCAGTTTGACTAGGCAGCCCTTGTCCTACCACTACATGCCTTCATAAAAATGCCCTTTCCATCTTTCTTGTAGGTCCTCTTAAGGTACTGGAAGGCCTCTGTAAGGTCTGTCAAGAGTTTTCTCATTCTGAAGGCTGAACAATACCAACTCTGCCAGCTTGTCTTCATAGGAGAGGCCTTTCTCTGGACTAGCTCAACAAGGTTCTTCTCTTTCTTATGTTGGGAGCCCCAGACCCAAACACAGTGCTGCAAATGGGGTTTTCATGAGAGCAGTGCAGAGAAGCAGAATCATCTCCCTCAACCTGCTGGCTGTGCTGCTTTGGAGGCAGCCCAGGATGCAGTTGGCCTTCTGGGCTGCAAGTGCACACTGACGGGTCACAGTGAACTCCTCATCAATAAACACCCCCAAGTCTTTCTTCTCAGTGCTGTTCTCAGATCATTCTCTGCCCAGCCCGTATTTATGCTTGGGATTACTCTAGCCCAGGTGCAGGACTTGGCCTTGTTGAATATCATGAGGTTCATAGGAAGCCGCCTCTCAAGCATGTCCTTTAGATGACATCCTTTCCCTCCCAGCACGTCGACAGCACCAAACAACTTGGTGTTGTTGATAAACTTCCTGAGGGTGCCCTCAGTCCCACTATCTACATCACTGACAAAGAGTTGAAACTGCACTGGTCCCAATATTGACCCCTGAGGAACACCACTCGTCACTGGTCTCCACTTGGACATCTAGCCACCACTCTTTGAGTGCATCATACAGTCAACTCCTTATCCACCAAGTGGTCAATCCATCCAGTCCTTGTCTCCTGTTTAAAAACAAGGATGCTGAGCAGGACAGTGTCAAATGCTTTGCACAAGTCCAGGTATATGACACCAGTTGCTTTTCCCTTATCCACCAACTCTGTCACTCTGTCATAGAAGGCCATCAGATTTGTCAAGCACATTTTTCTCTTAGTAAAGCCATACTGGCTGCCACCAGTGCCCTTATTTTCATGTGCCTTTGCATAGTTTCCAGGAATATCTGCTCTATAATCCTTCTAAACACTCAGGTGAGTCTGATTGGCCTGTCGTTCCCCGGGCCTTCCTTTTTTTCCCTTTTTAAAAATGGAGGTTATATTTCCCCTTTTCCAGTCAGTGGGAATTTCACCAGACTGCCACAACTTCTCAAAATATGATGTATAGTGACTTACCCATTTCATCTGCCAATTTGCTCAGGACCCATGGATGCATCTCATCAAGCCCCATGGACTTCAGTGGTGTGGCTAGAGCACCTGTTAGTGAAGACCGTGGCAAAAAAATTGTAGAGTACCTCAGAATTCTCTGTACTACAGGTAATCAGATCTCCTGTTTCCTTTTAGAGAGGCCCTTTATTTTCCCTTGTGCTCTTTTCATCCACAGTGTAGCTACAGTTTTTCTTGTTGCCGTTGGTGTCCCTGGCCAGTTTTGATTCTATCAGGGCATTGGCTTTCCTGACCGCATCCCTGGCTGCTGAGACTATTTCCATGTATTCCATCCAGGCTGCCTGTCTTTACTTCCACCTTCTGTAGGTTTTATTGTTGTGTTTACATTTGTCCAGGAGCTCCTTGTTCATCCATGTGGGCTCCTGGCATTTTTGCCTGACAGTCTTTGTTGGGATGCATTGCTCCTGAGCTTGGACAACGCAGGTGAGGGTCTATGGTGTGTTACAGGAAGGTATGACTAGGTAAGGGCTGAATAAGGAGGGCTGTGAGGAGGAGAAGGAATGCCTGGGATCATTCTGCATAGACTTGATTTCCTCATAAGGTGTAATAGCAATGTGCATTCATTACCAGTGGCACTCCCTCCCAAATAGCTCAACCCAGAGTGTCACGAGCACTGGAAAGGTTGGGAACAGTCCAGATTTCAAAGAGATGCTTAACTGCATTCTTCAAATATCTCTGTGAAACCCAGTTGCACATGACACAGAAATGGTATACTCATTGTCCTGGGATCATTTCTAACTGGAATTTGGCCAGACCTTTTTAAGCAGAAAGGCGAGCAGGGGCACAATCCTGTCATTAAATGTCCTTGTCATTTTATCTTCATTCCTCTGATTCATTGCAGATGTTGCTTTGGAAAATGTTTTAGTGCCTTTCTCACTTCAATTACCATCAGTTCACACTCAGTTCATAATGGCAGGGTAATTGAGCAGGGGATTGGCTCACCATCCTTGTGGATCCTTTTGACATTCACTTGTGGTTCCTCTAGTTCTTTATCTTGCTGCATATTTTCCCTTAGAAAACGAAATTTGAAAGTGTTTGAAGGTTTGGAAAAAAGTACAAAGATTGATTTCTTTGGTAACTTTATTTCAACATTAGATTAACTTTTTATGAATTATAATGACAAGTCATAAGCAAAAAAAGATTATAGTAATCATGAGATGTATGACTCAATATGAAGTCAGCACCGAGTGTAATTCACAAATTATTTTTTTGTAGCAAAGTCAAGTTAATAAAACATGATAACAGTATCCCAATGCCATTATTACAGTGCCATCAGACAAACTCTAGGTGCATAAATTACAGCGAATAGTAAAGTAAACCAAGCATTTATTGTGTGTTTCCTTGTCCATCATTTATTGAGTAACTAATTATTCTTACATTAATATAAACATTAGAGAGATTTCTGCTTTTATAACTATTATAATTAAAGAATGATGATTAAAGAATTAAAAAATGGTGACCTTGATGATACTTTGCAGACACAGGGCTGGTATTCAGCTATTGTGATTTTACTCTGTACTGCAATTCACTGGCCATGATAAAATATTAGATTAACTATGCTAATAAATTTAGATGCTCATAATAATTGAAAATTTGGTAAAAAAAAATGTTATCAAAAAATTTTCTGAAGCATCATACTTGCTCTTCTATGGCAATATTCCTAAATAGCAACAAAAATGTTGATTTCTATAGAGAACTGGAAATAGTAGTTCCACAGTGTGGTGGTCTGGCAGTCTTTCTGGAAACAAATTAAGAGGGAAATAATTATATAAGACTTCAGAGCTACAGTGTCAAAAACTGAACTAATGTCTGAATCTGGCAGGCATTTATTAACCAGTCTAAGAAAATAACAAGTTTTTTCTGTGCTTAGTTTTAAATTATCTAGACCTTTGGATTTGTTATGCCCATATGTTTGCTAACACAAATATTATTCCTCCTAAAAGTAAGCAAGAAAAATCACCAAAACATTCCAGAACAACCATCAATGGAAACAAATGTTCAAACACAATTTAAGCTTTTTGGAAGACACTTCAGGTAAGCTTTTCCTAAACTTCGGTACACAGATTTATAAATGGATACCTGAATACGTTTTTTACAGTGTCACACTCGTTCATCAGAGCGGAATGAGGTGGTGTGGCCTATTAGGTGCTTGATTCTCACAACAGCAGGAAATTCACTCATTTTTCTTGCTCTTCTTTTCTCTGCCCTTTGGCTAGAATACCCCTAAGGGCAGTTAGAGAAAGAGCACTTTTACTTACTTGGGTTGTGTAATCCTCTTAGCACTGAACAGGCTGTTCTGACAACATTTGCATTGGCAGTGGACAGAAAGAGCTCTTCTGACCAAGCAATAGTCTGAATACCTTCGATTCATGGTGTTCTCCTTGCATTCCATGTCACAGACAAGACAACCAGCCCTGTCTGAACCTTCCCACCCTCGTCCACCTTTGACTAGGGAGAACATGGACTTGCCTTCTGTTCCTTTTGAACTTTTGCCTAGTCCACAGAATCAGCATTGCTATTAGGCTAAGAAAATGCTGCTCACACATCTTCAAGGGTATTCCCAACCTTTCTTATTTCCATCGGTGTCCTTGGCCAAGCCCAAAGTAAAAAAGGCCCTGCAGGGCTCCTGCCACCAGGCTGTGTCACAACAGCTCTGGCACTCCCACGGTCCTGCAGGACAGAGGGGCCCTTTGCTTGCCCCATTAAGGTGGCACCAGCCAAGCATAGCAGGTGGAAAGTACTGTGGCACTGAAAGGCACAACATCCTGGCACCACTAATGAACAACTAAATTCAGTGCTTGTATTGGGCTTTACTATACTTGTGAAGGTGAGCACCATCATCCAGCCGAATCTTGAGAAAGTGCTTAAGGAGTCAAGCTCTCCTTCTTTCTCTGCAACACTTCCATTTCCTTTCACTGCACCCCTTCTTGCACAGCCATTTGCCCTCTAATCTTTCAAATCCAGTTCTAGGATGCTTTTCCATACTCCCTCCATTGACTCAGCCCCTGTAGGATTTCACACCCAGGAGTTTGGTAGAAAATTCAACTTTTTCCCTCAGTTTTCTTGATTTGTTTTTACTACTGGGTGATTTGGTGAACCTGACTTATACCCTCTACGTACAAGAAACAGAAGTTTTCCTCCCTGGTAGGAGGCAGGACATCCGCTGAAGTCACATAACCCTATTGCTTAATATTTCCAATGGTTTTCAGATATCTCTAAAGCTGCTCTCATACCTGTGAAGAGTTTTTGCACGAAGCAATCAGAGTTCAAACTAAGTTCCCTGTCTCCAACATTCACTACATCATCATCAGGCTCCTTGTTGTCTGGATTGTAAGTTGGATGAGACTGGATTTCTTTTCTTCTTTTATTTTTAATATCCCAGCTCCATATTTATGCCCAAAAATTCTCCAGAGACAGAAAACATCTACAAGATTTTAATGAGGAGACTAGTCTTGGATAGGGCAAACTTTTCTTAACCTAATGTTTGAAGACACAGCTCAGAGAGGTGCTGAAAAAAATGGGTCTCTATAAACTAGAAGTATTGCAGTGAGGACATCAAAAGGGATTCATCAGAGGAAAAGGCCTTTTGTGCTACAGTCAAACTGTATTTCTGTGGTAAATCTATTAGTTTCAAAATTAAATTTTACAGGGAATCTCATAAGGCATTTTAATTCCATATTTGTCTGAGCCTAATGTATACCAATACATTGTAGTCCTAATCTTGAGAATTTGCTCATGCTTTTAGCTATTGTTCACATGCTACCTTCTTATTCTGTACATCTTTTACATGAAGTCTCTATTATTATAACTTGAGTCAAACTGTTTTTTTCTCTCAGATGTATAGTATATGCATATATATTTATTCTTAATATACATGAATAATTTTTTAAAAAATATTATCAGAGACAATTTTGAATGCCTTTGTTGGAGTTTTGTACAGCAGGAAAAAGGTACATGTATAGCAAAACAGTGCTACACTCTAGCAAAAGGTAAAGGTAAAACGGGGCTGTGTGTTGAATACGTAAACCAAAACTGTGAGGGAACCAACATCAAAGAAATATCTGCATACTCCATGCAGTGACACTGCCTGTGTCACTGAGAATGCCATGGAAAATATGGTGATATGGTTACTGGGCCCAGTCCTTCACACTGCTTTGCAAAATAATAATTTTATTCAGGTGAATCTTCTCAGGAAAGCTCCTTGTATGACTCATCTGCCTAAAGGTGCTCCCATGCAAAATTACTGGAGTGCTTACACCCACAGTTTTTTTAATAAGATATTCATGGAGAAATTCCCAGCTGAAGTATGAGTTTTAAACATTTTGCTGCGCTTTGAGGGAACCCAAATTCTTCTAAAAGCTCTTTGGCCCATGTATAGAATTACCTATAAGGAAAAAAAAAAAAAAAAAAAG
>VWZG01000660.1:206587-239123 GCA_013396735.1 Grallaria varia | reverse complement strand
AAAAAAAAAAAAAGAAGGTGGTAGATACACTATGCACAGATTTTTGAGAAAGAGTTTTTCTATTGACATATAGAAAAAATACCAACTGACCTTTCTCACACAGCGAGAAAAAATTGTTTCCTTGTGACTCTGTATTTATTATCAGCTTCACTTTGGGAGTCCAAGTTATTTTTTAATATTTCTCCAATTTGCTTCTTTTCAAGGGTGGGGGAAGGATGAAATGAAGGAGATTACATTTGATATTTATATTATTATTGCTGCACATGTGATTGTGTCAAGCTGTAAATTCCTCGCTAAATTTTTTAAATCCCTCTGATGTCTGACAAGGAGTTGGAAAAATATAAAGGTTAAATTTTATGGTTTTTTTCCGTGTTACCATAGTCTGCAGTTCTATTATAAACTGTCATCTGTAATATAATCAAAGGAAAATTAGTAGAAAACCTTATTGTAGTCCAAGGAACATTCCTTTATACATGAATTTACTGACTTTAATAGGATTTAGACTGTCTGGCTCAATCCAGAGCTTTTAGAAAAGCTAGGAAAGACTGAGTCAGAAAAGAACTGTATTGTTTATGGGATGTCCCCAAAACTTACCTTGAATTACAGTAATGTATAATATGGAAAAAAATTGCCTCCCCATTAAGTCAGAATTTTTCAATCATTAAAAATGTGTCTATATCATCCTTAATATAGTGCTTGTACCTTTCTCATTGCTGACTGGCACCACTGTCAGTTTCTAGCTTAAAAAATTAGTAGTAAATTTAGAGTTCCAAAGGGTTGCTTGGCTTCCTTCTTCCTCTTTTTTTCCCTGGTCACTGCTTGGCTTTCAGACCCAGGTTCTTATTTGCATTTGTACTGACGCTAGCACAAGAGAGTGTTTGGCCTGGAACCAGGCAGAACATGTGGTTGGAGGTACAGTTCAAATGCAGAAAAAAGATGATCTCTTTGCCCCAGGGAGCATGCACCTTTTTAGCTGGAAAGGAGTTTCTTACCCAGTAGCTGTGTCCCGCTCCGGCAAGACTGGACTCTGTCTTCCCTGGCTGGACAGTGTGAGACAGTAGAACTTGCTTTTCTCAGAAGTTCTCGGACTTGGACATCTGCCAAAGTCTCAAATCACCAATCAGACCATGGACCCCATAACTGAAGAAGATGCTCGCTTCTAATCTCTCTGTGAGCCAATACATAGCTGCACCTGAAAGAAGCAGGAATTGAAAACCTGATACTAGTGATAGCGTATGAACTTGAGAGAAGACATTTGGAGGCGCTGATGGATGAGAGGCTGGACATGAGCTGGTAATGTGTGCTTGCATCCCAGAAAGCCGATTGTGTCCTGGTCTGCATCAAAAGCAGTGTGGCCAGCAGGTGAGGAGAGGGGATTCTGCCCCTCTGCTCTGCTGAGACCCCACCTGGAGTGCAGCATCCAGCTCTGGAGTCCTCTGCCCAACAGGAAGGACATTGACCTGCTGGAACAAGTCCACAGGGGGACCATCAAGACAGATGGAGGCATGGAGCACCTCTCCTATGAAGAAAGGTTGAAAGAGTTGGTACTGTTCAGCCTGGAGAAGAGAAGGCTTCGGGGTGACCCAATTGTAGCCTTCCAGTACCTGAAGGGAAGATACAAGAAAGTTGAAAAGAAACTTTTTATGAGAGCATGTAGTGACAGGACAAGGGGGAATGGCTTCAAACTGAAAGAGAGTAGGTTTAGATTGGATATTAAGAAAAAATTCTTTGCTGTGAGGGTGGTGAGGCCCTGCCGAAGGTAGCCCAGAGAAGCTGCGGATGTCCCACACCTGGAAGTGTTCAAGGCCATGCTTGATGGGACTTTGAGAAACCTGGTCTAGTGAAAGGTGTCCCTGCCACTAGCAGGGGAGATGGAACTACATGAGCTTTAAAGTCCCATCTAACTAAAGCCATGATTCTACGACACATCCAGGAGGTCCATGAGCAGCTACCTTGAATGTACATATATTTACCAAAAATTATGGATAACAACAAAGGAACCGGATAACAGAGGGAAAAGCTATGCTCTCTCTTATTCATCTGAATGACATAAGCATTCTTCTTGTTCGCAAGTGGTCCAGCTTCAAAATGCAAGATTGGAGAGACATGCTAGGAAGACCTGGTTAGGGATGTTGGGGAGGTGGGTCCAGCCCTGCGGCAATGTTCTAACTACTGGGCTATCACATCAGCAGTGGGTGCTGTGTTTACAATCCATATATTCCATATCTCATGGGTCAAGTGAGATCAGTAAGATGTAAGAGATCACAGAATTACAGAATGGGAGAGGTCAGAAGGGAGCTTTTAAGATTATCTATTCCAACTCGCCTGCTCACGCTGGGTCAACTAGAGCCAGTTGCCCAGGTCTATGTCCAGGTTTAATATACCTCCTAAGATAGAGGCTCCACAATCACTTTGGGCAACCTGTCCCATTATTTTATTACCCCTACAGGAAAAAAGTGTTTACTGATGTTGACACAGAATCTCCTGTGTTTAAGTTTGTCTGGTCAATGAGTACCACTGACAAGGGCCTGGCTCCCTCATCTTTGTTCCCTCCCTTTCGGTACTTACAAATATTAATAAAATCCACCTGAGTCTTCTCTTCTCTAGGCTGGAAAGTTCCAGCTCTCACATCCTCTTTCCCTGTGAAAGGTTCTACCAGTCCCTCAATGAACTTCATGGTTCTTCACTGGATTTGCTCCAGTAAATCCCATTCCCATTAGATCCCTATGCTTTTAGCCAAAGAAATAGAAACATAACTTCATGGACTGCTCACCTTCTGAATATGCCTGAATTTCTCATACGGTCATGAAGAGAAGTCCTGAAATCTGTCTGACTGAAAATTCTGTGGGCTTTAAAAGGCATTGGAAGTCTCTCTCCAGTTTCAGGAAACTTTGTTAATTTTAGGTTGATGGAATTATTCCCCTCTTCTTATTGTTCACCCAGTGTCAGGGACCTACATTTCTGTGAGCCATTGCTGAAGTACCTAACTAGACAATTAGACTCCATGGGCAATGTTTTGTCCAAAGTACAGAAACCAGCCCACAGAGGAGAAGCAGAAGACAAAGAGATAATACTGGTTTGCAAGTTTGGTCTGCCAGTGTCTGAGTTCTTTCATGTCTGTGTCATTCCCTAAAATTTAGACAAGTTCAGCAGTAGCTGGAGAACACCATTATCATGTGCCATGTTGGTGGCTTTCAGAGGTGAACAAAGTTGTGACCCTTAAAATGCATGACCTCCATAAACTGAACACTGCATTTACAATTGCTATAGTAATATGTAGGACTGAGGCCTTTACAGTGTTACTCTGATTTCTAACTAAAAAAATCTACATATTAGCATAAAGCTGGTGAACAAGGGTATTTAAGACAGCATCACTTTTTAAACTTTATTATAGTAGAAATATAATCAATGTTACTGAGTAGAACTGAAACTTAATCCCATCTTTAATGTATTGGCATACTTCCATCCAATACCCCGAAAATTCATTTCTCTATTATTTTTTTCTATGGGTTTTTACTGTCAATAATTTCTTTTATTTCACTTTTAATTATTTTATTTCCACTTTTCTTTTAAATAAACGTCTTTTGTTTTCTATTATCACTAGACTTGCAGCCTCATTCTCATTAATTTCTTTCATTGCTTCTTTATTTTTTTAGTTCTGCTGCAACAGCTAGAGTTTACTATGGATTTCTGTATAGAAAAATGTATCTATAGCTTTTCTAAATATAGATAACTATATATTATATAGATATTATGATCTAAATTAGTTCGCTTTTCATTTTTTGGAGGTTATCTGCATTGTAGCTAGGATAAAAATACATTCTCATTTAAGTCTGTTTTTCAGTCCATCCCTTGACATCCAGCTAAGCCCTTTACAATATGATTTGCTGCAGAGAATCTGTTGCAGTAGGTCTGAGTTTCTACTCTCAGTTTCTCCCTCCTTCTGCCCCTCTGTCTAGAAAGCCATCAGAAGCTGCCAGCTGAGGTGTGCTCCCTGGAAGATTGCTTCTGGATCAATGGCATAGATTGAAAGGAGTGGTGTGAAAGAAGGTGGAGTTGCACCACAGGCATGATGTCTCTCAGCAAAACTGAATGCTTGCTTCCATAATCCATGCATGTCATGCCAGCTGAATGGCCTTGGGAGTCTCTATGAGCAAATGAGGTGACAGTAATAGGAAAGGATGATCCATTAATAATTATAGCCCCTGTCTCTGGGATGTTGGAAACAGCCATTGGGTCAAGATTCATCTCACCCATCTGTAGCTATTTGTACAGGATCTACAGCTCAGCTGGTCTCAGGAGAAATAGAGGCTCATTGTCAAGACAGAGACATCTATAGGGAACTGAGATGTTCAAGGATAGCCTGCCTGGCCTCTGGCAGCTGGGTAAAGACTCCATGTCTCCTGTGGGCCCTGTGTCATATCTACTGGTCTCATACAGATGTCCTGGATAACTGTGGGCATTTAGTGTGGAACCAGTTACATAGATTCCTCCAAACCCCTTGATGGCATTGTTTCAAGATACAGCCTAGAATATTTTGGGAGTACTATCCCCAAGAAATGCTGCTTTCTTCTCTTTTTCTGTCACAGGAGCCTCAACATGTAGCTCAGATGTGTGAATGTCAACAGTGTCCACTTTAATCTAAGCTGCTAAGGCCATTTTCAGCACTCAAGGGTAGAGTCCTGTTAGGCCCCCTCACAGCTGGCACACACAGGCCCCGCACCTGTAGGAGACACACCCCTTCAAATCTGTAGATGGAGGCAAGACCTCTGAGGGCACCTGGGATGTCAAAAGATCCTGATGATAAGGCAAATGAATCCTGGTCCCAGCTGCTTGTGGGGAAGCAGGCTACTCTGGCTAGATGTCCACAGCCTGTAATGGGTGCTTGGACATTTAGCTCCTGTGTAGGCACAAAAATATGTTTTTAACTAGAGCTGAATCCCATTTTAGACTAGAGCTGAATCCCATTTCTAAAATTTTGTGAGCTGAACTGCCTTCTCAGAACTCAGGATTAGATGTTAGCAATCAGCTGGTTTCTCTTGCCTTGTTTTTCTCTTTCCCTTGTCATGGCTGGAGCCATGGCCGCAACCACAGCATGAGGGAGAGGGTGTGATATTTGCTGCCCCTCATTCTGGTGTGCAACAGAACAAGTGAGAGCACTTAGTGAGTTGCAATCCATACCAAATTATGGGAAATACTATATGCCATATGCATGTAATTAAGATACGACAAAAAATTGTAATATGTTACCATGTCACTTACACTACTCTTCCTGAGTAGTTATATGTGTGTGTCCTTTTCAGTGGCACAGATTTTAAAAGAATTATTGGAGCAGAGAGTTCCCAAGAGACTGGTTCTGGAGTTGTTCAAAGTGGGTCTACAATACGTCTCTTGTAAACTTTTTGTAGCAAGGGAGTACAGTGACCCACTTCAGTGCCACATTCCTTTTCCATCACCTCTTCCATATCAATACGAAGACATGGTGTAGCACTGCCAGCAACATCTGCAGAAAAAAAAAAATATCGCAACAACTCACACTTCATGAAACCTTATAGTGGAAAAGAAAATGTGTTCCAAACCACCTTGAGGTTCTGGAGTTAATTCACCATTAAGCATGAGAGACATGGGCACTGCAGTCTCCTGCATTGTTTCCATCATGGAAAGCCCTAGATTTTTCAGTCTCCCAGCATGGAAAGCCATACAATCAGACAAAAATGTGTATATTTTAGTTTGCGCATTTACTAAGTATTCATCACCTACTTAAAATCAAGCAAAGTCAAAAAAAAAAAAAAAGACAGCACCAGGCATTAATTTTATAGTGAGCTGTTAAACATGCCATGCTTCTAAGCTTCTCTTTCTGCAACTGGCTGAGCACAGGCAAGTTTTACTACTCATACTGGATCCACACTTGAACTGGGAAAGGTAATTATTCTAGCTGCACTGTAGCTTTTACCTTTTGTGCCAGTAGTTGTTACTGAGAGGAGTGAAAACTAGGACAAGGGCACATAAAACAATTTTTTTAAAAGCACAGAGATGACCCAATCATATCCCAGACGACTGAGAAGCAAGAAGTGAAAGAAAATGATTGGGTACTTTGGTTTTAGCCAATCCTACTAGACTGTATTATTTTTCTCATGGTGCTACAGAACAATCCTTAAAAGTATATGGCAACCCTCTGTTACTTTACAATAGCAAGAAGTCCTGAAAAGCGCACATTGCTTGGACAAGTGATGAATGAAAGATGGGAATCCATGTGCAGCAACAGTAGGACATGAATCTGTGGCTTGGCAGTCTGTCTGGAGTGGCTGGTCCTGTGGTCACTGACCCTGCACAGAGTAGATGTGAGTAGGTCCTCACAAATGGGTCAAGGGCCATGATCGGATCCATGTTGCAGGATGGGATGAGAGCTCGTGTATGACCTAAGTGTCTTACAGCTTGAGATCTCACTGGCTGAGTAATATTTTTGCTGATCTTTGTCCTCAACAGATTGCAAAACCTTCTTGCATATTTAACTCTGGTTCACTTTCAGTTCTGTACAAACTTCCGTGCTTGTAAATGGAAGATTACCTGCCAACCAGCCACATTACTGTTTTCTATAATCTCTAATTTATAATATACCCTCTTTCCTTCTTTGGCATGAAGTTCAGGCACACTAGCAATGGAGCATTCCTGGCACTCAGAAACTGGTGATTCAAATCTTCTCAGGTATTTATCGCTTAGTGTTATAACTGCAGCAAGTGTTTTTGAACAGTTCCTCTAACTGAAACATTTAACACAGTGAATAATCTCCTCTAAAGAAACTGGAACATCATGGCAGTTATTTGACAGCTGAGGGGCTGTAGAAACATTCAAAGCATATGTTAAGGCTTGCTGTCCAATTAGGATGCCAAATGGCAGCTGAAAATTTAACATGTTTAACTAGTGCATAGTCTGGGGATTGACTGGGAAAATGTGATTTGGAAATGTCCACAGATAGGAGGAATAAAAGGAAATTTAAAAAAACCCCAAATAAACCCAAGAAACAGAGAGTGTCCAGAGAGATCTGGATTTTTGTGCTGTAATAAAAGATGGACAGTTTGCTTGACCACATGATAGCCATTGGCTATGAAAATTTAGGATTTTTGTAACTGAACTACTGGCACTCAAAGACTTGGGAACTTAAGACAAGCCATCCAAATTTTAGATTTTCTCCCTTTCTGCAAACAGTCATTCCTGTGAGAAACAGTATGCCTGCAATTCCACTGGGTTCCATAAAACCTCTATTCTCTCAGGCAAAATAGGAATTAACCTTTTTCATTATTACTAGAGCACCACTCAAATGTGATTATAATAAATTCATAAAAAAATACAGCCCATTAATGTGAAGTTCCTACCAAAAGGTAACTACATACTTTGAAAATCCAGATCTGAATAAATAGAATTCAATACGAAAACCTCTTGGGATTTCAGTAGGATTGAAATTCCACTCTTTTGTATTTCTTTAGTAAGTCTCCTTTAAAAATGTTTGCTACAAGAAACACATGCCTTTTTGGTTCCAGGTTTGTTTTCTGAGAAATCATAGAATCACAGAATATAGTGAGTTAGAAGGGACTCATCAAGATCATCAAGTCCAACTCCTGGCTCTGCACAGGTCCATCCCCAAGAATCACACCATGCGCTTGAAAGTGTTGTCCAGATACTTTTTGAACTCAGACAGGCTTGATGCTGTGACCACTCCCCTGGGCAGCCTGTCCCAGTGCTGAATCACCCTCTGGGGGAAAAATCTTCTCCTGAAATCTAACCTAAACCTCCTCTGACTCAGCTTCATGATGTTTACTTGAGTCCTGCCACTGGTGACCAGAGAGAAGAGGATGCTGAAGACCACAATGAGGTCTCTCCTCAGTCTCCTCTTCTCCAGCCTGAACAAACCAAGTGACCTCAGTAACACCTCATATGGATTTAAATCATCCAGAATCTCTTTCCTGTCTGGTTATGCCCATTGAAACAAATGGATCTCCTCTATATTTGAAGCACACTTTGAGTAAGGCTGGCAAATCTCAGAAAATAAATTATTTCTTGACTACTAGCGTATATGTTCCGAATCAGTTCAAAAAGGCCTTTCTACCAAGTTATAAATTGTCAGACATTGTTTATGGTTGAAAAGCTGTCATACTCTTCAGAACCATGTCTCAAATGCAATGTTATAATTTCTATATGTTTAAAGAATAAACTTTATTGATGAAACAGTAATTAATCATGCCTCTTTGGTAGATGTAATTGTTTCTCATGTCAATGAGCAAAGGGACATTCATGACTTCAGCTGCAGAACAATAGAAACCTGAAAATGACTGTGCTTATTGTCCGTGAAACAACGAAAAACTGTGGTAGGTACATTTTACAGTCATGTCATAAAACATATCTGAGTAAGAACATATGCTTTTTTGATCATTAGGGTTTTTCCAACTGGATGAGCCAAACTGCACAATACTGTAGAATTTACTTTGATTTCCATAATGAATCACTAAAGCAATCCCACAAGGCTATCCCATGTAATAAAAGATTAACTATTTCCTAGTACAGAGAGTCATGTTTATGGATATGTGCCAGTAAATTCTCTAATTCAGCATAGCAGAAATGGACCTCTGACTTTAGAGTAGATATTTACTCTAATTTCAGCTGATCCTTTTGTGACACAAAGTCCTGTGTGATTGCAACTCCTATTAGGTTTCCATACATCTCTGTGTCTCATGAGACCTAGCAAAAATTATGTTGGTACACTAAATACTGAACTGAAACCTGCTGGCTCCGTTTAGCCATTTTGCCACAGTTGTAAAAGGAGTGCATTTTGAAGCAATATAAGAAATCCTGTTTATCGCAAGTAAAAATAAAAATGTGTTTCCTCACATATATATTCACTGTCTTTGCAGGTAAAATCCATTCTCATGAGATCATGGAAGCATTCATACAGTATTTTTTGCTTACACCCTGATAGGAAAATTTCTCCTTAGGTAGCGTGAATTTTACTATTTCATGGATTTATACATTCTACAGAGAGGCAACTAAGCTTTCCAAATCACCAGGCACGTCTGTGATTATCCTGAGCACATTATTTTGAGTTTTCCATCTCCAAAGTGTCTGTCTGATGAGAACAATGTTTCCTCTAAGGAGGGACTAACAGGCTACCTATGGCTTTGCAAATCAGGACAGGAAAAAAAGGACAGACATGTATGGCAGTCCTCAAGACAGGAGTGTGGCTTCTTGATTTTTTTACTTGCAGTGTTTAAGTCATGGCAGGACTTCATTTAAAGAATTGCTTCTGAAGGGAGAGAATTAGTGTTAATGATCCAAATGAATGCTGTTTTCTTAATAAACTATAAGATAAGACACGATAGCCTACAGTTCAGTGACGCTCTGTTTGCCAGGAATTTTGTGCACCAGCTACAGCAGAGCGGTTGTCACGCATATGAAAACTTCCATATATGTTTGTTCCCAATAGGCTCCCAAAGCAGCTTAAGAGATCATGCATATTTGATTAACTAAAATGTGGTACTGCTAAAATGCCTTAAGAAAATAACCTTTGTAACACTTCACAGTCCAGCGAAGTCTGGGGTGCTAAATGTGAGTTCCCATCAGTGACATTACCATTCAAGACAATATTTGGAGGTCACTTCCAACCCAAACTATTCCATGTTTCTATTATAGATTCATTTTTCATTTGACGTATTAGTATTGACTTACTAAGGTGCATAAGGAGAGTAGCTGATTTATCATTCAGCCCAGTTTCTCTATTTATACATACCTCTAGGTTCTATTTTTGAATGGTCTTTCAACCCCTCTGAAAACTTACATCTTTCTTCTAGAATTTTAGAACCACACGTAGAACATGTTTGTTCATTTGCCCTGTGCATCTCCAAGTCGCTATAAAAAGAGCATGGTAGGTTTAATTGAGAGTTTGCTGGATATTTTCTTAAATTTCAGGATCTGAATGAATAGGAAATTGTGATTAGTTTAAATTCACCAAACAGCTGTTAGTCTGACTGACATGAATACTCTATGGAAGCTGAGATTGATGCTGGGAAATTTTTTTGTGTCCCGCTTAATATAAAATAAAAGGAAATTTGAGGTGAGCACCTCTGTAACCCAAAAGAAGTATGAATTCTCAGGAAATCAGGATGGAAAATGAAAATACCATTCAGCTCTAAAAATGGCAGAGTGATCAAGAACTTATATTGATCTTATATTTTTTCTGTCATTAAAAGACAAACTGTCAAGAATCAAGTGCTATGAAAAACCCAAATAAACAAGGAATTATTTTGCCATTCTGCCCGCAAGTTCAAAGTTCAAAATATACATATTAGGAAACAGTAGCTGAAGCCTCAGTATATACGAGGTGGTTGGTATGTGATTTCAATTTCATTTTCTGAGAGTAAAATTGTCTAAGAGTCAGTTGATTTAGGGTCAGCCTTCTCCTTTGTGTCAGAATTGCTGTGACCTTGAGACGAAATAGAAATTCAGTGGTTGACTATTTGTGCTTCTGTACCTGCTCACCCCATGGGACTACACTGAGACCAAAGGTGGGTGGTCCCCACTGGCATAACAAAGCAGCATTGGAAGGAGGCTGAATTAGGGTCGGTTTTTTGTCCCTAAGATTTCAAGGGAAATATCCACAATTGCTACATGCACAAGCAAATCTCAGGAAGGACAGAAGAACTACTTCAGGGAAATATTACTCAAGGCAGTTCTTTGTGCCAAAGTTGTGTGTGAAGAAAAATGTGCCTCCTTCAAATGGAGGTTTTAGAAATATCTTGAAAAGGTACTATCAGAAATTGGGCCAAAGTTCAGATGAGAAAAGAAAATTATCTTAAGGTAGCCCTACTCATTTCAAATAGAACATCACTGATATAAAGTCTGTATCTTAATGAAGTAAAAGTAATGGAATATATTTGGAAATTATTTAGCATTCCTTCTCATGGGCTCAATTTTAATGAAATGTGAGCTGGCAGTAGTACCTAAGTGAAGGCACTGCTGAGGTCCGCTGAAGAATGTTTTCTGGCAGCCATTCATGTTGGAGACACTGTTCACAAAAAAAAAAAAAAAAGTGCAAAGCAAAAGAAATCTGTTGTGCTGACTTTATTGGGAAAGCAATTAGATTGACTGAACATTTTTAGAAACATAACCCTGATTGCTACTGTATGTGTTGTTGCAGCTTACAAATTATTTTCATATGTTAATAATTCATTTTTTCCACAATGGTACTACTGATTGTCTGGAAGCCTATAATTGATTCATTAAATTGTGTAGTTCCCTACAGTTTGACCTCTATTGAAGTCTCAGAATTTGTTGCAAGCTATTTTAAAAGTGCAGAAACGTATCACAGCCAGCAGCCTTACACCAATATAAATATTTTCTACAGCGCTAATGCTCAGAGTTCACTTTCTGGCAGCTTACCAAGAATCCTGCGTAGGAATGCACTGAGCTGGAGACCCCTATCTAATAAATTTTATCTGACACATTCAAACATCCACTTTTATTACCATGTCTGATTTTCCCATGCTCATACAATTTAAAGCTACAGCCTCACCCTCTCTCCTCTTTGAAGAAAGAGTAGTATTTTCAAACAGAATGTCACAAGGGCACATTACCATGAGCACTTTCATCTGTGGAAGCTTAATACAAAAGAATGTATACTATATATTCAAAAAAGCACATTCTCCCACCAATCCCACCACCTTTCCACAAATGCTTTCCAAACAATGCAGAGAGGGAAAGCATATTTCTGTGACATATGTACAGTTTATGGGCTGCAATTTTCTTTTTCCTCTGGAGAATTGTTAATACCAAGTCCTGATGTTCTCTAGACATGAAGTGCAGTGAATCCTGCAACATTTCAGAGGACTTTGACCCTTCAGTATGCGGTGTCCAGCTGAGGATATGTTTCTAAAGTATGTAAAGTCCCTATAACCTTGCTATGATGAATTAGCAGCACTCGGGACTATAGGCCTTCGTCATCATTGCCCACACTGTCCCCCTGCCATCTGCAGCAGTCTGGGCCATCCTGCTAATGGGTTTCTTAGAGCCTGAAAAGTACAAGGGGGTCACAATATTTGGAAACTAGATTGATATGAGTCTCTTGCTGGTGCCTCATGTGGAAATGAAGAAATGTCCAAGACAAGATTTTTAATGCAGTATTAAATTGTTCACTGTTCGTGTGCTTATCAGTAACTTTCAGCTTTGCATAATGTTCAAAATGTTGAGATATATATATATAATGCACACAGGAAAGAGTTACTTCAGTAAAAAGATTTCCATAGTCAATAACTTTTCTTTTTTCCTCCTGAGAGAAATGAAAAGACTTCTGAAATCAAGGGCACCCTGCACTGACTCCAGTGACTTTTGTGTTATTATCTCTCCATGATACCAATTTACAACAAAGCAAAAAATTCTGTTCTGAGCTTTAGAAAACATAATTTAACCTAATGTAACATTTTAAAGTTTTGTTTTGCCTTTTTTTCTCACTAAAAAACTAAAGCTGACCCCTTATCTTTTGACAAAATATGAATTATGCAGAAACTCAGAGAAAATAGGTACTGCTCTTTTTATATTTTCCAATAATGACAATTGTAGAAAAAGTAAAATAGCAAATATAAAGAGTTTTATTTTCAATATTTTTTTTCACCTGGAGATTTTCCCCAACATAGACAATTTTAAACTGAAATCCAATGACAAACTAAAAAATTTCCAAAAATCCACCTATATTATCCCAGTAAAAATATACCTAAAATGGGGTTTAACAAGAATAAGAGGACTCTGAGATTAGCTCACTTGGTTAGAGCCTGGTGCTACTAAAACCAAGATGGGGAGTTGATCCAAATGTAGGCCATTCACTTAGGAGTTTGACTCTATGATCCTTGTGGGTCCCTTCCAGCTCAGAATAATCTGTGATTCTTTGACTTAAAGTTAACACACCAGCATTTAAGTACAACACTTAGGTGCTCATATCTTTGATGCAAAACAGATATAAGTGAGTATTTTTTGCAAATCTGAGTATTTGTCACTGCCTCAAAGTATCGACACATTAGAATACCTGGGAATAATTTCTGCAGATTACGGGATCCTTGTGAGAAATCCTGAAACACAATGTGAACTAAACCATACACATGTACCCAAAAAGCCCTTTATTAATTTCATTTATAAGATTTCACTGTGGAGTGAGGCTCTATAAAGCAGCTAATCTGAATTGACTCCAGTCAGCTAAAATGGCCAGTAACACAGAAAATAAAGCTAAAAAACCCTAACAGAGAGAATTATGTGCTGTCTAAGCCATGGTCCTGAAAGGACACACAGAGGTGTTTGACTGTAAACCATGACTATTTCCACCGAAGTCAGTGGGGCCATTCATGCGTGTGCTGAAGTGGAGCACAGAATGAGAGGCAGGATTTGTCCTCCAGCGCCAATCTGCAGAATCACCAACACCTTTAAAGCAGTCTGTGCAAGACCAGGAGGTTTGCAGCAAGAAAGGCTGATGTCCTGGCCCACACAGCAGCCTTCGTGCAGTGCCTGGGAAAGGTGATGCCTCTAACACTGGCCCCCGCTCTACCTACGCTCCCTCCTCTGAGCAGCTGGCTACCATCTTGGGTAGTCTTATCTGCTGTGGCTTGTCAAGCCAAAATATTTGTTTAAAAAAGGATCAAATATTCATAGCTCATTTATGCATTCTTTTAAAAGGAGAAATGAGTCTTGTCATGGTAGATAAATTCCAAAGTATGTGTGAGGAAAGTACATGTGAGGAAAAGAAAGGAAGAGAAAGGAAGGGGGAGAGAGAGCATTTTTTTATCGTGTAACATTTATGGTTTTCTGCTCCTACTGCCTTTCTTCCTTTGCACTGTGTCCTGGTGCTGAGAGTTCGGTGAGGTTCAGCGCAATGGCTAGAGCTGTGCAATCCAGAGCAATGCTGCTAACCCACTCTTGCCACTGGATGTGGTAGGTTCTTTAATTTTTAGAAGTGATTCAGGAAAATTATTTCCTTCCAAGAAACCCCTAAACCACCACAAAATAAGCTTGTCAGTCAACACTTTTATATAAAAGCCAACATAGAGCACAAAATTAGGATTTCATTAAGTAAGACTTTGTTGACAGACTGGTTATTTTCTATATGAAAAGAGTCGCAAGACAGATTTCCCTTGGTTCTGCGTGAATAGAGAGATATAATTTTCCCCCCTCCTTTCTGCAACAGCAGTCCAAATATCTGACCTTTCTGAATGATAAAAGGAAACATTACAGTTGC
Organism: Grallaria varia; assembly: GCA_013396735.1. Lineage (NCBI taxonomy): Eukaryota > Metazoa > Chordata > Aves > Passeriformes > Formicariidae > Grallaria > Grallaria varia. The sequence continues at coordinate 224,860 of VWZG01000660.1, read as the reverse complement.
TTTCTGCTCACCCCTACATCTTCATTCATATTCGATCTCCACAGCCTTTAGTCCGGAGAGGAAAAAAAAAATGTTTGGAATCATTAGGAAACTTTTAAAAGCTCTTATTCCAAATCTCTTCATGAGCACAATTAAGCCAGAATCACTTTGCTCTGCTACTGTAATGAACACAAAAATAAAATCCTTTGAAACATGTAATAAACTGGGCATGCAAAAAAATAATTTTTGACCTAGCTGTAACAATGTACTAATTTTTAAATGAAAAATACTGTATTTTCTCCTTAGTCAGCCCTTTTAATCATGTTTTAGACAAACATATTCCTGGGAAAAATGTTCCTAAATGTCTCTTGCCTGTCTCTCTTTTCTTTTCAGAAGAGATGAAATCCAGTATGAAATCACAGAGGCCTGAAACAATGCATCTGGTGAAACAGGAATCCATGGCATGATCAACGTACATTTTGTCTCTCAAAATATGGGCATTAACAGAGCTGAGATAGCACAAGCTGCCAAGACTGTGAATGTTCCCTCAGAGATCTTACACAAAAAAAGCACACAAGAAATCTAATTTTACAAAAATTTAACAAAAAATCAGAATGGCAGTTTAATGTTCCAGATGTTAGACACATTGAACCAAATAACAGATGCAAGACAACAGGCTTTTCTGACTCTACTATGTTATTGTGCAATACAAGTTTCAGTTACTCAAAACTTTGCCGTTGATATCTGTTTGTGCTGGGTATCTGCATCAAGCTGAAAATTGGGGCAGGGTTTGAATTCTACTGGGCCCTTTCTGAAAATATGGATTAAAAAAGGCATGCATTTTTAGCACTAAGTGATTATGGGGTATTTTCTTCTTATTGTTTTTTCATTTGGTTATTTGGGATTTTTTCCCAGCCTGTGCTTAGAAAAAAATACTTAACTTTTGGCAAAGTGACGTCTGAGCTGTCATGCAATCCACTCTCGTCGTCCTGGGCCGTAAGTCACTGTAACCTTCGCATCCGGCTAGCACAGACATAGGCTTGGTAATAAGACTCTCAGCAAAGTCTGTAGAGTCTGAGTGCGCTTAAACTTCTTGTGATTGCTATGAATTCCCAGGAAATGCACACCCAGTTCCCAAGAAGAAAGTCCACAGACTTCCTCACTGCCAGGTCTACTTTGAGATGGTTTCTTTTCCTGGGGCTGCTACATCTGACTGAGTTAGGAAAGGGAGAACTGGCATGGGGCAACCACAGGGCATCTTTTACATTTTTTGGAAGAAATGACCAAGCAAGCCAAGGTTAGGTACCAGTTAAAATCAGAGATGCAGACTTCTAAGGAGCCTGGCCAAGACAAAGGAGCCAAGCCATCTGAGATTTTACCCAGATCCACAGGGCAGATGAAGGTCAAGAGGCAAAAATCAGGATACAGGAGCAAAGATTGAGCGTGTGGCACCAGAAAAAAACCAAACAACCAAACCATGTTGAAAAACGTCTTAGGAGTTTTCCTCCCCTATTTAAAAATATGAGAAGCAACACAGACAAGAAGGCACTGAGGCTGGTCCCCAGCTAAGTAGTTCTATCAAGCTCTCTTTTATTTAGAAGGCAGTCCACTGCTGGCCTTGAGGTCCAGGCAGTGATGGCCTGCCGTCAGACTACAATTTTATGGGAAGGACCCTGGAGTGAGGAGCCTGCCCCAGCTCTCCTCTCACCAAGCTCCCTGACAGCAGCAGAGAAGGGTAGTACCGGTGTTGTGTCCCATGCACTGTGCTAAACAGTGGCTCCACAGGGTAATACTCAAATGGGTTATTTAATTACAGACTATCAAAATGTATAGACACAAAGAGATCAATCAGTACAAGACACTATTGTTAGCATGTCCCAGCTCTGGAGTATTTGTTTTTAATACCTTAAAAATTGACTTATCAGTTGGATAATTTGGTTTGGTCATAAAACATTGCTTTGCGCCCTGAGCAGACCTAGGCTGATGAGACCTACCTGAATATCTTGCAGACTTTCTGAAGGACCAAATAAAGCTGGGAAGGCAACAGAAACCCAGAAAGATTTTTTCTCAGTGGCACATACCTGAGTGGTATTTCTGGGAATGACACCTGCATCTCCCAAGTCTCAGCTCATGGCCTAATCCTGGAGCTTGATCACTGTTCATCACTTATGAAATGTGACATCCCCAACATCTCTGCTCCTCCAGTGTGGGTTGCTGGTGTCTCAGAGCAACCAAACATATACTCACACCAATGGCCACCTTCTTTTTTTCTTTTTTTCCCCAAATCTTATCCATTTCTTATGAAGACCCAGTTCCTTCAAAACCTTGAAACTTTACTTAATTTCAATTTAAAACAGCATTAATTGCAAGTTCAAACTTAAAGACATTCCTGTTTTCCCTTAATGCACCTGGACTGTTCACATGCTTAAAATAAAGCAGAGGAGCAAGTGGTGGGGAATTGAGAATATGTCTCACAGAAACAAAGTCCAAGAATCCTTATTTGGAACTGACTTTCACAAGATGAGGAATTCCACAGCTCCAAAGTCTGAGAAGTAATTCTTTGTGTTTTCTCAGAGACTGGGAAAAATATAGAGGCTAAAAGTATAGGAGGGTTGAAAGGGGAGAGAAAAGCAAGAGCAGACATCGCTGGTTGCACTCAAAATTAATAGAAGCAGAGCTTGAAGACTTGAAACAGCTGGAACATTTTATTTCAGAGATTTTGCTTTAAAGGAACAAGCACTGCTTGATTTTCAGTTATTATTGCAAATAAACAGACTGAAAGTACACAAGCAACTTTTCTGTTGCTGTCACTATTGCAGGACCCCCAGCTCAGAGCATGGCTCTGGGAGGAAGAAGAGATGCTTGGCTGTGGCCTTGCCAGCTTGCATGTAGCTGGCCCCCCTTCTGACCTGTTTTTCTTATTTGTCTTTTGGGCAGGAGCTGGCACACAGAGCTCTCTGCAACCAATGCATTGCAAGTAGAGTAATAAGAATAATAAAAAATACTTATAAAGATGCTATTGTGAAGCATATCCAATACATCGCATGTCTGACACAAGAGCTGTAAAGATGGAAGGACCCTGGGATTTCTACCCAAATCCTAAGCAGTCTAGCCGACTGCATTTATGTCAGACCCTTTTGGTTTTTTTGCTTTTAAAAGTTCCACAGCATAGCATTGCTCCTTCTCTGCCTGAAACGGGTGGGCTGTGGATGGCAAAAGTTCCACTTCTGTATTTACCCTTCTCACTGTCAAATATACAGTATCTCCTTTTCTGATCCCCCAGTGACTATGGTATTGACAAAAACTAAAACTTTCTATTGCAAATGGCTTTTGTCAGCAACCATTGAGGCCTTTACAATTTTGCATACTTGTCCTTTATTTTTGTAATATTTTCAAATTTTATTCTAACTTACGATACAGCAAATCATTCACCAGATGTGAAGGAACCTTGAAGAATAACATTATTGTTATTGTTGTTATTATTAATCATGACCATGAGTAAAATGAAGAAAAGCAGGCTTCTGTTTTACTTCAGTGGAGAATTTGGAAGGACAGCAGCATAATTCATTCCAGTTAGATCATTCATCCCTTTTCTATCTCTATTATTCAGCCTATTAGGCAGTGGGTTTGGTTCAGATAGAATATTTCAGGGCCTGATTGAATCTCAGCTCCACAGCTGTGTTCGTAAAATGTGCAAATATTTGATGAGTCTCAGGTGCATATTGAGAAACCATAAATCTTTCCACTGCCTGTCTGATTACTCTGCCTTCTTCTGAAGTCTGCTGACCCACCTGCACTTGCCTTGTGCAATGGCTGTTGTCCATGTAAGTGAAAATGGGAAGGGGCAGAGGCAGTGCAGGGGAAAACTGATGAGACAGGAATGTCACCTTTCTTGCACCCTTTTTAATTGAGTTGCCAATCAGGACATCTCTAGGTACAGTATTTTTCCAGCATAATTCAGGTAAGGTGGATTCAAGACTGCGAAAGTTGCTATTATGCAGATCACATGATCTTCATGAGAGTTTCTTGAGTCTCTAAGTTAAAAACTGAGGTGGTATAAGAAGGGAAGGAGACAAGTAGTAGGAATCAAATGTAACAGTAAAGACTTACTCATGTTTGGTAACAGCACAGAAATTTAATCCATAAAAGAACAGCATTTCAGTTAGCATGAGATTTAACAAGATCTTCGAAATTTAATTTTTCCCAGACACCTACTCTGGCAACTTCAGCAACACAGTGGCTCCCTTGGAAGCTCTGCAGGGAGCTGTGTCCTGCTGTGGCATGGTTACCCATAGCGTCCACACTCTCTGTCAGATACCTTTGATATTCAGTGAGGCATTTCATATGTTTTATATCTTGAGAAGCCAGTAAGAATCTTGTCTCTTATCAAACTCAGAAGCTCACTGAATGCTCAGCTGCTGATGCAAAACTAACTTAAATGCTTGTTTGTTTGTTTTGCTGTGCAAAATTCTGATAGCAAGTATCAACGTTCTTGAAAGGTTTGCTTTTGATACTTCTTTTTTTTTTAACATAGTCGGAGATATGAATAATACAGATCTTACTGATGTCACTGGACATTTTTTACATTCAGTGCAAAACAACTCCCAGGATCAAGACAACACTGAGTCAAAGCAGTGCTTTAAAATATGAAGAGGAGTTTCAGGTTTGGTCTCCTAACTCTGGAACCCCTCAAATGAAAAACTATATGTAAGCAGTATAATGCACATGGATACCCACCAACACCCTTACTGGCTAGGTGAGACCAAAGCAAGGCCAGGCCAGATCAACCCGAGAGGTGGGTTAAAAAAAATATAATTAGCAGTCTTGGTTGACACTGGTGAAGACATTTCTCTGATTAAGCCACTGACATCTGCTCAGCATGGGTGTGACAGAGAAGCTAGTTCTTTGCTTTTGGGCACCTAGTTTTCCCACCATCACCTGGATGGTATTTAAAACAGTGGCTATCTTCTCCAGAAGTGTCTTTCTCATAAAATTACATGCATATCCCAATTAGAGCTTCTTAGATATCATGAGACAGAAGATCATGATACCCCTTGGTGTCCTCTATAGATCCTGTAATGCTGATTAGCATAACCCTACTAAGGGTAGAACATATGCAGACTTGCCAAAATGAAATCATGACATAGAAAAGGGCATAGACTGGCCCCAGTCAGGCCTTGTTTGAGTGGGTTTTCTATGCAGTGTTGGTGTACCACTTTCTCCCTGCAGTGATGGCAGTTCAATGGAGGATGCACAGTCTTCATCCCAGATGGCTGGGAAGTGATGCCCGTGAGACTTGTCTCTCTCCCTCCCCTCACCCTGTGCTTCAGGTCTGACATTTCCACCAGGTATGATGTACTTGGTCTACGCGTGTCTCCCTCAGTTTAGCACTGTTTGGGGGAGTTGGTTCCTTATCTTCTGGGAGAGTTGCCTTAATTTACATTGGCATTTTGTGCTCCACCCTAGATACTGTGAAGTAGACAGTTTCCATGTCAGTGAAAGAATAAGTGAATTGGGATTCAGTTTTCAGACACATACATTTTTTTATAAAGCAAATTTTACCAAATTCTGCAGTGACCTTGCTGTTCTTTCAGGTCAAGGGTCAGCTTGGAACAACAAGCGCAGGCTCAGCATAAGCCCTTTATTTTCATAAGCCTTTTATTTTCAAAACGTTCAATTAATGTTTTTGTGTATACTTACTAACAATGATAAGAAAAGTGCTTTTTTGTTTTCATTCAAAATGTTGGAAAGAAAATGGTGACTGACTTCTTACTGCATTAAAGTCTGTGCTGCATCAGTGAGAATAAGCAAGTAGATATCACACTGTATGTAATGTCCAGTGGCAACATTATACCATGACCACTTTGTGCAAAATCCTTTCAAGGTATAATTACATGTTTGTGTATTACTTTCAAGTTTGGTGGTTTTACTTGGCTAAAGGGCAAATAATAGGTCTATGAGCCATACCAACTCAAAGACAAATTTATAAAAATCATTTTCCAGTAGCAATACTTCCAAGGTTCTTAGGCATTGAAAAGCCAAAAGGAAGAAAAGGAAATATTCGAAAATGGACTCCTGTTCCAATGTGTTCTCTGGGTGTTGTCTGCAGTGCCCATCTCTGAGCACAGTGCTGACCTGCAATTCCCAGTAACAGCCCCTGCACAGCGCCAGCACAGACATCAAAGAGCCGGCTGAGCTGTGACTGCACTGCCGTGGTGCACAGAGACAGTGTTTTTGAGTTAGGACACTGTGTTCAAGGAAAAAAACCAAACCAACAACAGTCATCTTATGTATTGCAAGAAGCTATTAGTGCAAAAGAATGTTGCTTTCTGAGCTTGCCCTCAAAAATATTCCAACCAATTTTGTTTTTCAGAAAGATTCTCAGAAATCCTAACTGATTACAGCCTCAGACTAGCCTATTAGAAGTACTGTCTGAAATCAGCAGTCTGATGTACAATATAAAGGAACAATATGTTATTTTGTAAGGAAAAATGGGATGTGGTTTGCTTACCCTCTTAGTTCTTTCATAAGACACTAGCTGTTACTATATGTTGACAGAGTGAAAGCTGAGGAATATATCTTCAAACACAAGCCTTATTTTCTTAGAACCTATTTCCAAAAGCCTCATAAATCTATTTGGCAAATTACTGTAATTATTTTTTCATTCCCTTGTTCATAGTGGGAAATACAAGTGTGTACTGTAATTACAAAGGGATTTATCCACTGTGCAACTTGAACAACTCTCCCATCTGTATTTTCCCCTCAGATGTAGACATTTCAGGTTTAATCCAGTTAAACAGAGACAAAATTGTGCCTATTGCAGAGTGCCCTGATTACAGCGTTACTGAGAAAGTGGCAAGTTTCACAGGTGCAATGGTCCCCATAAATTATCTGTTTCTCAGTAAAAGGAAAATAGATAATTTTTAATTCTTTCATTTGAACTAATGCATTTGCTTCAGGGGAAGGGAAGGGCCACAGAACATGCCTGAAATACTGATACAGTGCTGTGTAAAAGTGAGTGATAGCCTTCAAAATAATGCAAACTTGAGTTGCGACCAAATACATGTTCAGTGCCTTATGTGAACAATGATGAAAGTGCATACCGTTTTTTGCGGTGACTTTAAGGATGATCACTCCAATTCCTCAAAATTCTTTCAGTAGGCCAGTGTCAGGACATCGCTCTCGATGAGGAAGCGGAGGCCTTGGTGAAAAGGTTAAATAAACATATTGTTATTGTCCAGCTTTAGAAGCGGATATTAGATTACATACCAGGAGAGCAGGCCATGCCTCTCTTCAGCGTTAAAGGACGTCTGAGACTCCATTTTCCTGTAGTGCCGTGTTCAGTTTTGATTACCTACTGCTTCCAAGTTTGATTTATTTATCTAAGTGCTATTCTAATATAAACTCACTGAGATCAGCTCTGCCCTTGATCCCACGAAGGCAGCTCAGTGGGAAATGTGGCTTAAAGCGATCAAGGACAGAAGTGAATCCATTACCATTTTCTGAGGTATCCATGTGTTTATTTGCATTCAGATTTTTTAAAGTCCTTTCATATAGGATCAACAGATTTTGTAATGGGAGTGCCAGTTATGATGTAGGTTATTGAAACTTTAATAAGCTTTCACATGAGCAATGACAGCTCTAAAGATTTTTAACTGGTGATGTCTTAACAGAAGATTTTGTACGTGTGCATATGCATATAAAACAATGAAGGTTTAATATCATGGTGCCTTGCAAAACAAGAGCAGTATCAGTTATTCATTATCAAGATAGTACTAACAGGAATATTAGATACTTTTAAGTTGAAAAATAGAAAAAATATTGCTATTACATTGCAAAGAGCCTTGCATCTTTCTCCTATATGCCATTTTCTCTAGGTCAGCCCAGGCTGCCTCATAGCTGACTCTATGGGCTTGGTAGCACCAGTGAAATCCCCACAGGGACTGCTGAGCGGGTGGGCTGTACTTAAGTACTTAAGTATTCTTGTATGCTTACCATTACAGTGCTGGACTTGATGCCCCCACACGTCTTGCTTGGAGATCCTGGCATCAAAGGAGTCAAACTGGCTGTGAAGGGAGAGAAGGTGAATGTGGGGAACAAAGAGCATTTCTGGAGTCATCACAAATTTGGCACGGTGGCCAAAAGGAGTGCTGGGGCAGGAGAGGGAAGGAGAGGTAAGAAGATGATTTTGCAAGCTTGGTCAGGGCTGGGTGACTGATTACTGGAACAAAAATAAAGGCAGAAATGGAGTGAGTAGAAAGTATGACCCAGGGAAAAAAAAGGAGACAGAAGAGATGACAGGCAGGAAATACAGGTAATCAAAGATACTGTGGTAACAGAGAGGGAAGGCGAAAGGATAGCAAAGCATTAGAAAAGGAAGTAGAGAGAAGATGATGCTAGAAGAGAATCAAATGATCGAGATTGATAATGTATATATGGAAGTGTCTCACTTAGACAAGTGCAGCAGCAATGCCAATGTGAGATTAAAAGCAAAAAGTAACAAAAAATATTCTTCAGTATTTAATTCCATGATTGGCTTTAGCTATCAAGTAACAGAAAACAGCTGCATTTCATAAAGCAACAACTGGTCTGCAGTTGTAACCTAATCCTTGCATTTGACACTTAGGAAAAAAAAATATTTTCCCTACACATGTGATCCAGTTAACTGACTGGTACCAAATCGATGAAATCAGTGAAGTTGTAAACCCAGTTGTTAATAGCTTCTTTTGTCTTTGGGTTTTTCCCTTGTATATTTCAATCAAAGAGGGAAAGATCAGGTTTTAGAAGGCTGGGCATTGTCTTTCTGTGCCAATTTAACCTAGTTTGTTGATTTCCCTTTCCCTCAAACATATGCATCATTGAAAAATAAAAACCTTACAAAAAAGATTGGCTAGGGAATGATAAGAAGCAGTAGGTGAAGATAAATATTAACCGAAAGTTTGAAGGTTGAACTATTTTTTCAAGAGCTTAAAACAGATGATCTCATGTATAGGAATGTAAAATCTGAAAGTATTTTAACAAAGGAGGCAGTGAAGTTATTTAGATACGGTCATTCACTCCTTCTGTCACTGGCCCAGTGTACTAAAATGGCAGTATTTCCTAAAGATTAAGCCCTTCCTGAGGAAAATGTAAATAAATGAGCTGTTCTGTTCTTTCAGAACAGTAATGCAGGACATTTAATGACATTGTATGCATTTATGGTGGTGCTTTTCATCCCCATTCATTTTCAAACACACGAAGGAGCTCAGAGAACTGCAGTGGGTTTTGGAGCAGCAGGCTGCTGCCCACAGCTGTTTCACAGAGTGCAGGGCAGAAGTGGAAGGAGAAAACATGCCCAGTGGCAACACATCTACCTTGGTACCTGTATGTCTCTGAAGTTCATTCTTAGAAAACACATCACATGCTAAATTAAATCCATACAAAATGAAAAGTATTTAAGTTATTGTGGTCTTACCTGAAAAAATTCAGACAATAAATTGAACAGATCTAAGTTTATCTTTTTTCTGTTGAAACATTAAACCAGCTCTAAATCTGCAACTTCAAGGATACTAATTTTTTTCCTACCTGATATTAAAGCCACTTAAGCCAGAAGATTGCAGAAAGTCCTTTGCTGGTTTTTATACACTCTCAGTGTCTTTCCTTTTGAAGTAGTAACCTAGGAAAATTTATATTGGTGTGAATTACAATATTTCAGTTAAAACACAGCACACATTTGCGAAGAATTAAAAATGGCCATAATGTCCTAGAGTTCACTTGCACTCTTAAGCTGCAAGGCTGATACCATTTCCATGGTTCACCCCTCAGCTTCAGTTGTTCAGAGAAATTAAAATATTGCAATGCATTGTACCTCTCATCCAGCCTGCAAGCCCAGATTCCTTCCTAAGTCCCTGTGGTGAGAAGCCCTAGCCCCAAAAATAAGGAATGCTTAAATCAGTATGCCACTTCATAGGCACAATAAATAAATCCAATAGAAAGCAGGAGTCATTAATTCTGATGCTCATGGAATTGCATGTTTACCTGTGAAAACTTTTTTAATCTGACATCCTTAAATTACTTCAGCTCCTACTTTGTCCCAAATGAAATCAGGTTTTATGAAAAATTCTGAAGGTGATTAATTGGTTTCAAAGTCTTCCAAATACACTCAGCATTTCCACTGATATTAGTTTTCTTTTCACAGGAGAGAAATGAGGTTACTGGAAAGCATAATATACCAACCTACTTCTTCTGGATTAAACGTGCTTGAAATAAATGTCATTTCTTGTCCCAGTCTACAATTTATCTTTTCAGAGTGAGAAAACTTATCATTGTGTTGTGTAACATTTTTTCATGTCACTATACAAAAAAATTATTTGACATATTAAAACTGGAAATACACTGCTCAGGAGACCAAACTCTGTTACATGCACACTGCAATTATGTGCAACTTCATTAGGCATTTCACCGTCAGTTTCTAAAGGACTGGGATCCTCATTAAATAAAGGATTTAAGTGCCTAAAGAGATTTGGCAAACTAGGTTCAAATATGCAATCCAACCTGTTGTGTTCTACTACTATCCATCCTGGTATTCACTAGACTCTGAAGGCACCAAAGGATTTGCCCTTGCAGCTCTTTAATTGCTTAGAGTTGTTGTTCTGGGCATTACAGGAGCTGACCTATTTCTGACAGGGCTGAATGTCTTTGCCATCTAGCTCACACCTACCTAAATGATTTCCTTCCACAAAATGCAAGCAAAACTCCTCTCATGTAACCTTACACTGACACTACTGTGCAGAAGAAGGACTGAACAGCTAAACCAAGCTGCTTTTAGAGGGATGCCCCTCTGATCTGTTTTTGCAACCTGCATTAGGATGTGAGGTGTTGCAATTATGACAACTATGGTATAGGATGTCTAGGAAGACTCTTTCAAATTTAGATATCTGCCCCGTAGTATTCAGATGAGTCCCCCAAATAGGTGGTCCCCCATTTCATATGGTATAGTGAATATTGTAATAGACATCCCCATGGAAACTAAGCAGGTGCTGGCACACTGAAGTAGTGTAGGGCTTTGCAGCACAGACATGTCAGTTCTGCAGAATCACATTATGTCCTTGACCACACAGATCCAATCATACCTCAGAGACTGATGTATTCTGCAGTGTATTAAGTATATATATAGCATAATAATATAGAGTATTATGCACTATGTAGATCCTCTACTAGGCCTGGCACAGCAGAAAATCTCAAAATGTATCCAGAAAGAATGAATCACCTTATAAAATGTACTTGGTGCTTTCAACAAAAGCCTCTTCTCCTATTATCACAGCTCATGCCTTAGAGAGAGGGGCAAGCATGAGAGGCTAGACCACTTTTCCCTTTCCCAGAAGAGATCCATCAGGGATGGCAGGAATCACTCGACCTTCCTGTGCTGCAAAGACAGCAAGAGCCCTGATCCAGAAGAGGTGTAAGCAAGGTCTTGATTCTGCAGCTTGACACTCACTGGAGCACAGGTTCTGGGCCCTGGCCAACAACACCTGCGGCACAGCGACGGAGCTTGGGTCCTAAATCCTGTATCCTTGTACTGGAACCGGGAATATTGAGAACAATATGAATAATGTGGAAATTCAATGGACTGTAAAAAATTACCCTCCAGCATTAGGAAAAATAGCATACTCATTTAACCACCCTATTACCAGTAAGCCAAGGAAATGTGGTATTAAGGACACAAATACACAGTGCGTTTAACACCCTTCAGTAATGATGGAACAGGAGAAACCTGCTCTCTTCAAAGATTTGTTACGCCCTTTTGTCTTTTGCAGCACTGGATAGGAAGACTGTCTCACTAATTCCTATCCCAGCAGCACACCAGTGTGCTCAGTTATAACATGTTTTGGTCTCACAGAAGATCTTACAGGAGAGCTTGTTAGAAAAGTAATCTGTTATGGATGTAGTATTAAAATATACTTATAATCTTAGGGTCCTAGCCAGCACATGATAATTTATTTTAGTACAACTGTTAACTAAATTTAATGTCCTAAGAAATAGTGAAGACTGAGTGCCTGAATAAACAAAACTATTGCATGATTGCACATTTTCAGGTGGACATTTCTTTAAGAGAACATGGCAGCATACATCTTTATCAGATCATCACTGGTGACTTTAGAAGAACTTAGAGCTAGATCCAAAGGCAGTGCAGGTGGACAGACCTCCCAGGAAATCGGAGGAGGACACTCAATTTTATTCTGTGTTGCTGCTTTATCAGTTTATTCTGCTTCTTTGGAAAAAAGTGCTATAACTTGTCTGTGGAGTGAGTGAGAAAGTAGGTGTTAAGTTCAGTATGTAAGGGAAGTCTGAGACTTGTCTTTCCTTGATCAGGTATGAAGGCCTGCAGGTCTACTTTTCTAGCCTCTTTTTCCTGGACATATTGCAGCTCAAAGCACACAAGAAACAATTCAGCTACAAGTTTCAGCAGGTTTTAAATATTGTTAAGTAATTTTTTGTTAATTTCCCATAATATTTTCACACTGTAACAGGATTTTCTTTTTTATTGTAACACATTATTGCACATTGCATGCTCATAATTACCTAATATTTCCAAGCTCTATAGATTTTTCTTGATTGTTAATACTAAAAGGCTTATTAAGATCCTCTCTATCAGCTCATGGTCTCCACATATACTTTAAGTGTTGGCAAGCTTGGCATAGGATAAATGTCACTTTTAAAATATGTTACAGAGTAAAGTGGAGGTTAAAAAAATAGAGATTAGAGTGTTGAGTAAATGTCATGACTGCCAGAATCAATTGAAAATGAGCATTCTTGCTGGCCTTAACTGGAATGAAAAGAGATTTCTCCTCCCCCAAGCCCAGTCCCAGAGGAGTACAATCAGGATGGTACTAATGAGCAGAAAACTCACAAGGTAAGGGTGATGTTTCCTTCAGAAACACTATATGCATTGGTGCCCTGAGCCCCCTAAGGACCTAAAATCTGTTATTGTTCCTCCTGGGAGGTCCGTTTACCCTTAACACACATCTGGCTTAATTAGGTTGACAGCTGCTGCAGGTACTATTGGACAAGGTCCAGGCATCAGAGTGCATTAGCATTTGTTTAATGGTTTAACCTTTCATAATCTGATCTCCACTGTGTAAATGAACCAGAGAGATATCTTTTATTACTTGTTAATGTGTGTTGTGTGTGTATGCACATACTCACACAAACATGCAAGCAATCCACATCAAATGTGTCCCACCACACACGGAAAATCAAAATCTTTTCCAAGGGTAAATTTTTATTCAGTAAATGCAGTTCCAAATACAGCAAAAATGAACAAGATTAACAGTGAAGATAGCAGCAGTCACACCGTACGTAGGGAAGGAAAAAATTCAAGTACTTCCATTTACAGAAAGTGGCCACCACATACTTGCGGTTTTCATATTTTAATTAAAAAGAAACAAACCAGGACAGAGAAAAAGAGATTGTAGTTTTTTCCGCCTACATAAATGAAGCCAACGTAAGAGGTGGTCCATCATAGACTCATGTTTGGCAATAAAGCTCATGTTCTTAATATTTTTAAATAGATCCAATGAACAAAATAGGCCTAACTCTACCCTCATTAAAAGCAGAGTAATTCATTCAAAGTCACTGGAAATAATCTGGTTTTACACTTGGGTACCTGAGGGAAGAATATGGCTCAGATGATTAGGCATATGCTTTGTTTTCTCAAGAGAACCTTTTCCACGTATCCAGTGAAAGCATTTTTTTTCAATTTTAAATATTCTTTTATGTCTAGTTGGCTTCTTTCCACAGTAAATCCCTGTAAAAATAGCCTTTGGCAAGGCAGCCAACTTCAGCACAAGCCCAAACCTTATTGTATCATTGAAAGCAAAACCAAATCCAAAGGCACCTTTCCAACTCCAACCATATTTCTTTACAGACCGACATGCTCATTTACCTGACAAATTATTTTTCACCTTTCTATCGACTCTCAGACTGCATGTTTGGAGACCTTGAATATCAAAACAAAGAAAATCTTTGTATAGTGAAGAACCTCATTTAAATATTAATAAACTAAGCCCTTCAGAAGGTTCTTTTTCTGTGTACACTCTTACCACAGCCTTAGCATGTGTCAGATCTTCTCTGTGGTTTGGTCCACACAGAGGAGAGCCTTCTGCACTTGCCATGTAATGGGATATTCCTTTGGCTGAGGTACTGCAGTTTTGCACTGCATTGCTGAGGAGCAGAGCTTTCATCTCTGCTCCAAAACCGGTCCCAGGGTTAGATGCTCATTTTAAGTGATGCATTTCAATTTTTTTTGCCTATGTGGGACATTTTGTCATTGTCTGTCCTCTGTGGGACTCTGTCAGGTTGCAATGTGTCTTAGCGAAACAGCTCAAGGGACCAATATCACACAATAGGGAGTGCATGCGAAAACATGTTTAGAAACAGTCCATATATTCAACATCTTTGACTATTTAAGGGCAAGATCATAGAGACCACATTCTCCAATCTCATGCACAGTAGGTTTTCACACTCTTATTCCCTTTTAGAAGAGAATTTTCTTCTCTGTTTCAGTAAACAAACTTCTACATGAGCTGCATAAACAAAACTTTAATGAGAATATTGTGGTTATAGACCAGATCAGGGTTTAAGGCCAATTGGGCAGCTGCTGTCCAGGCATTTTTGGTGCTTATAGCACTTGTTTTTTCATGTGTAAACTCTCTTAAGCCATTTCTAAATCATGCAGTAGAGTTAGGTATACAGACTCTTATACTAGCAGAGTAATGTCTGTGCTGGAAAATCCACTCCAGGGCACATGGACCCATGAGGACTTAATGTAAGATGTATCATGATGTACCCTTGCTCAATTCCAGCAAATGTCACATATTTAAATTATAGGGGAGGGAGGAAAGAGCAATCAGTGTAGCATGAGGCAAAAAAGAGAGAGACTTGAGGTACTGGGCCCTTGAATCTTTTGAGAAAAGCTAAAGAATCAAAAAAAGATGCAGTAGCATTTTTTCCTGATCACACAAGTCTTGTCAAAGTCTTTTCTTGCTTGGAGAAAATAGACACAAGATTTTTCCTGGTCACACTCACAGAAAGTCTTGTGCTGGAAGTAATACAGTGCTGCTGCATAAAGTAGTTTCCTATACAATTTAGCATCCTTTGTGCTGGCATGCTTGAAAGAAATTTTCAGGAATCTTTTTGTCACTGTTAAACAATGCCCAGTTCCACACGAAGTATAATACCTTCAGAACTGATCATGGTCTCCTCCTGAAACTCTCTGCTCATATGACAGCTTAAAATTAGCTTTCCACAGATAGAAGTAAAAAGCTATTGCTGAATGCTAAAAAAAAGGGAAACAAAAAAAAAAAAGGGAAAAGAGAGTTGGATGGCATTGTTTGATAATATTTGGCCTCCATAGCTTAGTGTTCAGGAGGAGTTCTGCAGGAAATTGATTTGGGATTTTTTAAATGCTTAGAATCAGCTACATACTTAAATACTTTGCTCAGTTGTTGCCTCACCCCAGAGAAAAGAATAGCTCACTGTAATTTCATTGGTATCAGATTTCCAGTCCCAGCCTCCCTGAAAAATCAATACACAGAATGAAAATCAATCCTGACTCAAAATGTGACCAAAATGTTTTAATTTCTGAATAAAAGTTGCTTCTAAGAAGATAAAGTCCAACTACACAGTGAGGCAGACAAATTATCATCTTAATATATACCTCTGTGTGTGATTGCTTACTTTGGTTTGTGTTGCATGCATCTCTTTGTGTTCCTGGATGATTATTGGAAGGAGTTTCTGGAGGGATTCTGTATCTTTTATTTCCTAATATGTGCTATTGTGTGCATTTACTACAATTGCTAACAGCAATAACAACAGTTCTTAGATGATTTTTAAAGGGGAAATGAATCACTGCCCTGTTTGCAAGTGGAGAAATTAAGGTAGAGAGAGCTAAAAGTAGTGTGACCAAGAGCCACATGAAGACGGGACACAGAAGTAGCTCTGAAACCAGGTCTAGTGTTTGAAGCACACTGTTTTTCATCAGAAATCCTGGAAACCACTACAAGATGTCATTAACTTCAGTTGGTTCTGTATTTTGCCTAGGAAATGCACCACTTCAGGATAAACATTCTACGTCTTTGCCATTGCACTAACACCTTGATTTTGTGTGCAGAATCTTTTCTTTCTGCTGATGAGGGCCAGTCATTCTGGAGAGCACACAATGGCTGGGGACACCATGAATCATTTCAGCAGCTGTGCCGCATTCATGTATCTGTGGGAAAACACAGAAATCCATGAAGGATATTCTTGCACTTTATGGTAAGGACCGTAAAGCTGTTCCAAGTGTCCTTCCAAAAGAAATCTCAACTGTGACCATAAAAACAAGCGTATGGCATAACTGAACATTTTTTTAGTCACAGAATTGGAGCTTGTTTCTCTTCCTAAAGTCATGATTTTTACCTGCGGGCTGGCAGCTTCAAGAGAGTGTCCAAATTCAGGTAGAAATCTCTATGAAGTAAGGAAAAAAAAGAGAAATGGTCAAAAGACTCTATGCGTGCTGCAATGAGATGGAAGAACTGAAAATGATCCCACAGTATAAAGACTTGCAAAACACAAAGGATTATGGTATTTTGAGACATACCTTCTGGAGAGGAAGGATGTATTGTATTTAAGGGACACAATACTACAGTGCTTGTAAGCACTTTTCCAATAAGACATTTTTCTCTGTTAATGTTGCTAGTTGACTGCCTCAGTGACCAAGAGCGAGAGTCCTGGACAGTTGGTGTAAACTAGATTAGAGACCCTCCTCATTTTTTATATGAAAACCAGATGAAAAGTTTGAACACTGCAGTCATGGACTGGCTCTCTCCACAAATATTTAAAATATGGCACTAAATATCTCTAGGGGAAAGTTAATAATGAAGATGATACACGGCACTGGAAAAAAAAAAGCCATTAAGTGTTTCCTGTTATTAAAATCACTTTGCATAATAATGGGATTATAATGAAACTGCAGTTCCATTAATAGGAGGGTGTGTGATGTTATCAACTCTAGTAATTTTTGCACAGAAACAGCACATGACAGTAAGTTATGATTCAGCTAAAACAGTTTCACTCCAGTCTGAGCACTAAGAGTTTAACACCAAACGTTACCCATCTAACCAGAACACCTTTAGAGAAAAAACACAACATTGAAAGTTTCCACCACACTGTGGGTCTTTTATGGGAAGGGTGAAGGAGATTCAGATGTCTGCTGACTTTGTGAGGAAAGGTGCTGCAAGGAGGAAGGATTGGTACAAATCACTCAGCCAATGCCCCATCTCATGGGCAAACCTCCTCAATGACATCTGTTGACAATCTCTGGGTGAAAATAAATTACTGAAAGAAACCAAAACAAATTAAAACCCCTTAGCATTTAGGTAAAAGAAAAACAAATTATTGTTTTCCCTAGAGAAATAATTTTATGCTTTGGGCTAAAATATTTTACAACTGAACTTAGCTGCTTTCTCTTTACCAGGATAAACCACTAAACTTTAGACAAGTGATAAATTTGATGTGCTCATACGCTGCCTCAGCCCACCACGGTGACGTGAGATCTTGGATGGCTCTTCCCACAACCCACACTGCTATTTCTGAATTATAAACCAAGGGAAGGAGGCATCCAAAAGCTGCCTTTCCCCATCAAATCTACAGGTCTGAGTAGGCTAGGCCGGAGCAGAAGGACATAGGATTTTAAGATGGTGGGAGATTGAAATTCTTGCTCCCATTTCCCATTGTTACTTTCAATGGAAACCCTCATGGAGAAAGAAAGCTTCTTACCCCATGAAGGTAACCATGTCTTAGAGTTGACCCTCCTGCAAGACCTGCAGGCGTTTGAGACAGTCTTGTTCTCCCTCTGCCCATTCCCAGCAGCTGGCAAAGGGTACAAAAGGGAAATTGTGGTGGGACCTGATTATTTGCACTTGAGCCATCACTACACACTTTAGTTAAGTAACAATTTTTTTGTTTAGAGAATCATGTTTTGGGTGTTGTTCCTGAGTTATGGTGCTTTCTCTGTCTAAAGAGTCAATGGCAATTTCTTTTGCTGTGGGCTTCAACTGTTACTCTGGTTTAAATTTCTCAGTTGGTGTTTCAGCGCAAAAACTTACACCAACAGTCAGAAAAAAAAAAGGAGGCATTCTTCTGTCCATCATGAAACATAGTCACAGTAAAATATGAGCCTGAGAATTCAATTCCCTCCAATTTAAAGGTAAAGCTTAGGAAAATAATTATATTGGAGTTCAAAAAAAAAAAAAAAAAAGGTTGAAAAATTATGTG
>VWZG01000660.1:11170-206579 GCA_013396735.1 Grallaria varia | reverse complement strand
ATGACCTCTGCTCTTTGGGGGTTTTTTTTGTCTTTCTTCCTGTGTTGGAGGAGAGCACAACATGAAGTGAAATGAGGTCTCCTGATCTCTTCATAGTATGGGAAAGCTACAGCTTCTGTACATTGAGTCATGCCCCAAGCCTGAAACTGTGTAGATTGTTCAGCAAAGAGGGAACTACAAATACAGTGGCAGCTACAGTGCATTTGATTCACTCTGGCCTGCTGTGACAGACACCATGAGGGTACAGTAAAAAACCAACAGAACCTTCTTATTTTACCATTTTCTCCCTAACCTTAAAATATATGTATATATTAATTAAAATATGTTATATTATTTCATTCTTTATATGATGTTAGATGGGAATTTTTAAGAGGCATACAGGGAGTTTTATCATCCTCCAAGATTTCCAGTGAGGTATAATTTGAATATAAACATCTGTGTTGTTGGGACTAGTCTTTTCCTACAGAGAACAATTCTCTGGTTGACTTTACAAAGCCAACAATTACATGAGACAAATACTATGCAACTCTCATTTAGGTAAAATGATTTAAACCAACATGCCATTGCCTTTTATTAGAGATGAAGAGCATAGTTTCAAGTCTGTTGAATTTGAGCAACCGTGTTTTTAGGACCAGTATATCTCATCAGTTCCTCAAAGAGGAGTCAACCAAATGAGGAAGATGGAACAAAAGGTACAAAGTCTTGCTCTTCCCCAGAAGGAATTTTTCTTCCTCTTTTGTTTTGCCAGCATTATATATTTTATCACCTATCATGAAGGATAATATCTGGTCTTATGCAGTTACTCAATCCATTAGACTTCGTGACACTAAAAATAATGCATTTAAATGTGATATTTGTGACTATGTGCCCAGCATGAAAAAAAACATCATTTCCTTAGATTCAATTTAGGCCTAAGGGATTCCAAGTGCAATTATGTTGTTGACTGGATTAGTACAATTGCTTAAAAATGTAATGATATTTCATCAGCTATTTCTGAGACTCATAGATTATAGACCCAGAGGAACAGCCTGTGGAAATAAAGGCAGGATGTGAGAAGCTGGTTCAGTTATATCTCATGAAAAAAGTAATCAAAAGTATTAAATATCGAAAACACAAAATATTCTGTTGTAGTCATCAATTGAAGCAAACAGATAAAGGCTTGAAGAGAAGTGATGTAGCAAACGGGAGATGAACATTTTGCATAAGATGTCATGCAAAAATGCAGAGAATTTTGGATGTTGTGTGAAAAAATTTAAGCACACCTGCCATATAACTGTTGCCTTTTGTAGCTGAGTATATATACAAGCAAGAACAAAAAGTATGTGTACATTTCAAGTGATGCTAAGTCAGCTCAAAATGTAAAATTAATATTTATAATATAGAAAATTACTATTTCACTGATAAATCTGCTAAAGTTATGGCTATTAACATCTTTGAAAAGGTATTACTGTCTGGTACTGTGCTGAATGTATAAAATACATAGCACACAGTGTGCCAACAGCTATCTTCTTGTGAAAGCTCATGTTTTCAAACTGCAGATAGAAACCACTGTACTACCCATAAAACTGGAGAAGGACAGATTAAATGGCACAAGAATAGTCCATGTATTCTACTTCTGAAAGCAAAAACAATAGATGCAATAATATTTAATTGATAAATAAAAGTAATTTAATACCTTGTGAGATTCTTCTCACAGATTCTATTATGAAAGCATTTTCTTGTTTAAACAAAGAACAAGTTGTCCAAAACATGATAGGTTTTGTAAAGAAAAGATCCAGGTATTTTGATGAGGAAGGGTTTCTCTAGGTTAAATTAGTCATAACTTGTTCTTGGAAAAACATACAAAGAAAGGATAAGTCAAATTCTTCTGTAATATGCATGTAGACAAGAACTGCATTTGAAGATTAATTATCTCATTATTTTGCTAATATGCTGTAATTAAGTGAGCTGTAGCACTGAAATTACTAAATGTAGGATTACTATTCCATATTTGAATTAGCTTGTATCTCAGAAATGTTCTTCACCGCACTTCAGCTTTAGGACATAAGCATAATTAAATTACCACTTTATTTGATGCAGCTGCTTCATAAATTTGCACTTCAAAATAGTTCCATCAGTCACCATGTCATTTCCTGTGTTTTTTAATTATTGTCTGGTAAAAAAATTAAACCCAAGTAGTTTAACAATGACACAGTAGCTTTTCCTTACACTCAAATTAGGCCTAAGGGATTCTGTGTGCAATTATGGTGTTGACTGGATTAGTTCAATTGGTTAAAAAATGCAAGGATATTTCATCAACTATTCCTGAGGCACGTGGATTATGCCCAAAAAAATGAGGATTTAATTTCATCTAAATTATTTCCATTATTTCTAAAAAAAACCCCCATAGACCTGGAAAGAAGCTTGGTAGTTACACCAGGACCAAGAAGACAGAACTGACTGAATGAAATGGCAATGGGATTTTTACCATTACCTTCCAAAAAGTCAGGCTTTCAGCCTAAGCTACACTTTGAACGTAATGAAAACATGACATTGGCTCCTGGGGGTGTTCATATTTACTTCACAGATGTTTAAATAGAACTTGTGTATTTTTTCTTACATTCCAGTTTCCGTATTCACCGTTATTTGTGAAACATAGAATTCCCTGTAAAAGCTGGATACCAAGACTAGTTGAACTTTTGCCTTTTGGAGAGGTTGCATCTTAAAGGGACATAATGCCATGGCAGATTGCCACAGATCACTGCTCCTGCAGTACAGTCAGGTATGGGCAGCTGTGCTTGTCTGGTATTTTAATACCTGACTGCTTCAAGTCAGATGTCATTCCAGAGCTATTACCATTACTCAGAAATAGCTGGAATGATAGCTGTAGGCAGTCTACCATTTTCAGGAGAGATATTGGTTTCTTGGTAGTCCTGAAATGTGCAAAGCCACACTGTAGTATTTCTTCTAGACATGATTTCAATTAGAGGACCTGGTTATCAGTCCCTATTGGCATTCTTTATAATAATCTGCTGTATGCTAATATGCAATATCATTAAAATGACATTATTATTCATGAATATATTTGGAAAATCTCATTCATCATTCATCCCTTAGAAAAACTAAAATAACAAATATAAGCAAGGTCATTCATCTTTCTGGGATGCCGCAAATTGGAAGCATCATGACTAACCATGGTACTTTGCTTATGAAAACATTTATTTTCATTCTTATATTTTGTGGATTTTCAACCTTTTGAATGCAGTGGACAGAATGTTGCCTCAAACTACCAAAATAAAATGTGGATCTTCTCTGCCATTCTCCTGAGGCAACAAACATCCTATCAAAACTGCAGGTGGGGAAGACCTCTTCCTGCAGGAAAATGATTCAGGATGTTTCTACTGAGGGATTTCTACCTTATAAACTCTATAACATCTTGGTATCATCCAAAGGTCACTGGAATGGAGCAGAATGCATTTATTTGTAACAAGTGGGACAGCGGAACTAAGAGACATTTCACAGCTGTCGAACACAAGGGTAATCTTCCCAAACTAGAAGAAAATATTCTTGTATAAAAGGGGGAAAAAAATAATATTTTGAGTTTGGTGAGACCTTAATTAAAACCCATGGGAAATACAGGCAATAAAAATGAACTCTTCTAAAAAAATCTGACTTTTAAAGAAATTTTGTTGTTGTCAAACTTAAATCTTCAGTGGCTATCAATCTTCATAGCTCCAACTGTTTGAGTGCCACTATCCCAATACACATCAATTGTGGCTCTGAACTTTCAGTAGTTGGATATCAGCCTGGTAAAGAAAGACAGTGAATTACTTAAACAGATACATATAATCTCAAAGGTTCAGATAAAATCATGCTATTGATGGATAGATATAGCAGGTTATGCATGCATTTTATTGTCAGGAAATCAGCAATAAATGTGGCAAAGCATGTGCAGCAAGACTAATTCTTAGTCCTTTGCGGATTTCATCATATAAATACATAAACCTTACAAAAACTACATTGGAACCTCCTTGGTATTTCTCAAATGGCTAAAATCAACTCCCTTGTTGTAACCATGAAAATCTTTCACAAAAAGTAAAAGTAAGCAGCAGTCATCAGCAAATCTAGCTTGTGGATTTCAGAGTGCAAACTTCCATCTTAACATTGATTTTTTTATCTAGTTAAGACAGGATCACTTCTAAACACTGCCGAATTTTTTGAGCAGTCCAGTTGCATATCTGTACATGTATTTCACAGATTAGGGTATCACTTTTAGAATAAATTAAAACTCTTCCAAACATTAAATATCTTTTTTTACTTTATCACCACTTTTTTCCTCTCATCCAAAATGTAGAAATTAATCCTATTAACAAGAGCTTCCCTCTATAGTAATATGTGATTGCATACCCATGTCCATAAGCAGGAAATTGGTTTCAGTGATATGACCACCAAATCTGTTATACTCAGATTCCAGAGATCACCACTGGTGCTGGTTAATTAATCTCTATACCTCTGTAATAGATGTTGCTCTGTTAACTCTATGTATTCAAAAAGAGAGGTGATGAAAGTCATGATGAAGTATGCTGGAAAAGTGAAAAAATGCAATGGCAATAGTTATAAATGGTACACTGTAATGTGGCGGATGCAATTAATATACCTAATATACCTATAAAAAAACTCATCCTGTTCTCATCGGGGAAGCAGGCTGTGCTGTGTGCTTGATCTATGGAGTCCTTCTGCACTTTAATGTGACCAAACTAAATTATTTCCCCTGCATCTATTTAAAATATGCTCAAATGATGTCATTTCAGAGTAGATAGTTTGCACTAAGACAAAGAAATACAGGAGGAATGCTGAAAAATATTAGGCTCATGTATTTAAGTACATTCCATAATGTTTAGCATGTAAAGCTTTTTCATTTTGCCTCTCATATTCAAAATTACATGGGAAGTTATCCAGATCCTAATTTATTCTTCTTCTTAATTATGCTCTGCATGTGTAACATGGTAGTTAGTGGTTAGTGGTGAAAAAGTATTTATTTCTAAAAAGCTTCTTAGCAATTGGAACAAATTTCTTGGTTGGTATCTTTATCATCCCCAAAATAAGGAAATTGGGAGGAGTGTCAGGAGGGAGAATATACAATGGATATATTACAGTGTTCTGTTTTTCTGTCTGTTAAGTATTTTTGATACTTATGTGTCAGCTTTCTAAGATCATGAACAGGCAAATTCACTTGTCTTCCATGTCTCAAAGGACATAACAGCGAGCTGAATCAGCCCATTAAGTCTCAGTGGTGCACATCTTGCCTTTGATATTTTTCTACCTCTGAAGAACCATGTGCTGATGAAAATAAAAACATGCAAAGTGTGTGTACTAATGGTGAAAACTTGTTAGATGTTGAAATTACAGCAGAAAAAAGATACAGAAAAACTCAGCGCCCTGTGGTGGCTGACATCCCTGTTCAAACCATATAGCACACAGCCACAGCCACATCCTGCAGTCCATGGGATCTCTGCCCACGTCTGAGAAGAGATTGGAAGATGTAAAAGCCCTTTTACTTTCTCCCAAGCAAATTCAGGCTCACCAGGACCATAATTGGGCCCAGCGTAAGGACTGGTGCTCCTGCCAATCCCATGTAGCCATATGTCCCCCTTTCCGAGCTGTCCCATGTTGCCATCTGTCCCCACGCCAGCCCGGCCGGTCAGGGCCATCTGTTTCTCCCTGTCCCATCCCATGGGGCCAGCTGTCTCGCCCCTTTCCAGGCTGGTGCAGGCACACACCTTGTCTGGAGGTACAGATTCCTACCAGTCATGGATAAATATCTGCTAAAAGTGACAGAAAACATGAGCAGCAGCCTAAAAAAATCAATTTGTTCTGTCTACGTTTTTTAATCAGTGTCTAGTTAAGGTTTCACCATGCAAGCTTTTTTGCAAGTTCTCCTAAGTTCTGGCACTGACATTTTACTAAACTCAACTCAGGTGGCAGAATTGGTACTGGGAGACAGTGGGAACTGATTTTGCAATGTGCCCTTTACTCTGGTGCCATGTGGGAGCTCATCTGGGAACACAAGTTTACAAATCTGATCCTGTAACTTCATAAAAGCCTGGTTTTGAGTCTGCAGTGTTATTATGTCCAGTGCAGTACCATTAAGGTGGTGGCACTCAAGGAAATAAACCCGTCTACTGCTCAGCTTTTTGAAAGTCTTGGTCTGCAAAGCTGTGTTTAACCAAATGAGTAGAGAAAATGGAAACACTTTTGAATTCCTATAAAAAATCTATCTCCTTGGTCACTGTGGGCTCTTATTTGTATCTAGATGAGGGATGTGGGGAGAATTTTTTACTTTCCAGTTGCATGTTCTCACATCCCTGCTCCCTACTGCGACAAAACACAGGCATGCACCAGCTGTCCATTCTCCTTCCCTCCTACCTTCTCACAATCTGGTTTCCACAGTTAAGAAAACTGGAGGTGTGGACTGGACATGAGCCATCATTTTTCCTAGCAGGTAAGTCTAGACATAGCATATAATACTCTTCATACCGGTTCTCTTCCCTCATTTTTAATCTGTAGTACATTTTTATTTATATTGAAATGAGTACTTTTAAGTGTTCCAGTTTGATTGATGCCTTGGAGAAATCAGTGTCATTATTGCTGCAAAATATTTAGGGAGGAATTGTTTCAACATTCTGGCTGTTTATCCCATAAAATATTTTCCATGAAACACTGGAGGTTAAAATATGAGATCTGAAATCCCATATGCATTGACGTAGATGCTATAACTTCTGCTGATTTGAGTAGGGCCACAAAGCCACCCTGTGGTGAATATTCTGCTCAGTTTATCTCTCTACATATCTAATCTATATAGGTACTCCTAAGATAGCAACAATGTTTTCCTGGTAGTAAAGACGTGAACAGCAATCTGATGCAAGTTGGAATGTTTTATTTCATTGGAAAATGGAGTATTGTTAAATCAAAGACATAAATAAATCTTTTTCTCAATTATTTTCAGGAGTTTCAGGTTAGACATATATGGTTTAGCACGCAGCTGTATACTTTCTCTGGGCTCTGCAGTGAAGGTCTTAGGTGGTTGTCAGATGTTCTTTTGGCTTAAAAAGAAGCACAAAGGATCTTAAAATTATTTCACAATGTGTAATAAGGAATGATGAGTTGCACTGACAAAATAAAATTTGTGTTTTAAACATTAGCACTACATGTCGTTAATCTTAACATGTGTAGGTGCATATACTATGTACACCTCGAAGAATTAATTTGTTACATTTTTAAAAGATTTCTGATGAATATCGAAATATGGTTCCATATAAAGTTGCAGCCATGATAAATGTGATATTCCACTGAAAGCTCTGTCTCAACCCAGACTTTAAATAGAGCAAAAATGCTTTTGCATCAGAAAACCAAAGCAAAGCCAAAGCCCTTGCTTTCAGAATTTCTTTATTGTGCACAGGCAGTGCTGCCGAGGGTCAGGATGCAGGGAGCGCTTGCTGCCCATCCGCTGCACTGGCAGCAGACTGCACAGCCATGGTGAGATAGAGTTACCCACCAAAGAGCCTGTGGTAGGTTTTGATAACATACGAACAGATGCCATCGAGCCCTACCCAACACTAGTGCAGTTCCAGAGAAGAATGTCAAAAAGGCAGGAAGAGGGGAAAGAAAATCCCAAGATGTAATAGAGGTACATTATCAGACATTCTGCTATGATGAATATGAACAGCAGGTAGTCCATTAAGCCCAATCTTTTCACTGAGCAATTGGAGGTCTGATAGCCATTAGAAGCAGGTCTTATTTAATAGCAGTTGACTCCCTCAACTCTTTCTCCTACAATACATTTAAATGATTCTTTGGCAAGTGAATCAGCTTTGTTTCTCCCGCACAGGTTTGGGAGAGGGGATAAGGAAAGGCATTTATTTTTGCAGAACTGGATCTCCTGTCACCCACTCCCCTCTGAATCTCAACTACTATCGGCTAAGCCAAAATGAACTTTAATAAATGAGCTGAACTCATTAGCTATGTGAAGCTCATGCTTACAGTCATAATGATTTTAAAATGTGTGGCTGCATCTTGAAGAAGAACAGAGCTTGACATAATTTCAGTTATCAAATACTGGTAATTGACACAGAGACAGGCTGTGCTTTACACTGGGTTATAATTAATCCACTTCAGTGACCTCAAAGGCTGCACTTCTGAGAAATCTACCACTTACATTTTGATTCTTTGTCAACTACTTCAGCAGACATAAATTACAAATGAGGTACTAATGAAGTATTTCATCACCTGTTTACCTTCAGTGATCAGTTCCCTTACCCTAATTTACGGGAGGCACAATTTTTTTGAAGCTACTGTCAGCTGGAGCTGCCTCTTACTCTGAGCAGTTATAAATTAGCACATAGCTGTGCTTACTCTCACTGTCTCTTTGTTCTTACTTTTAAAATACTACAGCATAGGAGGAAATTAGTTTATGTTTAGAAACAGATGGATAAAAAGTGAAAAGACTGTAATTTTTTCTTGTCTATTCTTTTGTTTAAAGGCTTACTACATGAAAAGAAATTCCCCACCCATATAAATACACCAAATCCTACTGCAGTGAGTGTGACTGTGCCTATTTACATCAGTAGGGCATATGACTCATGTTGAAAGTAAATCCTATGGTATTGCAATCACTTGGAATGATCTTATGCATGTGTCAGAGTGACCTCGGTATGCCAAGGTATTGCCACTGAAAACCTTACGCTGTGCCTGCAATGCTCACATAACAGACTCTAATTTAAAATGGCAGGTCTTGATTTCCACATGCAAACTGAAAAAAAGTGGTGTAAGGGATAATCTGAGGGGTGAGTAAGCAACAATTTTACTTTCAGAAGCTGGCAGATGAGGCACAGCCATATCAACCTGACCTGCTGCTCTAATGCATGCAGGCTGCTCCCTGTTCGCTCCCACTCGTACCAATGCCTCCCCTCCATCCCTGCAATACCTTCCCATGGATTCTGCATGATCTTCCTCCATGATGGAGGCTCTTTTCTTTCTTAGGCACTAGTGCTTTTGCCCCCATCTCTTCCTCCCAGCAACCTGATCAGTTTTCTTTCACTTCTTCCTGCTGACAACAGTCGTTCTCCTGGTCTGTGTTAGTGTCTACACCATGCTCTCCCTTTTTGGCACTATTGTGGGGCCCAGAGTATCTTTCAACCCAACAAAAGCTAAGTATTCTCCATGTTTTTAATGTGAGGACTCCATATTTTATCAACTTTTCTAAATCAGGAAAAAATTAGGAAAGTTTCTTCACATTTTTCCAGACACCTAAGAGGAAGAGTGAAGAACTTTAATTATGAGGAAAGCTACATGTAATTTGTGAGTTCTGTTTGATTCTAGGCACTTCACATGAAATCCACTAATGGACTCAGAGTTGGCTAGAGTTCAGGGCAAACTTACTTTTCAAGTCTGAACCAAACCAGGGAAGGTAGCATTCGACAGATCATCTGGATTTCATTGTATGTTGAGGTGAAACAGAAGGTTGCCTGACAAATGAGAGTAGAACATACTTGTTTATTTTTTGACGAGGTCCTTAATTGGCTCCTTTAAGGACTGACTTGAAGAAAAGAGACAGAGAAACAGGCTGCTGTGTTCTGTAGAAGGAGGAAGCATGCAAAAGGTGGGGAGAGATGAAGTGTCTTGGGCAATGCAGGGGCTTCTAACACTGCCAGACAGGAGGCAATGAAATGTACCTAAACATACAATTTTGTCTACACTTGAAAATCTCCTATGGTAAAAAAAACCAGGAGTTATTGCTTACAGAAAATCATAATCTTATTCTTGTTGTACTTAGGCTGACAAACATCCTTGAAAAACCAAGATACAAACCTTCAGTACCATATATCTGGAGCTAGAAAGAAAGTGTAATGGAGGTATCGCGGAGTTCTTGGGCTCAGCACTGGCACAGTGTCCTGGGGCTGCCATACCACAGGGTCCCAGGGCCACCAGTGGAGAGCAAACAGCCTGTGCCCAGGAGGCATCCCAGACAGCCTCTCAGCAGAGATGCTGCTGCAGCCTTTAGGGACAAGTGAAAGTTCCAAGCGCAATATCCAGTACATAGGAGCACAAATACACATGCTTGGATGGTGGAACTGTGCAGCCCATGTGCCTTTAGAAATTTCTTCCTAAGCTTTTTTATGCATTCAGGTCCAGTTAACAGAAAAGCCATACCATAAATTCCCACTGCACTGGTAAAATAATATTCTTAAACAATTTGCTTCTGTGTCAGTTTTGCTCTAAGTTTTACAGACTGCATTGCTGAGGGTAGGAAGGCACTTGAGATAACTTTGCCAGAAGGCCACATGCACTGAAACCTGGGTACTCTTTCCCAGAGATCTCTAAGTTGGAAACCTATTGCTGAGATTCATTATCCTACATTATACAGGACCCACTCCATGACCATTGTTCCATGAAACACATAGGAAAATAAAAGGCTGTGCTTGTCTTTTGAATATGCTGTTTCTGAACCTCACCACATCTCCTCTGTCTCTCTCAGCAGAGCTGAACACATCTCACATTCCTCAGGACTGACCATACTTGATGCAGTAAATGTGCATATCCTGGGAAAAACAAAACCTGAGATCAAAAGTGTCAGCAAGGCCCCACCTACTAAAAATTTCCATAGCTTTTCATAACCAATTACTTTTGTATACAAGGGGAAAAGAGTTATTACTATAGCAACTATCACAGTACATATTAGGGAACATTTTCTTAAACAAGTTGTACTTTCTGCACGTACAGGCACATCATGATGACACATAATTTTTTCTTTGGCAGTTTTGCAACATTTGCAACCAATATTGATTTGTTTTTCAGTGTTGATGGGATACATTTTGTGGTACTCTCCTTTGATAATGAAAATTTTATTTATAAAAGAAATTAATCACTTGGGTGGGGACAACAAAAATGGAAATTAATTATACAGACTTTTAAAGGTAATGAAAGAGGGAGATGGCAGTGAGAAGTGATTTTTTAAGGTTAGCAGGGCTAGAATGGCTTAATAAACCTCTCCTATGAAGACAGGCTGAGAGAGTTGGGATTGCACAGCCTAGAGAGGAGAAGGCGCTGGGGAGACCTCATAGGAGCCTGGTACTTCCTAATGGAAGCTACAAGACAGGTGGAGAGAGACTTTGGCCAAGAGCATGCAGTGATAGGACAAGGGGGAACGGCTTTAAACTGAAAAAGGGTCAGTTTGGAATAGATATTAGGAAGAAATTCTTTACTGTGAGAGTGATAAGGCACTGAAACAGGTTGCCCAGAGAAGTTGTGGATGCCCCATTCCTGGAAGTGTTAAAGGCCAGACTGGATGTGATTTTGAGCAGCTTGGTCAAATGGAAGGTGTCCCTGTCCATGGCAGAAGGGTTGAAACTAGATTATCTTTGTGGTCCATTTCAACACAAACCATGATTTAGTCGGTGCTCAGCAATGTTGGTATGTACTGTCCACTGTGCAGGATGCAAGTACAGCTCATCTCTATGGGCAAAAAGAAGAGGTTCATCCATCAACCAGTTCATGCCATGGAAAAAGAATCTCCTTTTTTCATAGCTAATCCCAAATCAAGGTAGCAGTTGAGATGCAGCTGAAGTTTGTCTATATTTGCCATCTACTTCATTTCTGTCATTGTACTGCTGCCAATGGGTAGCCCAGAATGAGAAGAAGAAAATTACTTACCATGAAATACGAGCTATTATTTGGATGTTTTTTCATTCCATCCAGTGGCCACAGACAGAAGGCAAACTTGGCCCACCTGTGTGAAGTTTGCCTTCCCCTGTAGGCTGTTAGACTGGGCACTGTGCTTAACACTGGCAGATAAGACTAGTGCAGGCATGTGGGTGGAAATGGGGAATGGACTTTCTGGTTATGGTGCAGAAGTGAAGCAGAAGTTACAGTATCCCTCTTACACAGAGAGAGATACTATGCTATCCTTTGATGCTCTGTGTCTTCTGGATTTACCTTGAAGGAGAGAATTGTAAGGGTTGCAGTGAGATGAAAGACAGGAAAGTAATTTAGAGAAACAGGATCCCATGTTCTTCTAGAAGCTTGGACAAGATCAAATAGTACACAGATTTCATATGCATCTGTGAAATAATTGAAGTTTAATTCTGTTTTTTTATTTTTTTATTTCTCTGGTAGTGATGTGCCGTTGTGCAACATTTTAGACTCCACTTTATGCCCAAGACTGATTGAATTTTAGAGACAAATGAGAAATTGTTATTACAGTTTTAATTTCAAGCAGTTTGTGTAGAAGGAACCTGGAAACAAACTTGTACCTACTCCTAAAATCTGCCTGGGAAAACTCCATGCAACTAAAGAATTTTGGGTGAATCTAAATTCATCCTTCCTTGCCCAGCTCAAAATATTTGAAAATGTCAAAATTTCCTGAAAAGATCTGTATACCATTCTTAGGATTCAAACTCAGCAAAGAGCTTAACTCCATGCTCAATTACATGCATATGCTCAAGTTCTCTGCTGAATTGAAGCCTAAATTTGTTATCCTTCCCAGCTTTATGATTGTTGCACAATTTCATTGTCAATCTGATTATTTAAAAAAAAAAAAAAAACCAAAAAACACACCACCCTATGAGAAGCAAGGGAAAGCAGAAGACTGTGTGTCTGTTTCTATTTTAATAATTACATGCACTTAGAAAGTTTAATTACATAGTCATTAATTCCCGCTCACATAAAATCCTGGCTAGTTTATTTTTATGAAGTAATTTTTACTTTCTGTAGTCTTGTTGCTCACAAAACTGGCAAATGTACATTTGTTACAAATCAAGAATTATCTGAAAGGTGAATTTCATATTAATGGAACTAATGTGCCTTCTTTTAAAACATCTTTGGTTATTTCATTGCTTACCATAATTTAAGACTTGGCTGCATAACGAGCGTTGCACTTTGGCAATTGCTGAAATGGTCTGTGTGTGGTCAAGACAGCTGTGTCTGTTGTTGCTGAACATAATGCTGACTTAAGTAACCAGTATCCGCTTCAAGTAGGATTTCAAACCTTTTTGCTTTCTTTCATTAATACCAGGCTACACAGACAGAGAAAAGGGGGGCCAGTGCTGACCTGTCTTGCTTGTTGTTCTGCTAACTGAGCGGCAGGCAGAGAGAACAGGAACAGATTGCAATCTCTGCCTTCAAACCTTCAGCAATGAACAGCAGCTGAGCAATTTCAGGATGTTGTGTTTTGGGGTTCATCTCCCCATCTAACAAAATGCTAATCCTCAAATGACTTCAATTTCCACTTCCAAAATGTTCTGAAGAAATCCCGTGCTGTCTGGTGCAACACTTTGGTCTTTGAGCTGCGCAGAGGTGGTCTGATCCCTATCTCACTGGGAACTGGGAAACAATGTCACCCAAGTCAACATATAAGTAGTATATACAATATCTAAACTTGGCATGAGAAGAAAATTGCCCCATGATTACACCACTCAAGGAAGTACTTTTAAAGCTAAGAAGAGAGATGGGGATCAAACAGATATAAAGAGCTTTAGGGCAACCGTGCCAGCTGAGGAATTCATGCCTGAACAACAGTGGGCGGTGGCTGTTGCCTCCCCAGCCAGGCTGCACCTCTGTCCGTGTCCTGCACAAGCTGCCAGTGCACGCACCCGAGGGAAGAACATTGCCCTCCAAGCCGGTGCCGAGCCTGCGCCTGCAGACCTTGCCCACTTTGGGGAGCTGATTGGCGCTCCGTGCCTCCCCAGAGAGAGCGCAGGCCAGGGGCAGCTTTCATCACTGCACCTCCCTTTCCCAGAATGTCCTCTGCATTGAGGGGACGATGCGGTCCCTATGCCAAACGTTATGTAATTTATATGTAAATGAGGTAGAGAATATGCACAAACGAGCTGCAGATACATTGCTCCAGTGGATTCCACCATGCAGAATCTGGTTTCTATCAGAAGCACACACAGATGGGGTTTCTGCAGATTAAAGAAACCAAGATGCGATTGCTTATAAAGAACGTAACTACTGATACAATGCTGAGAGAAAACAGGAAGGCACTAAGTATTTGAGTCTTAAAATAGCACCGCTATTTCTAGTCATGAA
Organism: Grallaria varia; assembly: GCA_013396735.1. NCBI lineage: Eukaryota > Metazoa > Chordata > Aves > Passeriformes > Formicariidae > Grallaria > Grallaria varia. The sequence continues at coordinate 192,515 of VWZG01000660.1, read as the reverse complement.
GTATTTTGAGTTATACCTCCTATTACACTCACAAACATTTAGCTATTATTCAGGGAATATGACTGTTCAGATTTATTCCAACACATTCCAGAACACCCTTGTAAGATGAAATTTAACATCAAGTGAACAACATGTCCTACATAAACCCTTCTTTTAAAGCAAATCAGGGGGAAAAAAATCAAGTCTTCTTTTAAATTAACCTTTCAAGGTCATGTTGGGATAAAGCCATTTAAATACATATCAAAGGGGTATAGAAATGTGCAGTTTACTGCAATGTGTTCTTATACAGTAAGAATATGTCCTCATTTTATACACAATAAACATATTTTCAAAGGTGACCTTGAGGCTACTATTCACATTTCTTAAATATTTGTGTTACAATTAAATCCATGCAAATGCATGCGTGAAGAGTTTAATTTTTTTTTTCTCTAAAAAAATAATGCAAATAATTTCTTTGTTATAAGGGGCATAAATCAGTTCATTTCTGTTGGGTTCACTGGACCTACCGCAATTTGCACTAGTTGAAAATCTTGCCCTGATTCTTTAATCCACAGATATACTTTGTCATTGCAGTTTATATAAACATGAGATCAGCTAGTACTTCCAGACCCAAATGAACTCCTTGATAGTTCAAACTCAGACTTCAGTTTTAAATCTGAATTTTGCTGGCATCATTTATCTTATAACTGACCACAAGCAGACATAGAGTGTTGCTGGGTTTTGTGGTATGGTTTTGTCTGGGGATTTTTAAATTTAAGTACCCTGTTTTTCTCCAAACACAAAAATTTAAGTGACCCATTACAAGTTAACGTAGCTGAGTGTACTTTTTTTAATAAGCTTTGAAAGAGCATTCAGCAATAGCCCAAACAAACCTAGCATCCAACAGATTCTCATTGTTTGAGTCAATCTACATTATAAACTGTGCATAATCTCTTTTTAACAAATAGGACTATTTTCAAGCAATGGAAATGCAAGAAAGGAAAATAAATAGGTGATTTTCTGTTTCATTCCATTATTTAAAATGCACATATGAGGTTGGACAGGTTTTATAAGTCTTCTTTTAATGTGCAAGGACCAGTCCATAAGAAATTTGAAATAAAACAGTTATTCACAAATGTGGTTTCAAACACTGGTATTTTATACACAGTGTCAGTATTATTAATTTTGTCTTGCATTTCCCCAAATAATTCAAACTACTTTGTAGTCAAAACAGTCAGAAACATAAACTTGGTTCATTACTACCCAGCTACATGGGAATGAAATGCAAAGGGTATTTCATGGTGGATAGCCTTTCTGAACACATTAGAAGAAGAGAGAAATACTTAATCCTCTTAAAACTATGGGGAGAGTTTCAGTTGGCAAACTGGTCTTACTGGAATTTGACCATATGCCACCAACACCTCTATGAACTGCCCTAAAATGCAGTTTCTCAGGAATGAAACAGTTGGCTACTGTATTGAGAGGTGAGAGAAGTGTAAAATAATAAATAGTCTAGAAAATAACATGAGGTGAAGACTGAAAGTAATAGTGACCATACTACCATATACTTTCAATATACTTACAATATACTTTCAAAGTACTTTTTATCTGAGAATTTCAGATGAATTTTTACACATATAGTGCTATAATAGAGACAAATATACCAGTGTTACAGAGGAGTAAGCTAAGCCATAGCAAATTTGCACCACTTGCTTTAGGCAATGCAGATGGCTATTAGGAATGCAGGGAATATAATTAGTAATTCTGTATTATACTGTGTTATTTTAATACAGCACCTTTTTCTCTCTGACATACTTCTTATGCATTTAGGACCAGATTTGAAAAGTTGCAGTCAGAAACCTGTAAGTACTTTGTGCATATTCAGGAGAAGTTTGGGTCCTAAATCACTGTGAGAGCATCTGGGTCTGAGCCTTGCAAAGCCAAGTAGAACTGAAAAATCCCAGAACTTGTTTCCACACCAGCACATCACTGAGATACTGTATAGTTTAAGAACAGAACATTGAATTTATGCACTCTAGATCCACTCAAAATCCATGGAACTTTCTCATATGCTGAAAATGAAGAATTTTGCTGAGACACAAATATTGACTATACTGTATTTTATTTCTGGGATGCATATGCAGCTCTGTCTGTGTGGATTACTCAAGATGACCACCCTCGGCAGTGGTCTGTAAGTTCGTCTGTCGTCTAGAAATTGAAAAATGAGATTTACAGATCCCTTCAGAAACATTGCTCTTCAGGGAATAATAGATAAGTTGGCATTAGGCTTTGGTGTGGAAAGTTGCCGTCAGACTGGACAGTTTCACTCCAAAAATCAAGCTTTGAAGTTTACCCTTAATGTTGAGGGCTTATGATATAAATACAAAAGCAAAAATTAAGTTTTATAGGTAATTTACCAGACTAAATATAGTTGTGAAAACTGTTAAAAAAAGAAAGATTCCAAACATAGCAACAAACTTCACAGTTAAAAAAGTGAAATTTGGGAACTGCTGTCTACCAGCTCCACCACATGGCAAAGGAGTAATTTGCAGTTTGCTTGCTAGAAGGAGGTTAATTCACAATCTTAGTCTGCCTCAATTTTTTCAACTGACTTTTCTTCAGTAGAGGGGTCTCAGAGAGCAAAACTGCGCCAAAGGCACACGAGAATTTAAAACGGGCTTCATAAGGCAGTAACTCATGGCCTGCCAGAGCAGGCAGTCCTATTGAGATGAAAAACTGTCTCACTCTGAAGGATTGAAAACTACACTTTCTTGCTTGTGTGTAGGAGACTAGAGACTGATTCCTTCTTGGAGCTCTTGCACATGACCATAATGTAGTTAAACCAGAAAATTCCCTGGCTCCGGGGACAGACAAGGCACAGGGGAGCTGTGGTGCTACGAGGTTACCCTGCTGGTACATCATGAGCCCACCACCAGTAGGCAGATACTCTGGCCACGGTCTCTCTTGTTTCTCACTCTGGAGATAAACTTCACACCATGAAAGAAATCTATGTCTGTGCTCCTTCGAGGTGCACACAGCCCTTACCAACTGCCTTCACGAGAGAAGAGGTTTTTAGTGCAGAAGAGAGGAGAGAAGAGGTTTTTAGTGCAGAAGAGAGGTGAATTTATCTTGCGAAAATTATTTAGAGCATTAAACTCCTGATTCAGGATGCACATAACCTTGATTGGCACAAAACAAACTATCAGATAAATGAGTGAACTAGACTTTTTCTTTCCTTTTTGGTTAAAAAAATAAAAAAAATAAAAAAAAAAGGAAGAAAAAGGTCTGTGCATTGCCACGGCTCTCGTACCTGTGTTTGTAAATGTTAGTCTTATCTGCTGCATGCCTTGGTGTCTATATCTATGGAATGGTTATATTTGATTCCTTTGGAAACACCACTTTGGGACAAGCAGCTAATTAGTGTGTAAAGCATGTCATGAAATGGACTCAAAATGAGGAGTGGTATAACCATCACAAGTAGAAAGTGGAGCTGATTCACCAGCTTTTTCAAAGTTTTGCTTTTCAAATATCTCATGGCAGCAACAGTAACTGTCAAATTATTGTTCAGTAGCTGCAAACTTCTAACTTGCTAAGTACAGAAGTTTCTGCAGGGCTGCTTCTGATCCGTGTTCACCTGGCACTATTCTAGCTCATGAAGCATGGTATTCTCTAAATAAAGTATTTTGAAACTGAAAAGCAGTGACATACTGGTCTTCTGTGGCTTCATGTTTTTTGACAAATAGCTCTGTATTCGTAATATAATGTCAGAAAGCCCATTCTAAGCAATTTTTCAAATTTAGAGCTAACTGTATTTATTCAGATTGTGATACATGAAGTTTCTCCAGCTATTTCTGGCATTAGATTTATGACAGAACTTAGGCAGTGTATGAAGCTAGTGTTTTCAGTAGCACAGGCTTACCAGAGAAGATTAGGATTTCTAGATTTATCTAACACAAGGCAGAAAATACTAGAATTCACAACTCAGCGAGAAATATCTGTATGCCCATGTGCCTCCATAAAAGCTGGGCAGAGTGTCTGGGAGGCAGGACATGGGGAAAATTACAAGACTATGCAGGACACTGGGGTTTGATCGTTTCTCTCTTGACGTCTAGATGTATTAGACTTTCCTGTCCACAGTTTTTCAACTCATTCAGCAGTCATCTGCTTTCTCTAGGCAGTGATTTTTCATTGACTAATCATTCACAACTTACCATGAAATAAACAGCCTCATAAACTTAACTAATATTTACTTTAAGATAGTGGAGGAAAGCCTGTCCCATGGGAGGTGAAGCAGGAAAGCACACACATAGTAATGAAGGTGGGTGTGTTTCCACATCTGGAGATAAGGACACGGCGATTGAAGTGGCCACAAAATACTCACATTTTAAAAATTAATAATTTGAACGTATCAGTTTCAAGAAAAGCATAAAATTATTCCTGTTTCACTAAAAATTCTCTACTGGATCCAGATAAAATCCTGGGGTTTATTTTTTTCCAAAGTGTCTTTTCATTCCAAGTNTTTTTTTTTTTTTTGCTTTCAAATCAAATTACTTCCTTTTAATATTTTGTTCTGAGCTTTCCCATGGGGTTCCATAGTGCTTACTATGTCCTTTGATAGTCTTTCTACCCACTGCTTTGTCAAATAAAAAAATAATTGCTGATATCACAGTAAAATTTATTCTCATAGCCTTTATAATGAACAATTTATTTGTATTGATTCTCTTTAGTCCTTTTCTGGGATGACATAAAATCACATGTAATATGGAGAGGTGTTAAAAAAAAGAAACTTTGTAACTTGGCATGGCTGTCCGATTTTCAGAGTACAGTAATCACTATGATGGATGTGGGAAGAGAAATAATGAGCCCCTTTACTTTATTTCTTTGCAGTCCATGGGTGGAAACCATAAAGCTTTTCAGTCTAATCATTCTTCACATCCATCCTAGATAAAATTCTCAGCAGTCAGCACAGATTTAAGAAGAAAAAAACACACTGCCTGTCTTGTTTTTCAACATTTGGAATGTTTTAAGCCGTATTGCAGGTGGAAAGATGGTCACAAATGTATTTTATTTTTCATAATTTCTCTCCAGAATTTCAAATGAAAAATGTAATGCAGACTCTGACATCAGAAAAATATTTTGGAGCCCTTCAGAAACGAAAAAGTGAGACAAACCAGAACATACCAAATATGTTTTATTTTTCATATAAGATTTATGAGAAATCAGGGTTTTAGTTTTGATTAACTGTTTACAGGTGACTGCATCTGCAGTGCTGGAATGCCATGATATGCTGTGATATACTGAAGAGCAGATTCAGAATATTCATAGTCTGAGCATCAAAAAAATTAGGAAGCTGAGACAAAAAAGGAAAACACCTACCAGTTAGTGGAAAAGACAGGATTATGTTTGTATTTGTCACTTAACCTGTCTAATTCTAAATCAAAGGGACTCATAATTCTGATTATCATACAGAGAAAATTATGAAGTTCTATTTAAAGTAAGAACTGTTTCTGTGGCTTTTTCAGTGGATTGTTGGTTACAAGCTGAACTGTTACAGGAAAAGAGAAGACCGTACTTTTAAGGTAAAACACTACAATGCAGGAGTTTACCTTTCAGGATTTATATATAAACACAAACAATAAAATGCTGCGTTATAAAAGCAGCATTATATAATAAGCTTCCTGACGTATGCAATGTGCCCACTGCCACTTTCCTTCCCTTGAAATGCTTTTAGTCCTTCTCCCACTGGGAAGTGACAGGCTGACATTTGGAAGGGACTTTTATCAAAGGAGCCTGCTGTTACCTCCAAACCTGATGCTGCGGCTGTCAGTGACAAAGGAGGCTGGATACTCTCACAGTTAATTGTTGCAATCTGTCATATCTGAGATTTGGGGACTGGGTTATATTCCAGAGGATATTAGTGCTCCCCAAAGGCCAACTGTGGGGCAACTAATGCTGTGGGCCCTGTCTGGAGGCTGGTAATGTTGGGAGCAGGGTGGGATAGTGGATGGCAGGACTGGAGCTTTCCATGCCTTGGAGCTGCTGAAGGTGATGTCAGTGAAAGGAAGAGAGTCAGGTAAGCATCTGCGAGGGGTCTGGAGCAATGGGCACTGCCCCAAGAGGAGAGGCAGGCTGGTCGGTCAAACACCTCATAGAACAGAGGGAACCTTACAGAAAGGTTACAGCATGGGATAATCGGGGAGATAAGAGGTTGTGGAGTTCCGAGTGGTGTCCTTGGTGGTGTTTCCTCAGAACTGAATGGTTATAGAGGACAACAGGGAGCTTGCCAGGGTGGAAAGTACACCATGGATAGGGCTTTCTTCTGTCTTTGTGTCACACTGCACCACAGCCCCAGCAGGCTGAACCAGGACAGTCTCTCACCTGGATCTGCGATGGACACTATAATAGTCCTGTAGGGTGTGTTTTGCCTTGTTAATGTAATTATCTGTTGTTCTAAGGAGATGGGGTTTGTCTTGTATAATATGGACAGCTTCAACAGAGCTAATGTTACTGTATTAACTAGTAGAGAGGAATAAACACTTAACAAACAATTAATCAGACCTATTTTTATGTGTAGAGGAAATTACCAGCATAGCACCAATAGCATTAAGGCAAGTGTAAGCTTTTGGATTTGTGGGCTGAGTGTGGAATGCAGCTATTGGGAAAGACAACCTGTCAGAGGGGAAGCTCTGTATGATACTTATGTGAATATTAGTCCCGAATTTAATGTCAGTGCTTATTTGCTGAGGAAAATTAAGTCCTTACCAGGTGCCAAGCTGCCACCCAGCCATAAAAATACGTTATCCCCAGTTTTGGTTCTGCTCCAAACTAGCAGGTTTCTGACACATAATATATGTTGACAAGTCCAACTTCGTGAGCAGAACGTGAGTAGCCACATTTCATTAGCGTGCTAAGCATGGACACAAAGAATTATGCAAAAATGCCATTGTTTGGGAGGAAACTCAGAATAAATGTATCAGTAATTAATAAAACAAGGAATAGAGATAGTGGTTATGCTGGTCTTCTCAATACAGTCAGTTTTTTGGACCAAATTCCAAAACTGTTAGCTGGAACTGGCAAAAGGTGAATAGAAGAGAGATGGCTTTTAGCTCAATAAGGTATGCAAACATTTTGATATCATGTATAGAAAAAAGAATAACTCCTGTGTGCCCAACTGTGGTTTTAATACAGGCTCAACAGATCACTCTTATCAAAGAAGTGGTGAAAACTGACTGCAGCTACATACTGGCCACATTCTCAAACAGCATCAATCTCTGTATCTGAACATCTCGCATGACTTCAAAGGAAAACATAAACCCTTCCTGCCTTTGCATCATTTATAGCATTTGCTTTGGGTTTTATTTTTTCAACTAAAAGCAATTATGTTGAAAGGTCCACATCAAAGAAAATGCCAACCTTAGGCCTTTTTGCACTATCCAGGACAGGGAGTGCAATGGATAATCATCTATTTAGGATATCCTATCACATGCATGGGCCAGAGTATGTTTCACAGCACTAATGGTGGTGAGGTTAAAGCCTGTCTTTTCTTAGAAAAGCTGGGTATCATCATAACCAGCTGTTCCAATTTGTTGACTACTTATTAACATCTTTAGTAATTATGCATGGCAGATTTCAAGAGAACACAATCATACAGCTTGTGTAAATTAATGCCCTCAATGAAATTTTCTTAGGATTATGCAGTTAGCTCCTTTGTTCAAGTGGTTTCTCCCTTTAAAATATTTAGCTATTGCAGGCATATGCCCCCTCTCAGGCACAGACTGTACATGCTTTCTGTGCTCGTTCTGCATGAGAAACTCTCATTGACCCAAATAAGGGCTCAGTGCATGGGCCATATGCTAAGAATATGGAAATTGCTTTGAGAATATGTTGATTTTCCATACCCACATTATAACCGCAGTGTGGGTGTCACTGCTGGATGGTCTCTTGCAAATGGATGAAACTGCACCACTGGAGTCGGCAGAAGTTTTGCCTCTGAGTAAAATGAGGGGATGCTTTCATTCCCGTTGTGTCTTGGGCTGCTCCCAACTGCTTCTGACCAAGTGTGTTATGTACAGTCCTCTTCTCAGGTCAAATGCCTCCAGGGGAGGGTCATCCTCATCTAGCTGGAAGGATCCCAAAATAATGCCAAGTCATTTCTCTTGTCCACAATCTCCTCACATTTCCCAGCAAGTGCATTAAGATTTGGAGTGAAGCCTTTTTTGAATGCATGATCAGGTACAGTCCGGGTAATGTAATTCATTGCATAACAGTATAAGAATTATCTCCCTTCACTTTGCTGTCTGAAAGTTAAACATCTTGTGTGGGTCAGTTGTCGAACCCCCTCTGTATTAAGTGAACCCATCTCAGGGTTAGTTATCCCACCGTTAGCTAGGAATAACAGAACGTAGCAAAAAAATTTCCACCTGTGTGTACAATTATTCAGTCAGAAAATTAGTTCAGATCCTGCCTTACAAAAGGCAGATTTTGGGAAGCTGGTCAACAATTCACACTTTTTCTTGCAAACACTGTTTTAATTTTATTTTAATTAGCACTTATTAACACCAGCAGGAAACAGTTCTTTTAAAACATATATTCACCAACTTCTCAAATTTTGCAGAACTGAAGAGCCCGATAACTCTGTGTAGGCTAATACTGATGCCGCATCCTTTAAAGAAATATAGGTTCCCTGCTGATCTTATTACTTTCCACTTGACCCACTCTGCCCAAATTTCAGCTTTAAAAGACACTGTTATAGCAGGGAGGGTACTGTCTTGGTATGGAGTGTTGAAAAATATCGTTGCTTCTTCTCAAACAGCACCCGTGTTCTATCTCAGAGAGAGTTGCCCTACATTAAAATAATTCCCTTATAAACAGTTTGCTCTGAGCTCAGCAGCTCTAAGTTCTATATTCAGCAATGTACTCTGTTAATCTGCTGTTGTGACATCTTGCTGTTTCTAGCTCTGGAAGCCTACACCCATGTGTACACAAACATACGCACACTTAGGCACACACATTTACCAAACATGTCCCCGGATCTCAGTGCCAGAACATCAGCCCTGGAGAGCTGTTTTGTTTTTCCACTTCAACATGGTTGCGACACAGCAGAGCTCCCCAAAAGATATACCACTGTAGACTCATTTCTGGCAGTACATGGCTGTATGAGCAATACGGATAAGAGGGAAGCTCGTGCTGCCAGGGGCACTGCCTGGTGCTCCTCTGGCAGGGGAGCTCGATGTGGTTCTGCGCACCAGGTCATGGGCAAAGCCGCCCTCCCATTCCACAGCAGACAATGCCAAATTTCTTCAGCTGCTGCATTATTTTAGTTTTATGTTTGCACTGACACAGATTTCCCTTGTCATATACCTCTGTGCAAAATGAGTGACAAGTGCATAGAGAGTATGGCAGCACATGTGTCTGCACTCACTTTGTACTGATGCAAATGATGATGCAAAGTGAAAGACAAGGGTAAATTACGTACCTTGGGGCACGTTGTGAGGCTTTACAGGCAACATTGATTAATTACTGACATAAACAGCCTGATTAACTTGGTAAGATTATAATCAGTTCTCAAGCCTTTTGTTTGCACAACAGTAAATCAAAGTGAAAAGGCAGAAATTAGATCTGTATGTTTCACTATGTCTGTATATCCGTAAAGACACATCTCCACAACATAGGCAGAACAGAGGAATAAGTATCTCAAGGAAAGCCTGTTGGTTTTCCTTATGTTATCAAATGTGTAGACAAATCTATGATTTATTTTCCATATTTTGGATGAAACCACTCAATGTGTGTTGTGCAGCTGTGACATAAAACTCTTTCAAAGAGGACTAATACTAAAGAAAGACATTGCAAATATGTGACCTGTGCTCTGATTTTGTAAAATATTTTTCTAATTTCATCGCTCCAGGATAGAGCTTTATAACTTAAGCCAGAATCGTTGAAAAATGTTGCTGCTTTGCTACTGCAGGCAAAATCTGTACAGAATAGGATTTATAATATACACAAACTCTCAGACAGTTCCTTTAAACTTACGGAAACTCCTATAATAGAGTTTTACTGAAGTCCAAAATAATTCCTGGCCAAAGTTTTTTGCTGAATATGTTGAATCCTAAAGCAGGCCTGGGTCTCAGCATGATTTTCCTACTGTCTCCTGAACAAAAACCACCTTATATTCCACCCAGGAGCATAACCCATAAAACATGCATAATAAGATGTATAGAAATCCATCTCTCCCAGCCTAATGAATTTAATCAAGATCAACAGTTGTGTGAGATCAGTTTTGGCAGAAACATGTGCAGGTGCAGATTTCTATTGTTGTGCAGTCAAACCATTGAACAGGAGCTCTCTTGTGCTTAAATAACCTCTACCTTTCTTTCCGACATTTTAATGAGTGAGCAGTATATGTTTTAGACAGAATATTGTGCATGACACAAAGCACACACACCATGACAGACACTATAGGATTCATGGGGTGGGTTTTTTCAAAACTTTTTGAAAGTCGATAAAATAAAAAAAATCTTACAGATGTCTTAGCTGTAGATTCTGATTAAAAAGGATATAACCTGGAAAAAGAGGGTGTGAAGGCAGGAGAAAACCCACAGAAATGGGTGGTTTTCTGACAACATTCTTCCCACACCGAGGGTGTATCTGTGTCTTACTGCATCCAATGTTGTTTGTACCAGCCAAGTAAGACGTTTGCAGCCAGGTATATCCCATTTTCCTCCTTCTCCTTGCCCTCCAAAACTGTTGCTATTTCCTATCGACATTTTCTTGCCACTTCTATGATATATTTGAGCCCATTGTCCAGGTACAACAGCAGAAAACAGTTTTGGCAAAAGTGTCACTATATGCCCCCTGCTGCATCTTGTTCTTGTTGAGGCCCTGACGTACCTAAATGTTCTAAGCAGTTAGGGATGCTCTTCCAAAGGAAAATGACTGTATTTCCTGCTTCATGTTGACATCAAAAAGCACAACACTGGTATTTTCTCCATGGCAACTTCCTTTTTGAGTGCTACAGGCCCCTCAAGATGACTGTGAGCATCCTTCAGCTGAGTACACCCTGACCTACTGGGGAGCAGGGGGCTGGTGCTGGCAGGCAGACATAACCAGCTTGCAGCTGGGGACTGATCCAGAACCCACCAAGTGGAAAGATGGCATTGACTCCAGTGAGGTCTGGATCAGATCCCTGTGGAAAAATATTCTTGCTGTGAACAGCACACAGGGAAATTCCATTTATAGAGGAGTTAAATGAAATGCTCACATTGCTTCAATCTGTGAACAAATTGCATTTCTACTTATAATTAATTTTGCCTTATAGGCCTCAGTCCAGTCAGGCACTTAAGCACCTGCATATCTTTTAGCTGATGAGTAATTCTCTCAGAGACAATGCTACCACGGTGCTTAATCCATGCAGAAGTGCAAGGCTTTGCAGTGAAAAATAAGCAGGGTCTATTTATCTTACTCAGCTATATGTGACATGAGGAATTTTGCAGTACCATGTGATTAAAAAAAGCCCATGACATTTCCAATCATACATTTACTGCCTGCATGTTTCAGAAATTACTTAGCATAGCTTTTAATATATAAACATATAACTTCGTTCTTTACTAGAAGTGGCATGATTATTCTTTTTTTAACTAATATTCTCCATTCATTCACGGGTCACACAGTTTTGCAAAAAATGGTTTTCACACATTATATTTTATAACATGTCTTGCTTAATAAAATTATAAGAGAAAATTAAAATGCAATTTCATTTTCCGTTGCTCACAGATGGCATCTTATGTTGCCAAAATCACCTAATGCAGCTTTCATCTGCTTGCAAAATCCGGAGTTCATTTCTTGAGTTCCAAATTGCATGTAATAAGCATTTCAGTCCCTTCTGATAGCTGAAGTTTCAGGTTTAGAGACATATCTGTCCTTTTAGTTTATTTTTGTCCCTCAACTGCAAAAGTAAACTTCAAAACCATTGCTTTGGTTAGTCTAAGTATTTGAACTTCCCAGTGGTTGCTTCTGTATAAAAACCTAGATATATATTTAAATACATGCTGCCCTTTCCCTGCCCCAGACAGACATCTGGCCATTTCCCATCTGCTGACTGTGACCTGAAGCATTTTTCTCTCTCTCTTATTAGTTTGGGCTTTTGCTGAGGTTCGGGAGCTCACACATGCTAATCCATCAGTTGTTTTTATTGGCAAAGAGGTCCATCATTAACAATCAGAAACTATAGCATCTGCTAATTTAAGTGGGAACCACATCCTGTTGTACATTAGGTGTTTAGCAGTGTGGGCATTTGTCAAAACAATGATTAAGTGTGATGCACATGTGTGTAATATTAAGGATATTTCAGGCTATAAATAACACATTTAATTTCTCTTTATCTTTAAACTAACATATGCATTTTACCATAGGGAAAAATTTGTCTAAATCTTTCTGGATAGTTTAACATTGGAAATCTTGGTCAACACAGTACTTGTCTGCTAAAATCATTTGCATGCCTTTTTATGCTGGGTGGGCTGCCCGTACCAGCAAACACAAAAGATTATGAAGGGTTTGAGGACTGCAGAACTGGTGTTGCATATCTCAGTGGCATGCAGCCCACGTGGGTTTTAGCTTCCAGAAGCTCAGAATTGAAAAATAATGAATTAAGTTCATTCAGAAACATAATCTCAATATTTGAATGGCAGCAGCAGCAGCACAAATTGCCCCCAAATTTAAATGTACCCCTGGTGGAAAGGAAATTTTTTTTTGATCACTAACATTTCAATAGTAACATTGCACTGCCAGATTCAGTTCTGTAAGATGACACGGGCATTTGTTACTCACAAATTGGTTTATGACACACCACTTAAAAGATAAACCCAAAATGCTGTGTTCAAGACTGGTGGTGGGGTGTTCCAGTCTGATGGTTTCCTTATTTAATCCTAGAACAGCTGGCATTCAAAGAAAACAGAAAGTATCAGCAAGACTTGAAAAATTCAAGCTTTAAAATAAAATTTCCCCTGAACCATAAGAGCACAAGAAGGTGCAGGATGGCAGGGTATATGCAGAGGCTGATGGCATCCCACCACTTTGCAATGTCCTGTGAGGAAGGACAGCTGTCCCTGCTCCCAGGTAAGTGGCTCTGGGTACCTGCATTCCTTCTAGAAACTCATGTCTCAAGTTGTGATGGATGTGTATTGCCTGTCAACTTCATCGAAATTTGCCTGCATTATCAGGAAAGAAGGAAAGAAGTTTAATCACAAATAACTTAAAACCAAGTGGAGGCTGGATGAAAAGCTTATTGAAGGCAATGGGAAGATTCCTGCTGGCTTCTCTGGGGGGAGGATTCGATCCCAGATTCAGACCTCTGAAACAAATGCAAAATTTATTTAGTTTTGTGCTTTTGAACATTGCTTTTTTTCTAAACAGAGGTCACAAACAGTTATGTGTCTGTTTCTGTGATCCTCTCCTCTTATGAAGTCATTCCAGCTCTTCTATCAGTAAACTTGTTGTAATGTATTTCATGCTCAGTCTTCAAAGAAATGTTAACATTCACAGATAAAAGACTCTGTACGCTATCCATGCCACAACTGTCACCAGAAACCCAGGAATGATGACATGAGCGGATGATAAATATCCTTACACAAAAAAACTATTTTTCACAGGAGCCATAAGCAAACCTTTGTTGTCCTCCCTATCTGTGAACCAAGGGATGTGTCCTCCCATGGTGATGCCTTTGGCCTGGCTGACAGCAGGCAAGGGAGCAAAGTCCCTGCCCACAGTCTGATCCTGCCACGGGGAGTGGGTGAGTCAAGCCAGCAGCTTGCCAGTCATTGACTCCTCACTGAAAGCACACCGACTCCCACATCAAAAAGACACCAGGAGCCTTCATACAGGTCTGCACTGTACAATGGGCAGATTTTCATCGAGGGTTCTGAAGACAAATGAAGCTTTTATCTGCTTTCCAGCCCTGTGAAAGAGGAGTTTACGTTAAAGCCACTTAACTGTCTAGAGTGCAGCTCTGTGGATTACCTGTTTGTGTGAATCGAGTACATTACCTGATCACATGAGCGCTGGGGATAAGTTTTCTATAACTAGCTTTTCTTTGAAAGGATCTTCAGCTACTTTGGGATTCTCACAAAGAAGTGCCCCAAAAGAGTCAGGATTAAGAAGAAGCAATACTTCACTTTGTCTTGTGTTTCTCTGGCTTCATTTATTTAGTTTTACTTACTTACTTGGTCACTTATTTGTGTGTCATAACAGTGGGATGAGGAATCAACCTCCCAAAGTATGTGGCTCGTATAACCTTTACAGCACCATGGGTTAAATATTATATAAAGAAGGGAGTGAATGTCATAAAAGGAAATATCTCTTTCTGAACTGCAATTCAAAAGACAGTGGGTAATTTTGTATGAGTTCTGAATTTAAATTGCTAGAGTTAAAAATATTATTCTACCACACCTCTTTTTTTTTTTAAACCACATTAAAATAATTAGTTTTACAGAACATTTTAAAATTAAGATAATGATGAGGGATGTATAAGCTATTTAAAAACACTTTGGGTGATACACCCTCCTTCAGGAAATTGCACATGAAGGAGAGGAATTGGAGAAGTTTGAACACATGAGTCTGTGTTTTGGGGGCCTGGTGAGCTCTCCCTGAAGGCTTTGAGCTTACCCCACACATGTTGCTGTCTTGGGATGCCCTCAAAAACTGCTCTGCCACCCCTCAGTTCTCCACCACCAACTGGGGACTTTATCCCCTCTTTGCTGTTGGGGGACACACCTAAGTGTACTGTCACCGTTACGAGTGGGGAGAGTTCCTGGGGGCTGAGGGCACGAGGTCTCTCCACACCACCACTACCTCCACTAGTGCATCACTCTGAAGACTGGCTACCCTCTCCCTCGTCACGTCCAGAAGCCCACCCTTTTGGGACAGTAGCTGTGTTACAGTGTATTGCAGCCCACTATCTTTGCTTCAAAACCACCAGTTTTCTATTGTTATCCAGCTGTCACAGAGTGGGTACGGGCGCTCAACGGCCTTTAGCTGCCAGTGGGTGAGTCTTTTTTTCTCTTGCCAGGAGCTTCAAGGGAAGACAAGCACCCTCAGTCCCCTGAGAAGGGGTTTTGTTTGACAAGACACAATGTGATGGTGAGGACTGGAACTGCTCACCCCCAGATCCTCAAGACCTGTGAAAAGCAAAGTGTAAGAGAAGGACTTAACAGGGTCAAGCTGCTACTCTTACCAGACAAGCAATGGAAAGCAAAAGCAAATACACTATAAGCCTTCAGAAGATACAAGCTAGAGAGTTTTAAGGGAATCTTTCGGAAGGAGGAAAGAGTTCATTTTTCTGATCAGCAGGTTTACTTTCTTTAGTGATAAATTTAACATAACTTTATAATGTTCCTTTAAATCTGAAAAGTCTCTGCTGTCTGAGAAGTGACTCCAGCACTGTGCCCACCGCCTTGTCTATGCTGAGTGGATGCTTTGTGTACAAGAGCCTGTCTTTCTTGGAAAGAAATTGCAGTTTTTTCTTCCTTGTCGTGTTCTGATAAATTAAAAGATCATTTTGACTGCAAGTCAGTACTTCTGTATAGAAAATAACATAGCTTATCACTCATCACTAGCAATAATACACTGCCTGAAGACATTCTTTTGTCAAGCCTGCTGGTGATCAGTTTATGCCCGTAAGGATTTACTTATGCCTCAAGATAATGCAACTTTAGATGATATTTTTATTCATAAAAGTACAATCTACCTTTGAAAGAATCTGAACTACTCACTCTAGTTACATCTCGTGACAATGAGGCACCTTCTCTCTGGAACTAAGCAAAGCCAAACTCCAGATTGACAGGATGGGCTGGCTGTGACAGACAGTGAGCAGGGCAGGACAGATGGAAAGAAGAAAGGCTGAGGAAGCATGTTACACACCCCTTGCTCTCCACAACATAACATGACAACTTCACTACAGTGTTATATCACTATTCTTTTGTAGATTTTTGAACTTGTGGTGAATAAAATAAAAAAGTCTCAGTCCTGTTTTCTGAGCTTCCTTCTTTCTTGTTCTCAGACAAATTAAAAAAACAGAACCCCAGAAACCATACAAGTGCTTTTTTCTTACATTGTTTATAAATGCTGCTTCTTCCATATCTTTATTTTCCCTGAGAATTATGTCTAGTCATTTGGTAGTAACTCATTAACTTAAGTAAATAAATAAACAAGAAATCTTTTCCTAGGAGGCTCTGTGGTTGCATTGTGTAATTAAACAGAAAACATTTGGCAGCTTCGGCTAAACAATGACTGTGCTTCCAAATGCTGCTGGTGTAAATCAAACTGGAGGAGAACACGTCATGTCCATCCATTTCAAGAGGACAATGAGGGTCTTATGGTGTTATTTTGTGCTTGGATTTGGCCTTAATTCTCTTAGTTTTATACAAAGAGGATGACCAAATCTGAAAAGATCTGAAAAGGCTGCAGTCTTGCCAATTAAATCTGCAGAAAAGCTGAGCTCGTGGCTTCAATTTAACCGCACAGTTGGCACCATGCTTGTATTTCAATACTTCAGTTGCCTTTGGCAATGATAGGGGAATAAAATGTATCTCTGAACTAACAGCCATCATCTTATTCTCAGAAATGTAACTACAGTTGTATAAAACCTTTAGCATGCACAAAAGCAAAAAGGGACTATGCGGAGCCATGTGTCCAGAGCTCTTCATGAGTCACTTCTGATTTGCACTGAGACGCACATGTGCCAGCTACTTGAGTTTGCAAAAGTAGATGCTGACTTTGGGCCCCATTTTGTAAAGATCAGACTCTTAGTATCAAATCAGTATAGAAAGAGTGAAAATCTACAGACAAAACAAAGATTAGAGCCTGAAATGCACCACTTCTCCCTGCAGAAGGAGTCTGCCAGAAAGCACAGTAAATTTAGTCACAGTACAATGCCTATTACTCTCAGGACATGATTAAAGCTGCTTTCCCTTGGACCACACACACATGTACTCTGTCCCTCTCTTGGGAGAAATGTCTCCTTCTGCCCACGGCCCTGATGAATTATAGTCGCAGACACTTTGAAGATTTACAGAACACAAAGGGGCAACCTGAAACAAAAATGGTATTTCCCTGAAATGCATCTCTTTTCAATGAAGGCATTTTCTTGGGAATATGCAAGATGTGATTCCAGTTTTCTGAGGCAATGTTCATTACTACAAAGGCAATTCAGAAAGAACTTGAATTTCTCATTGCTCTAAGTCCCATGGGTTTATAACCTCATGCAAAAATCCTGGCGAAAAAGTATGGGAAGCTGTGGGACGATAGTTCCTCAGTGATGCTTTCTGGCATCATGAATTTGGCTCCTTGTCATGGCAGAAATCATCCTTGGTGTGCCCATTCTGACTGCATGGTCTCTGTCCTCATTCCCTTGGCTGAATAACTACATCCATCAGGGAATTTGTTCTGTGCATGATCTCTTTTCCCTGGGGAGCTACCAGCAGGTTTTCGAACTTGGTACTTTAGGTCTGGGCTTCTACATAGAAAAATATATTCACAGAATTTAATGTGTCCCTACCAGCTGGTTCTCTAGGTACTTGAATTTCAGGTTAGTTCACCCATCTAGGGCCCTGGGCTGATTCCACATTCCACTTTAATCTAGGTGAAAATCTGTCCTCTTTGCAATGAGGATGGAAACTTAACAGCGTCCATGTTGATTGCTTCTGTTTTTATGCAGAAATTAAAATCACCTGGGAGGAACTGTAGGAACAAAATGGCGCTGGGAAGGGCCCTGTCAGAGGACCTGGATGTAGGTGCCATGCAATGGGTTATGGGTCAGTGGGGATGAAACGTTGCCATGGAGAAGACTCAGCTTGTCAAATCCACATCCTGCTCTCCCAGTTTCCTCAGTGTCAGGGAAGTTTATGGAACAGAACATCTTGAGTGCCATCACACGGCACGTACAGAGCAACCAGGCAGCTTGGATTTAAAAAACACAGGTCCTATTTGACAACCTGATCTTCTTTTACAACCAGGTGACCTGCCTAGTGGGTGAGGGAAAGGCTGTGAAATGTAGTTTACGTGGAACTTACTAGAGCCTTTGACACAGTCTTTCACAACATATTTCTGGAAAAGACAGCAGCCCATGGCTCTTCACTGGGTTAAAGTCTAACTGGATGGCTCATTCCAGAGCATGGTGGGGAATGGAGTTACATCCACCTGGGGACCAGTCACTAGTGAGGTTCCCCAGGGCTCAATATTTGGGCCAATCCAGCTTAATTTCTCCATTGTTGATCTGGACGAGGGGATCAAGGTCCCCCTCAGTCAACTGGCAAAAGACATCAGTTTGGTTGGGAATGTTGATCTTCTAGGGGTAGGAAGGCTCTGTAGAGGAATCTGGCCTTGTTGGATTGGTGGGCTGAGGCCAACTGTATGAAGTTCAACAAGGTCAAGTGCTGGATTCTGCACTGGGGTCACAAGAACTCCAGACAGTGAAACAGGATGGGAACGTTGGTCAAGAGTGGCTGAACATGAGCCCGCAGTGTGCCCAGGGGGCCTAAAAAAGCCCGTGGCATCCTGGCCTGTATCAGAAATAGTGTGGCCAGAGGACCAGGGTGGTGATCTGTATTGTGAACAGTGAACCCTGTACTTGGCACTGGTGAGGCTGCACCTCAAATCCTGTATTCCGTTTTGGACCCCTCACTACAGGAAAGACAGAGAAGTGCTGGAGTGTGTCCAGAGAAGGGCAATGGAACTATAGAGGAGTCTGGAGAGTAAGTCACATGAGGAGCAGTTGAAGGAACTGGGGGTATTTAGCCTGGAGAAAAGAAAGTTCAGAGGGTACCTTATTGCTCTCTACAACTACCTGAAAGGAGTTTGTAGCAAGATGAGGGTTGGCTTCCTCTCCCAGGCAGCTAGAGATAGGTTAAGAGGACATAGCCTCAAGATGTGTCAGTGGGGATTCAGACTGACCATCAGGAAGAATTTGTTTCAGTGAAATAGTCGTTAAGCATTGGAAAAGACTGCCCAGGGAAATGGTGGAATCGCCATCCCTGGAAATGCTCAAGAAATTACTGGACATGGCATTTAGGTGCTATGGTTTAGTTGTCAAGGTGGTGATTGGTCAAAGGTTGGACTCCATGATCTCGGTGGCCTTTTCCAACCTTAATGATTCTATGATTCCATCATACTATGAAGTCCAGGGTAGGCATTGCTTTGGCTATATATGGCTCTTCCTACAGATGTTTTAAGAGAAATATTTGCTTTCCATTGAAAATATCAATAATCAATTAGACCCCAAAAGGAAAAGGTCTAAACCTGTAAAGATTCTGGGTTTTTTCCAAGAAATATAAAATTTCATTTTGAAGAGGATGCCACAGTGCCTCATGAGAGATGTGGTTCTGCTGCCTCATGTCTCCACACAGCTTAAGGGACAGGCTCCTGACCAAAGGACCTCTTTCACAATGCGCCAGTGATGACTACTAGCAAGTTCTTCTCCCTCACCCAGAGCCCGGCTTTGCAGGACACTCTGCTCGCCACAGATGGTGGATGTATGTGGCATTATAGTCACAATTCTTACAAGGTTCCGTGGCAACGCTTTTGATTCACTATTTGGCATATTCACTGGAGTGTGTTCAGGTTTTGATTTTTTCCAAGAATGCCAAATGATTCCTGAGGGAAGTAAAAACAATCTCCAATTGGTTCTAGTTAAAAGTCTGACAGGTGGACTTTCCCCTATTTTCTATGTATTTGGCCTTTATATGTAATCCTTTATGAATTTTGACATGTGTTTTGACAACTCATTGAAGTCAGGCTCTCAAGAATTTCCCAGGCATCCCAGGGGAGCAGGTGATGTGTATCAAATCCTTTTGGTCCCATTCTTGTGCGAGATGTTTGGAGTACCCCCAGCTGCCGGGGGGGCATTGCGTGTTATACAGGGGACTGAACCAGGGAAACGCTGTGGTGATGATGAAAGTTTGCCCTCTCTAATCCTGTAGTAGAGTTGAGCTTAGTTTTCTGTAGAAATATTTTCAGAAATCAGATATGGTATTTGTCTTAAAGTAAACCAATTTAAATACAGAAACTGATGCAATGAATGCATCTTTAATATGTTTATGACCTTTATGTTACATATCTTTATTAAAAGAGAAATGTAAGTACTGTTAAGAGATCATAGTTTCTTGCAGCAAATCCATTCAGAAGAACCTGAAAAATGGAATTTGGGTATTTCCATAAGGTTTTTTTCAATTCTCATTCATTTATGATTGTACTTCTGGTATTTTGATTATATCTAGTTCCTGTCTAATTTACCAGTCCAACAATCAGACCACATAGCTTGTGGAATTATATAGCCTGAGTTTTCAGATGTTAGTGAGTTTGTAGGACTTGCACAGAAGACATTAGTGTAGATTAAACCTTTTCGTGTGGGTTGCAAGAAAAACTGGTATTATCAAGGGTTCCTCAGTGTTCCTGCAGCAGCAGCCCACATTACTGGGTTTATGTGGCCACCATGTGGTAATACAGGGGAAAGTTAAACAATTTTTGCTTTGCATCTAATTTTTCTGCAAATGACTTGCAGAAGTGAGCACATTCATTTGCTCAAGGACATTCTTTGAATAATTTCCTCTTCATTTACATAATTAAATCCATAAAAAAATACGTAATTTACATTGCAGCACCTGAGTCACAGTACAGGAATTATCCTTGCACTGGAATTTCATCTGTCTGCCTGGAAGCCAACATTTTCAGAAAAAAAATTAATTCTCACGTAGCTTCCAAAAACACTGATGATTAAATAGAAAAACCCAATATCTGTACATCAAGTCATAGACAGAAAATTATGGCATTGAAAGGATACGGAAAACATACATTTGAATTTGAATCACAATATAGCTTAATGGAGAGGTTTTAGACTTCTCTCATGAGTAACAGATGGGCCCTCAAGAAGCAGTTTCTTCAGCTCCAGAAAACAAATTCTTCATTCATCTTGTTTGCATTAATTGAGAAGTCTGGTTTCTAAATTCCTTTGGATGTACACAAGTAGTAATGTTAAGGATATAAATGATGATTTTTTTTTTCATGCAAATGGTAACTAATATTCATTTCTGGTGACATCTTTAATGTTTGACAACTGGAAATCTGAGACAGAAAGTAGATGAGGGTCCTGCGAGGATCTAGGATTTGAAAGGTGAAGGCAGATTGGTACTGCAGTGACTGTGCATGACCTGGTTCTTTAAGGCTCCAATACCACCAAACACATAGGAAATAAAACTCATCTGGCCACAACAGGAAGGAATTTCTCAGAATGTCTAGTTAGAAATAACGTCACAAAGACAATGAGAATTTTTGAATGAATTTCTTGCTTCTCAAAGTTCACACTTCTCCAATGATGCTGCATTGCCTCCATAAAGATACTTTGGGTTTAGAGATAATTTTAAAAAGTCATATTAAAAAATTAACCTGGAGCTGAATTATTCCAGCTATATCCAGAAATCTAAGTCCGCCTTTGTCCTCTGTGTACAGATGCGCTTCGTTGCACCAGCAAACTTCCTCTGGGCTTTCAGTGTATTCTGAAACAAGGGGATAACATTTCTACTTTGTGTTGACTTGTTGTTTGCTTCCTCCATACTAAGAAGGTGATGAAGAAATGTCCAAATTTCTATTGCCCTGAGCTTCCTATGTTCAGGGACACAGGTCCTTGAAATGGTTAATGAAAGGCCAAGGGAGAAAGGTTTGTATGAACTCCCTGTTACATATTGGCAGATATCAGTGAAAGACACATTAATTTCATGTTAATGCTCAGCCAACATTAACTTGTACAGCAAATATTGACCCAACAATGGTACTCTGGCAACGGAATCATCAATTACAGCTTTGTGATATGTTTCCCTCCTATGTACTTCCTCTATAAATTTTCTGCCATGCTCCTAGGATATGTTTTGGGGTAGGATAGTGTAAGACTTTGCTTTTTCTGTAAGAATTTTTCTAAATCCAGTTACTCACTCCACACAAACTGCACAGGTTGCCTTGGGTGACTAAAATTTTCAGACTAAAGGGTTTAGGATACCAGGGCTAGAAAGAGCTCCTTCCAGACAAAGTCTTATTTTTGCCTCAAAAGTCCTTTCTGAGTGTAAACAAGTAAAAAATCCCTTATCCACTGAAGATGATAGGAATTTACTTAATGTTGTTTTCATTCAGCAAAATGTATAAAAATATTTGAAGAATTGAGTAGAATTAAGCATGTGCTTATGTGTTTTGCTAACTCAGAGTCCTTATATCCAAATGTCTGACAAAGGGTATAATAATACTTTGTGCTAATTCTTCTTTTCTCTACCTAGTATTTAAAGCAAAGATTTTTCTTTAAATATTGAGCTATCTTATTGCCTGTCTGTAGGCTCTAATGCTATGAAGCACTCTAAAATAAATTCCGAGAACTTGTACACATATATCTGGGTAAGGATTTATTTATTTATATATAATGCCAGTCATTTATCTCTGTGTAGTATTTCCTATGATAGAGGAAACGTTGTGCCTTTTAATCAAATCTTGAGAGATGTGCTTGCCAATAAATGAGTCAGAGTAAACAGAATTTACATCACCTTTGAGTAATAGACTAATACCTTTCCACATTTTGTTGAAAACTGGGAATACTTCTAAAACAATAGCAGTAAGACTTTTTTTGATTAGGTGACGTTGCCTTTTAAGCCTTCTCATAGGCTCAGAGTGGCTGGCAGTTTTGTATTCATTTACCTAATAGTAGAACAGAAAATAGAAGCTACAAATGTAGGACTATTTGTATCTCAGACTTTGATTTTGTACCAAGCAGCTTCCAAGCACAGTGATCAGATCTTTGATGTCCTCACTCTGAAAGAATTTCTTTTAAAAGTCCTGCCAGATATAGGCCTAAACTTCAACTTATCTTTGATACCTCCTCTTCTCCTCCCCTCCCCTCTTCTCTCTTCCCACCTTTTCTCCTCTCCTCCCCTCTCTCTCCTTCTTCCATCTCTCCTCCCCTCCCGTTTTTTTACATCCTTGCACTGAAAAAGAGGAACCACAGACTCCGTTTTGTCCCGTACATCACCCGCTGCTCCGCTTCCACCAGAGAGCACTGGCGCACCACTCGTCATCCCCCTGTTCTCTCCTACGCAATTACTTCCCATTACTTCCAAAAGGTGCAGTTTTGCTTGCGCGGATCTAGTTCTTTAGAGACAGGTATTTTGCAGGATGCTTCAGTGACGTGGGGCAGAACCAGACAGGCAATACAATTACCCGTTTGTTTAATTGCTAATGTCCTGCTGCTTTATTATACTGTAACACTAAGCTTCCACTGACACGCTACTGCCGAGTGGCAACACCGACTGGAAAATGGTATTCTTCAGTTTGCAGATTTTATATTAATGCATATCTCTTGTGAGACCTCAATTGCTGAATAAGTTTGAAGATCTTTTCAACCTTTTCATAGGCCTCCCAACTGACCTTCGTTTGTACCTCCCAGTTCTGAGTACTGATCTTGGTAAGATAATCTATAATTTTATAAGCGAGGCCATGTTCCTTACTGCTTCCTACACTGCTTTCACCATGGATGACCCAACCAATAAAATAACTGCAGCAGATCCTCAGTCCAGGGAAGAAACACAGCATCTTTCTATATTTTCTTCACAATCTTCATGCTCTTACACATCAAATCAGATGGATGGCAAACCATATTGAAAAACATCACCCACGATATTTTACCCCCTACTCTTGACCATAAACTAACAGCTGGCTCATCCATTGTGCTGCCAAGCTGCATGTGTTCTCTCATAAATGGTGTCTTACAAAAAGGCTGACTCTCCACTTTGCCTTCCTGGTCTGCCCTTGATGAGGCGCCTATATCAATTCATTGCTGCACTTGAGCTGTGTGTGTTATCCCACCTCAGTGCTGTGATCCCAAGGAAATTATCACCCTGCAACTGCACACGCATCTCTCTAACTCCTCCAGTCCATCCCCTGTGCTGCATATTTTAGCCTTCAGACACTTCAGAATTTGACCCACTCATGTCAATTTGATAGAAAGTGTGTGAGATCTGCCTTCATCATGCTGTTCTTTTAACATTTCCTTTTTTATATGCATACCCTTGAGATGGTCCCAGTTCAACCTGGACAGCTGATCCCCAGGACTCTCCTGGTCCCCATCACTCAGCTTGTCCCGTGCACTACTTGTTCACTTGATTCTGGTCTCCCAGAAATCCTCAAGTTTAAAGCTCTGTTGACAAGGATACTTTTGTTGCACTTTTTCAGGTGGATCCAGTCTATTCCAACCACTCCTCAATCATCAAGGATTCTCCTATGGTTGTAAAAAGTGAATTCCTGTTGCCAACGCCAGCTGTTGTTGACACCAATGGTTGACCTGCAGGATCTTTCTTCTCTTTGGAGCATACTTCATGGGATGTTTTCTTACTCTCTCTGTGCATACTATTTCGATAATCCTTTCACAGCAGGAGTGTTTGGTCCCATGTCCTATCTGTTGATAACAAATCTGCACTAACTTACTGGCAGTCTGGAAGAAGCAGTGATAGAGTTATTTCAAAACTTCACAGCTATCCCTACTTCAAGAGATTTGGTGCATAGTTCAGAACTGCTGTAATCAATCAGAAAGCCAAAGTCTGCTGTAAGCAGGAGAGACAGGAATGGAGCCTTGTACATCAGTAAATAGCCTGGAAGAACTGCTCCTGCTTA
Source organism: Grallaria varia (assembly GCA_013396735.1). NCBI lineage: Eukaryota > Metazoa > Chordata > Aves > Passeriformes > Formicariidae > Grallaria > Grallaria varia. The sequence goes on along the minus strand of VWZG01000660.1, from coordinate 167,852 downwards.
ATGAAGAGCTGCAAACAGATTTCATGATGCTGACTGTCTGAACAAAGATGAGTGTCATGACAACAAACAGAAAATGACATGTATAGGTGGGAAAAACAGTCATTCTACAAACAGTGATGGACTGGGAAATATAAATTTTGGTGTGAAATTTTTATTGTACCCCTCGAGGCAAATTAAAGATGCAATTTTGCTTAAATACAAAGAATTTTGATGAGCAATGTGTTGGGCAGAGTCCTGCTATCATAAGCGGTTCTGCAAGCAGTCCACAAAAATGAATCAAGAGCTGATTCCTCATATACACGTATACCAGCACCAGTCCTGTGAGTCTTGGTATGGGGTGGATCAGTCCAGCCTTGGATCCAACCCCCAGTGCCAGGTCTGTTTACCAAAAGTGTCCCCTGAGCACTCATATTCCACAATTTTAACAAGACAATACTACAGCATTTCTTATCTCATCTGCAAACTTCAGGCCCTGGTAGAGTCCTTCTGTCCCTGGTATCCTTGCTTCCAGCTGATTTAACCACTTCTGCAATGGACCTTTTTGCCCTCTGTGCAAGATTATTCCTTGGTCACAAATTACCACTGCTATTGGCATTTCCCTTTCAGTTAGGGGAAACGGATTTGAGAAAAAAGGAACTGAGAAGCAAAACAGGTGCATGAAAAAGCCAGCTTAGACCCTAGCAGTAGACAAAAGCTAAATCAGATGTTAAGAACTGCCTGAAAAAGTCTGGAGAGTGAAGCTGAAACATCCCAGTGCCACTGCTTATGTCTGGGATGTGTCGGCCTCTTAAATACCCCTTGCAACCCTCATGCCCTTGCATTTGGAAAGACCTACAGAATGGGAACATTTGCAAAGGACAATGAGGCTTCTGAAAGGCAGGAAGCAGACTCTGTTCAGGGAATCACAAGGGAGATGGAGAATCCTGAGGCTGGGAAAGGGGCTTCTGGGATAGGGAATGCCACAGATGGCTGTTGAGCCCTTAGTGACATAGAAAAGGAAAACTGGGACGGTTCTTCATTGTCCCCTTAAGGACACAACTTAGTATGCAATGAGTGAATGTAGCAAGCAGGAGATTCAAACCAGGGAAAGCGTGATTCTTCCTACAGCGCACAGTTAAACTCTAGAATTTATTGTGAGTGTTGTAGTATACATGAGTTTAAAGAGGAACAGAATTTTTCTGATGTCACATTAAGTGCAAAAGGGCTGGTTATATGCTTTTCCTGTTCTTATATTCTTTCCAAGGTGTCAGTTACTGGTTACTATTTGAGAAAAGAACAGACTTGGTGGTACTTTGGTCTGATTCAGTACAACCGTTTTTATCTTCTTTTGGTATAGTAGTTTGTGAGACCATGCTTGCAGCATGGTACAATCCTGTTTCATTTGCTTAAACTATTATAAAGGAAATAAAAAAACACCAAGAACATTGTGTACCTTGAAGCTTCTCAGTTTGCTGATTGCCACTGGCTTAAATTTTAATATTTGAAATAAAGTGATGAAGAAACTCCATTCCCATTCTTGACCCATATTCTTCCCTTCCTTTCGGTAAATCAGTAAAACATTTTGTAAGAGCCACAAGGCAGCACAAGTCTGATACCAGCAGTACCAGTGTACCTCTAACCAGGTCAGACTAGAGCTGTACCGACTGTCATACACTACTGGAGTCCACAAATAGGATAATTCAGAGGAGAAAGCAAGAAATTTTGTGCTGAACTATTGTGAAATACAGTGCCAGTAAAATAAATTCTTCCAAAGCTTCATTAGTCACAGCTTTATTTGTGCTCTGAAGCATGAATGCCTATATACCTTGTACATATAAACTGCTGGCTATAGGCACTTGGAGCAAGTCTTTCTGCTTCCCTGTCCTGGTTAGAGACTGTCACTACAATCATTAGTAAGATCAGACTGCTTTATTTGTACCTTCATATCTACGCTTGCGCGAGCACATGTGACTGCTAAACAGCTTATGGCACTCTAGTGAACAGTGCTTAAGCAGTGACAGAAAATTTAAAAGAATTGAACTGGCAGGTATATATGGATGGAACAGTTCCCTGGCACCAAGGCAATTAATCAGAAGAGAGAGGCAGACATCATCTCCCATCCTCTCGTGGTACATCTCCTCCCTTTCCTATAAAAATATCAATATATATGTGCATAAGTAGGTATGTCTTTTTCTTACCTTTGCTTCTCAGTCTTATTTTTGTCACTGTTTATTCCACACTGGCTTAAACTCAAAAACTCACTGTGAAAGATTTTTTCTGCTAGTAGTATCCTGATTTTCTGAGGAAGGTAAAAGAAAATAGAATTACTTGTTTTCTTAAAAAGCAGAAGTAGTGGGATGGATGTGTGAGCAGAATAGTCTTTAAGCTGCCATGTAGGAGGTGAAAATGGCAAAACTCCCATCTTGCAAGTGGCGTGAAGGGTTTTTGGACCTTTATCTGTCAAGAACCTCATCTCAAGTTACATGCTAGGAACATTTAGCACCTCCAGCACCTCAGTGCATCTGGTTCAAATAGTTCCTCCGTGCAGAATCAGGAGCAAATCCTTCCCTTTGAGGACAAAGTGTAAGAACAGAAGTGGCAAACTGAAAATAATTCCTGATGTGGGCTTTGTCTTACAAATGTACACTCCACCTATCAGTTTTATTTCCTTCCCCCTCCTCATGAGGAAAGAGGTGGGTGTTCTAAAGCTCTTGCAGACTCTCACAGAACTGATTGGTTCAGGTTTTCTGAGGCAGCAGGGAGCTCTGCCTGAAGACTTCCTTCAGCATAAGGATATCTCTACTAGGGTAAAAGTAAGGATGCAAAGAATAGACTGTTCTTCATGCCCACCCTTTGGCTTTGCTGGCTCTCCAGATGCATTTCTGGTGGCCGGTACAAGGGAAGGCAGGGTTGGGTTGTGGCATCGTGCTGAGCTTACACCTGTAGTCCAGTATTTAAAGGTAGCCCTTATGACTTTTTAACATACCCTGGGGGCTACCTGCTAGAGATCAAGGACCTGTAATCGGCTCCCTGCTGGCTACTCTTCCCTCTTCATTTCACCTCAGTACTCCAGTGGAGAGTCAGCCTTTATGTTTAAAGATTAATCTAGAAAGATCACTCTTGGAATTTCAATAATTAAATGCTGCATTTACAATAATAGCTTAGAGAAAGTTGTTCCTTATGTTACACTTTTCTTTTAGTTTCATGGGAGAAGGAAAGTGAACAACAATAATTAAACTGTCATTGCTTCGAAGATTGACTAGAGCTTTAACATGGACTTTACAAATTATATCATATCCCTGACAGGAACTTTGGCCTCGGTGCTTTTTTCTGGTGTTAGTGCCTAATCTGTGTTTTAACTGCAGAGGGTGCTGGAGGACACACGCTTGTTCCAGCAAGCCATGAATCAGTAAAACTGCAGGTGAAGTAGCATCGAGAAGAAACACCCTCTATTGAATAAGTATTAAAATTTGGGCAGAAAAAAAGCTCGAGGATGTCGTGTATCCACCTTCCTTGATCCTAACTACTAACTAGTGAGATAACTACTGCAGAAAATAATTATTGCAACTGCATTTTAAGTTTAACTTTCCAAACCAGGATGAACTCAAGAAATAGGTTGAGATGGTTTTGTTTATTACAAGGCAAAGCATTGTAACATACTGATAAAATTAAGCTGTAACTTTTGGTATTCTCATAATGATGAATCAAATCATAAAGCCAAAATATACCCTTAATCAGCTTTTCATAGTGCAATACAACCATTTAAAACATTACATGATGTGGGAGTGAGGCTAAAGAAAACAATTTATAGAAACACAATGTTGTGATGATGTAAGAGCAGATGGTAAAAAATTTATTATAGGGTTACAAAACTTGTAACCCAATAATGTACTTGGAACTACATTATGAAGAAAAGAAAGCATAAAGCAGTATAAAGCCAGGTTAAAGTCTTGTTCAACATGTGATTACATTCATCCCCATTGAGACTATAGCTGAAAGAAAGTATGGAGTAAGTAATTTACAGGAATTATTAGTGCACTTAGGTTTTAATTCATTATACTTGGATTTTAATTCACCTGCACTTTTGTGAAACATCAAGGGTTCCTGTGCAGTAAAAAGTGGTGAGAAAATTGCCGTTCATCTCCAAAATTATAAAAGAAATAGACTACTTGTGTCAAAAAAACAACAACAACAAAAGAAGGATCTAACATTGTGTAGAAAGTGATCAGTGTTGTTAAGCTGTGAAATATTTTGTGGTTTATTAGTAGCACAAAATTTAAGAGTTAGACTGCCAAGTAAAGAGTGCAGTTATAGTCTGATACAGTCTTGGAACATTCCCTACCTGAGCAACAGCCAGAGAAGAGTAGTACCATTCCTAGTTGCTGGAGTTTTGAAAACAATATCCAATTGTATTGGAAACAATTTCCAATTGTTTTGGAAATGCCATTAATTATTGACCTGAGGCTGGAAATTTTATGGTTGACTAAACTGATCAACTTGCAGTCTTAAAAGTGGTCCTAAGTGAGACCCTTTGAGCTCCCTAGGACTGCCGTGGATGCACCAACAGATCCCTCTGAGAGGGATGCCTCTCAGAGCTGGCAAACTTTCAAGTTTGCAACACTCAGAGGACTTCACCAAAACAATAGGACCTGGGCTGATACTCCCAATTCTTGAGAAACAACTCAGCCACTGAGAAATGCCAAGGCATTCAACATGAGTATTTCACTGACACTCGAGAGGAATTTTTAACAAATACCTTCATACATACTTCTTTGTGTCTCTCTGTGTGTGTGCACATGTGCATGGATTCAAATACCCTCTAGTAAGTGTAGAATGAGTGTTACTATCTCAATCTATAAATAAGTCACTGTCATAATCATAGTAAATCCTATTGAGCCACTTTGTACGTTACTCAGTGATTAAGTGCTGCTAAACCCTCTTGCACCTTTACCTCTGAAAATAATTTTAAATTGATTCTAATTTGATTTTTCTTAATATGTTTCATCCATGTAGTAAGTAGTAGATTGAATCTTGACATTAAACTTCATTATGCTTTTGCAAATTTATATTAAATCTGCTTTTACTGATATCTTTGGTGGGGATTTCCCTAAGTGACTTAAACCACTTAACCATGACAAATTGGTGTAATCAGCTTAAATCAGGATTCACAACAGCCCTTTGTTATCCCAAAGGTGCCACCACCATCGTTGATGGGCTTGGCCTTGGCCAGCAGTGGGTCTGTCTTGGAACATTGGCAGCTTCTCCCTGGAGCCCACTTGATACCAAAACCTTGCCATGCAAACCCATGGGCCAGCCAATAAAATCTGACATTGCTGCTGAGCAAGGATAAGACATCCCCTCTTGCCCTCCTTGAAGACCAGATGTGTGAGCCGGGTTTTAGCCTATGTTAAAGGCTGACACAGAAACACCTGCACTGGTGAAGGTATTGTCTCTGGGCATGCTGCCAGTCCCAAATTCACCCTGTTCCTGGGCAAGCAACTCACTTGTGAGGTTACAAAGGCTGAGGTCTTTTCAGGCTCACAGGTGACAACCTCCTCCTGCTCAAATATTCTTTTAAATTCTTTTTGTGGTCTTTTTTTTTGTTTGTTTGTTGGTTAGTTGTTTTTTGTGTTTATGTTTTTGTCGTTGTTTGTGGGGGGTTTTTAGTTCTTTTTTTCAGACCTAATACTTGGACATGAGGAGAATTATTCACAGCCCTCTAGGCATAGTATTTCAACAATGTGAGAAGAAGAGTGTATGAGATGTGTCTGAGTGGTTGGTCTGAGGGTGCTTCTTAATCTGCAAGGCCTTCTTGGGGCAGTCTAAGGACACTTATAGGTAAATCGCTACATGGTTTCTATTGTAGTTCCCAGGCCTTTGTGATACTCAACATAGAGAAATGTACATTAACCATAAATAAATTAAATTTAAATGTTAATTGATTCTTAAAGAAATAAGTAAAAAATAAGCAGTGCAGATTTTCAACAGAGCAAAAGAACGCAGTCTTTTTCAAATTTTGTTTTTAACTGAGTTTGGTGGAAATCTGCCTGTCTTGAGTAATTTTTAAACTTTTTCAACCACACCTTGCATTATAAAAGTGAAACCATTTAAATCATATGTCACTTCCTAACGCACTGGGTAGTCTGGATACTCAAGAATTCATCACAATGGAGATAAAAAGAAAGTTAAAATACTGGGCGGTGAGATATATTTGGTTACCATAGAGCCTGACTTTGCAACTAAGACGAATAGGGAAATAACTTCTGAGGTAAAGCTGCCATCTGAACCATAATTCACTGTTCATGGAATGGGGCAGCAGATAGAAGTTCTGTGCTGTGAGTCAGTGGACGACTGTGGATTTGCAGGGCCATCACATGCTGCCATCCACGAACACAATTCAGCTTTCCCTCTGGACAAACATGCTGGCATTACACAGTCATAGTTGGTTGGTTCCCATTGTGCTTCAGCTTGAACTCTGAATTTAATTTTGTGGCTTTCTTAGTCACTTGATATTATTTGACCATAATTTTTCTATTTCTTAATTGACTTCACAAAATTTAAAAGCAAATGAGAAAGATAGGTCTGTGCTATTATCATACCATTGTATCAGAGGCCGTTTCAGGCACATTATCACATCAGTAGAGCTGCTGAGATCTGGTGGTATCATTAAGCACAAAATGTATGAAGCTCTACTGTCATATTATGAGTCTGCATCTTATTTAATTAAACTCTTAAAACCATAACATCACCATTTTCCAGACATGACAACACAACCAGGATAGAAATTAATTTACAAAACTTCTGCAGGTATAAATCCCCAGCAAAACTGAGAATACAAAAAAATGGAAAGATGATTATTGCCATTTACAGCCTGGTTATTTCTATAAAAAGGACTGGTTTTCTCTGGACTTTCTGGTTTGTGAGAAGCCATTTGACATTTTCAGGCATCTCTTATTTTCTGTTCGACATTTTCAGGTATCTCATATTTTTTTGTGATGGGCAGTCACAGATGAGACTGAATACTTACTGCTGACCTGAAAATGTAATGTTGCGCTGACAAAATATCCACTATTTTCCTGAGTAAATCTCCTTGGTTATGAATTAATAAACCTGTGTTCTTTCTCATTCCCTTAATTCCAAAGTCCAGGAGAAGTTGTCTGATCTGTACACAAAATACCTTTACATTTAGTAGTTTCTAGCACAAATACAGAAAAGGATCAGAGCTTTGGAAACATGATGGATGCAGAAATCTTGAAAAAATTAGGGTTATTTAGTCTAGAGAAGAAAAGTCTGAGAGGAGACATGATAACTGTTGTATATATGTATATACGGCACTTGGAGACATGGTTTAATGGTGGACCTGGCAGTGCTGAATTAGTGGTTGGACTCCATTATTTGAAAAGCCTTTTCTAACAGAAATTATTCTGTAAGAGATTTAGGTTAAACATCAGGAAAAGCTTACTAATAACAGGAAAAGGGTTGCAAAGGATCAGCTTGCCTGGGGAGGAGGAGCCTCTGTCAACAGAGGGAGTTTGAGCGGCCTGATCAAATATCTGCCAGGGACAGGTGATGTTTAGCTGTCCTCCTTCAATCCTGGCTGAACTTCCTGTGATTCTATCAGGAAGAAGAGAGTAAGTTCTTTTAATAAGCTTAATCAGTTAACTGGATGAAGATACCTGCGGTATTATACTGTTGAGCTCAGTTTAATACCAGCAAGTTGAAACGGCTATGTAGTGACACAGACTTTTTTCAGTTCATTTTTCCTTTATGTTCTTCATTCAGACTGCATGTGTACCTCTAATCAAGCTATTAATGATCCACAGTGTCTGTTCTGCTGTTTTTGGCACATTTTGGTTAGAACTGCATTGTTTTACACTTAACACTGGCTTTCCACTATAGAAATTAGATATTCTTGCAATCTTTGATATTTTTGATACCCTGGTTCATTAATCTACATTTTATTCATTCATCTTCTAGCCCAAGTGCAATCTAAAAAGAGCATTTATTTTTCATAAAACATTGTTATTAGTGTCTCCTAGAAACACAACGTCCTGTCAAACAGACTCTGATCATCTCTGAAAAATTCATATAGTCTCTGGAATTATAGTGAACATTTCAGAAGAAAACCTGAAGTTGCTTCCACATTCTCTCCACTGACTCCAATCTTCTAGAAATATAACATATAAATCATATATTAAATGAAAATGTAGACTGTTGATGTTTGACAAAGGGGACATAAAGGAAGAGCACATGAACAAACTGAAAATGTTACTTGTTCAGTTTGTGTTGCAACCACCCATAACACCAAACAAGAATGTCTACAGACCACAGGGATCTGTGACAAAATGGAACTGAAATAAGAAGATGTATTAGAGTCTGAGGATTAAAATCTCCTAGCAAATCATGCTGCGTGATAAGTGGAGATGTGGAGCACCAGGCTGCTGTGAGGATGTACAGGTCATCAGCCAAGACCCAGGAGCTGGTTCTTCGGTCACAAGGACACAGCAACATTCATTATTTTTCAGGGGTCTGTGCAGCGCAGAGATCCTCTCCAAGCTGTACTTTGGAGATGTTCTCTGTTGAGGAATGAGTATAGATGCAAAGTGGGCCTGATGATGCAGAGATCTAAAGGTCTAAAGGGGAATAAACAGTTGGCCACCTAAAGCAATAATTCACAGGCCACCCTTCATTTCCCTTCGATGACAGTGCGGAGCACTGGGTAGTGTCTCATCCAAAAACCAGTATGAAAACTACCTTTTCTTAGGTTTTAGAGAATGATTTACAGGAGGTGAGGAAGAGCCTTGTGTGGAAGGGGAGTGGGGAAACTGATTATAAAATCGGCAGTACTTGGAAGGTCTAGAAATTTTTCTAAAATAATGTTGAATTTGGGAAATAACTTCAGAAAAAAATAACAAAAGAAATATATGCAGCAAAATTTGTATGGATAGGCAATGCTTTTTATCTGAGTAACAGATGCAGCTGGAAAAAATTAGGCAAATGTTTTTCTACCTGGAATTCTGTCTGTTGTTTTCCAATCCTATTTGTTGTCTAAGCATATCACACCTGCAGGCACAGTTCCAGCAAGTTTACATCTGAATATTTTCTGGATGTCATGACTCCAAACTTGTCTTCTCTGTCACAGCGCTGATGAAGAACAGACGTGTTTGTAGTCATTGCCCCTCTTGCAAACTATTAAAAGATTCCAAAAATTGGGCCAAGAAAAGTATATTAAAGCAGAACAAGTATGTTTCAATCATCAGTGTTGGAAGCCTCTTGCAGGTGTAAAGAAAACTGTCCTAACACAGTAGATGGGTTTTGGAACTAGGAGCAATTGACGCGTCTCCTCTATTCTGAGTCTTTCTCTCTCTTTTCAAGTGAGCTTTACATTTTCAGCAGTGTCAATGCATGAAGTACACTCAAGCATATTCCACAGGGACACACGGGGTGCTGGAATTCATCCTATGCTGTGGATTGTGAGGCAAATGTATTCATAATGAATTTATTTTCTGAAGTACTTCTTTCTGCATGTCTTGATTTTTATAGCTTGTTACTAAAACACAAAACATGGTACTTTATTCCAGCTAAAGTATGCATGTTCCCTAATGCTGTTAAAGCACAAAGCCTGATGTAAATTTGCAACCTTCCTATTGTTTTATTTGCCACATACCCCTCAGTTTTGTTGTACACTATTAATAAAATTCTTGACAGTGTTCCTGCCTGTAAGCAGATCTGAGCAGTCTGTGCTACAGTAAATTGGTTCCTTGGGCTGCCTGAGTTCCCCTGGGCCACCATCAGCCACCAGAGAATGGAGAGCATGAGGAGGGCTGAGGCTACTTTGCCTTCTCTCCTGCAGGACAGCATGGCACATTTTACTGCCCAGACTGCATCACAGAGCATCAAGCAAGGCATTACAGATGGGTTTTAAACTATGGTGAGGATTGTTCCTGTGCAGAGTCTCAGGGGCTCTTTTCACCTTTATAAGAAAGCCCCGATTAATACAGAGTACATGTGAGCTCCCTGAGCAGGAAATAAATTTGAAATTAAATACAGGTACCAGGCAAAGAAACCGGAATCAAAGGCCTTCTACTATTTTGTCTGGAAGACAAGTGTATTTAAGGGATTGACAAAAACACCACCAACAAAAAAGTACTGTTCTTTCAAATGGATTTTTTCCTGGGTTTAGGTGGTTTTGGGATTTTTTTCTACTCTTTGTTTACTTGTGGTGGGTTTTTCCTCTGAAGTATTCACTATGCAGATTCATATAAGGAGTCAAAGACATATGAAATCATTTGATCCATCCCCTTCAGAGGGCAAACCTGTCACTATACCAGCAGAAAACTGTGCTTATTACTCAGTGATAGGAAAAGAAGCGGAGTAGTGAAACCAGTAGGGCCTCTTTTTCCTTCCCTAAATGCTGGCACACTGGTGTCTTCCAAGTCATGTTCTTGCCCAATTCCTGCCCAACACACACAAATGTCATCAAGAAAACCTTCATTTTAGTTCTTTTCAGTACCATATATGATTTTTCTGGTGCAGAGAACTCCTAACACCCCTTTTTTTAACTCTTCTAGTCTCTTCCTACAGAGTTGAAGGAATAGAAACCACATAACTTTTTTTCTAAGGATGGAGGCAGGGAAAAAGGAAGAGGAAATAGGATTTGCAGTCTCTTGTTTTAAATCCAATTATAAGAACTATGAATGATTGGATCTTCTGCTGATGTTATTTTTTATGTCAATGGGTTAAAGCCTGGCAGGAAAAGAGTCTGGTCATTAAAAAGTTGCAGGCTCATGCCTCTAGATTCAAAAATCATTGAGCTCCAGGTCAAAATGAAAAATTTACCCTTAGGTGAGGCAGGGCTGCATTTCTTAAGCTTTCAAATACCTGTCTTGCAGTGTGCAGCCAGCTCACTTAGTATATGGCTACTCCTGTTCAGTTTGCTCCAGGTTTCTGCCTTTGACTGTCTTCTATTCCCTTTCTTTTAGCCTTAGGCAGCAGGCAGGGTTTAGACCAAATGAGCTGGGTGGTGCATAAAACACGGGCCTTCATCCAGCTACAAAACAGACATAGCAGGTGTATGAATAATCAGAAGATGTTGCAGACGGGAAGGGCCACAGTAGCTGTAGCACTTTTTTGGTCTTGTCATTAGATCAGCTCACACTGCCTGTGTATCACTTATACCATTTGGCCAGGTTTGGCCTCTCTTACATAGCTTAAATAGTCTCTTGACCTGCAGTTATGATTACTGAATAAGACTGCAGGGAAACTGAGGTGCTGTCACTGAGAGGCGAGATGCAAGGCAATCCAGACCAAAGAGATGTCCTTGTTTTCTGGTGTCCTTGTAGATAGCTTTCCTTCTTTTTAGTTAGTCGATATCACTGTGGAAAACAAACAAACAAACAAACATACATAAAAGAATCCACACCAAACCAACCTCAATGCAAATTTAAAGTGAAATTCAGTGTAAATTCAGTGTGGGTTTTTTTTTGTCTAACCACAGATCAGAACTAACAAAGGTTATTTTGTGCCAAGTATAGCTTAGGAGCTTTATTTGTCTCTCCCCAGCAAAGTCAATAGGATCTATGCTTTGCTCTGATCAAGCAATTTACTTGATAGTTTAGGATAAACCTAAAATCAATATCTTTATTGTCTCATGTGGAAATGTATATATGTGCTAGATAAAGCCTTGCAGTTACAGCAACACGAGAGACATAAATATAGTGCTTTGAACTTTGGGGAAATTGGTTTTAGGAACAATACATTTTATATAGCAGAGGCACTATTGATAACAGAGAGACTCAGCTAATGGTCCATGCACTAAGAGGTCAAAATGGTACCTTCCTTAAATCATGAAAAAGCCCAATATTAGAGTAGCAGAGGATGCTATCTGACCACCTAATTATTTCACTCCCCAAAATGAGTGCCTAATATTCTTGAAACTACACCATGATTGTATCTGATCTTGTATTCATTCAGCCCGTGAAAAGACTATTCCATGATTACAGGATACTTTTAGCTAGCCTCATTTTGAACTGATTTTTTCTAATTCACAACTTCTAAGAATACAGTAATATTTTGAAAGTGGTATATTTTCCCAAGACTAAGAGCCACACAAGTGTAAAGAAACTTAAAGGTCAATTTTATCTCTCACTGCGAATTCAAATTTCAGCAGTAACCAATTAACATTTAGTTTTTCTGGCTGATTCCAAGTTTTACAAGTCACTGCTACCTTAGCCAGAATTATTTTGCCAAACAACAAAAAAACGAAATAATTCTCAAAAGGTGTGCAAGCTGTAGAAGATTTTTTTTTTAGTCACTGTGGGAGGTTTTTTTTAACACCTGTCTGTCAGATTCAGCATTCACCAGGGTAGAGAAGTGTAGCATAAGTTCTCTGTGTGTGGCTCCACTCTGTAGTTTGATGCTCTCTCTGGAGCAGAAAGAAGTCAGTTCCTAGCTCACGGAGCTCAAGCTGGGTTTGCTCTGTAGCAAGGTACTGATTATAAACTGATTTAAAAGCCCTAATTTGTGGGTTTCATTTCATGTACCATTATGTAGCCCTGAGACACAGAGAAGGGAAAAATCCCTATATGTCCTTGCCTTTCCAAGAGCTCCAGAGAAGAGGGGAGCCTGTAAGAAGTGTGTGATCAGTTCCCTTCTAGCAGAGAGAAAGGAAAAGTAATGAATACATCTGAACCATACTTGTTAAGCCCATATTCATGTCAGAACACAGTTGCTTAGCTTGTGGTGTGCTTCCGCATTCTAATGGCATCCTGTCAAAGGAAGCTATACCATAAAGCAGGAGAAAGTTTGAAATGAAGACAGTGTATGGAAATACATGTGAATTATCTCAGTGTAAACGTACTCTAACTTCAGAGTGCAAAGACTAGAGAAAGAGAAGCAGAAGGCTTTATGTGTTATGAGTTTCAAGCAAAAGTTAGCTAACAGCCAGTTCAGTTTCCCATGATGCACACACTTACCTGGAGCTGGAGGGACCAAAGCTTCTAGAACAGCTACTGGCGCAAGCAGGGGCTAGGGGCACCTGGCAGTGTGAGCACTGCTACAGGGTGCAGTCAGACAGGAGGGAGGAACTAATGGGAAAAGGACAAACTAGCTGACCAACTTGAATTAGGCCTCACTATATGATGAGATGTGAAAGTCTCCACCAGCCAGTGAAGGTTACTGCGGGATGACGGAACTTCTCCCTGAGGAAACCTGTGAATCCTTACTTGGATAGATAAACTAAGACGCTAGCTGGGGCCAAGCCACCCCAGAAAACCCACACAGTTAACTTAGACTGGCAGTGTAACTACTAGACGGCTGAAGTGTGAAGGACTAGCAACCAAAAGGTGCTGTACAAAAGCTTCACCATAACTCAATAGCAGCTAAAGCTGAATTCTTTTGCCCACAAAGCAATTACAGGGCCCAGTATCCTGGCAAAGTGTATTAGCTAAGTATGCAAACCATAAGCAGTTTAGAAGCTCAGACGTGATGAAAATTAACCAGTGGCAACTTTCATTATCACATTCTGTTAGTGATGCAAGGGAAATAGCTAATTACATTGCAAGTATCTTCAGAATAAGAGTGGGTGACCTGAAAATGGAAATTATAACCTTGCAAACTGTGATGGTACAATTAAAGGAAAGACTGGCTCAACCAGACTATTGATCATTAGTAGCTGAAAGTGGAAACATTTTTTTGACTGAAGATGGACTTTCAGCTAAAAAAAAAAATTTAAATCCAGTCAAATCTTGAGACAAAGATCAGGATGGCAGTGACATGTTGATGTTCTAAACCTGCCAAGAGCCTTTTAACAGGCTTTTTCATTATTTAAATAGCCGCTGCACAATATTTTCAGTTTTTCATCTTTCCCAAATAGGTTTTTTATTTTTTTTCAAGGAGGCAGAAGGGAGGGTTAATGAAGGGGTTGTAATGATGGTTTTATCATACACAACTGTGCATTAGAAGCCCTGGACTCCTTCTCCTGGTAAAAATAATTATAACAAACATGAATGATTCTACAGTGTATCAAGCATGTATGCACTGCGTTGAGCAAAACTCAGTTCTCCTAAATTTACAGGCAAAAACCCTCACAAACCAAAGAAACAGCAACAAAAACATGCAAACACTAAACCCCAAGAATAAAGAAAACAGTGGCAAAAATCAATTGTGCTTAGGACACGTAGCAATTTTAGAAAATTTTAAGAGCAATCATAGATAAGTATGATAAACATGCAAATGATAAAAAAACCCACTTTTAAAAACCACAGAGCTAAACCAGAATTTCCTCAGTCTAAGAAATCTTTTCTGGAAGTTTTTGGTGTATAGGTAGTCCTTGAGGTCAGCCTTTTACCTGGGTGGTACTCTTTTCCTATCCTATCCAAAAACAGGACTGTCTAATCTGAGGTCCCAGATCAGACTGGCTTATTGGTGTTCAGAACAACTTCGAGAGGTCCTAACCTACGTGTCATTCACTGAGCTCCAGTTAGTCAGCAAGTGCTTAAAGAGCAAGGAAGGCAGAATGTGGAAACTGCAAGTGAAGTTAAGTCAATCACCAGAAAGTGAGTATTTCTCTGTAAATATTCTCTAGACTTGATCTATTCGCTAGGCAGTATAAGACACTGCAACGTCTTCCCTGGATTTTCAGCAAGATCTGAACCTGGGAGATTCTACATCACAGCCCAGGTCTCCAATATTATACCTAAAAGTAGACACAGTAGCTCAGAGGAACAGCCTTCCTTATTGGAGGAGTCACTACAAGCGGACAGGCCTTTGTCTCTCCATGAAATTGCCATGTTCATATCCGCCACAGTTTTATGGGCAACAGTCTGCACCAGAAATATCCAACGATTTAGACCTTAAGAACAGATCATTAACTGATGGCGCACCCAGTTTGAAAGTCTTGGTACCCTCTACATTTTGCAAGAATTTAGAGGGCAAAAAGGAACTTCTTTATTAAAAATATAAAAGCTAAAATATCATCTAGCAATGTACTAGAATGCGAAATAGAGGGGGTTTTTAACTTGATTTGTCTCAGTCATTTATTTTTTGGTATCCAGTGGGAAACGCACTGAACTAGGCATGCTTTTTATTTTCCTTTGAAACCATTTTCCTTCCATATAATCTCTTCCAGTTCCCATTTAAGATTCAAAAGACCCCCTTGGTACTGGCAAGGATTTAAAAAACAGAATGTCCCCAGAGATAATTTTTATTCAAGTGGTTGCAAAACTACTACCTTTCCATGGATTTTTTCAAAGAGGGTTTTTCATACAATTACCTACAGTATCAGACCTGAATAGCCCACAAATATCAGGGAAATCCTCACTCTCTTCCTGTCAAGCTTCAAGAGCTATAAGAGCTGACAGCAAATATGCAACTATGTTCCCTCTATCACTCTCAGAGATTTCAAGAAACAAATCTGTTCAGTTTGTATTCATACGTAAGTACGAATATGATCCCAAACCAACTAGAATGTAAATTAGTAGAGTGACCTGAGTACTGCTACTAAGAAAGGAATGCTGGGAAAGCAGAACGTGTTCAGGAAAGTGTTTGTTCGTTTATGCCTGCTTTCTGAAATTCATCTTTGAAACCTTTTCAAATATCATTAAATGCTGCACTCCTAGAGGCAACATCTATAATACAGAAAGTTAGGTATAGAAACAAACAAACAAACAAACAGAAAATCAATTGTTCTCTAGAAGACAATGTATATGGCTCATACTCAGTTATAGAAAGTTATATCTGTACTTTCTTCTTACTCACAGCAGAAATTAGTCCCTTTTTCAGGCTGTGAGAACCAAGGGAAAACTGAAGTCATTAAGAGGAAAAAAATAAATGCTTGACTTAAAAACTTCTATAAAGAGTGAAAAAATATAGCCGTATCTTTCATTAAGCTGTGTATTCACTTGGAGTCAATTTGCTTGAGAAAAGGTGGTTTGAGGGGTCAGGGGAAAAGTGTTTTATTAGATAGGGCTAAGTTAGTACAACAGTAATTTTAATACAGTGAAGCATCATTATTTGCACTGTACTGTGTACATTAAATCTGTTTCTACACAGCTTTATTACTTTAGAACTAACTGAATTCAAGAAGACTTCACTGTAAGTGAAGAATTACTATGAAAGTCTTCAGAAAAGGGAACTTCATAAACAATATTTATGCTTTCAAAAGGAAGCTGGAATATTTTAAGAGATATTTTAGCTGCAATTAACTTTAGCATCATGCAAAATACTGCCTATAGTTTTTTGCCTGTAAATTTTCAGTAAGAAAAATGTTAGTACTCATGGTTTTGAATGAAGAGTCTCTGATCTCCTTTCTTTCCACGTTTTTTGGTAGTCCCTAGGACTTTCATCAAGTATAAATTGTAGTTATCTCAACAAAGGGAGACAACTGATGCCACTTTGTATTATGTAAGATTTTAGTCCTTGGTTAACTACTTGTGCTTTTTTTGTCTCTTAAGATGTATTTATTTCTTTGGTGTGTTGCTTTTATTACATGATTGGTTCACAAGACTCATACATATTGGTTCCCCATATTCATCATTTTTTTCCAGACGTATTCAACCTTCCCAACTTGCTGTGACAGTAGGAGTTATATCCTCTTTCAATAGCCCAGTATCTTTTATTACATGAGAAAAAGTAAGTATTAAAGGTACCTAATCGGAAATAAAAAAACTAGGGGAGAGGACAGTACCGAAGTTTTAGCACAAATTATTCAAGGGTTTAATCTCTGAAGTTTAACTTCATAACCAAAACTCCATTGTTGTTAATAATTTTTCAATTCAAGTATAAAATACAAGCATTTATTAGAAATTACGTTTTTCATTTAATGCCCCATTTTTCCCTTTTCCCTTCTTTTTTTTTTTTTTTTTTCCCCTTTTGGTTTGAGGTAGAATAAGGCTGAAATCTGAAACATCTCATTGTACCTGTTTTCACAACTGTGTGTGCCAGTATAGTAGTTCATACAGGTAATCTCTCACCTGCTTAAATCTTACCAAATATGTAGGGTATTCTTATTCCTCCAAGGAATGAATCAGCTGAATAATTGTACATGCATGACAACATCTGAATCCTGCCTCCCGTATCCTCTGTTACATGACCTAACCCTAAGGTGCCTGAAGCCCAAGCAGACAAGGCAGTCCACTGTCCTGCCTCAAAGCCTCAACAAACAACAATTTCAGTGTCTGGGATACAGACCATCAATGCTGGAATTCCAAGATTGCATTATTTTACATATAAGTTTGCATGGAAAAAATTAAAAAAGTAATTCAGAGCTGCAAGAAAGGGGATGTCTGTGCATTACATGTCTAATACTGCTCTGAAAATTGAACAGAGATGCATCTGAGCTACAGAGGTAATTCTTTAAGTACCAGAAGTTCCTATAAAGCACTAATGTCAATTTAAACCTTGGAAAAATGGGAAGCTCTCAGGAATGGGTGAATGTGGATACAATAGCTAGACTGTCAAACTTCTTGAATGTGCAGAAAGACAGAACAGATTCATCTGTGAAAAAATGCAAGGTAATACTCTTGAGGTAAGGAAAGTAATCTTGGACATCGACATGTAGTAGGAAAGAAGCATACAGAATTTTGTCAAAAGACAAAAACATAAAGAAAAATAAACTTCCATCATTACTTAACTTTAGAAAAAGTTAAAATCATGCTACAGAGATGTGGGAGTGAGAAGGTGCAACATGCAGTGGGATAGGAGCTGAGCCAGGACATGGTTCAGGGTGGAGCACTTCAGTGGCCCTGGGCAGCATCTGTGAGTCTGCACCCCACATCCACAGCCAGAAGCCAGGAATGCCTCCCTGGGTCAAATAAACACACTTCTGGAGAGCAGGCACAGCCACTGCTGTGATGTAAGCTGCTTACTTCTCTCATCAGTGAAAAAGTGACAGCCAAAGCGCCTTAAATAACTAAGATAATAATCTTACAGTTGCTTTTCCTGGCAGATAATACTTCTTAAATCTTTTGTTACTCTTGTCTGTTTCTTCCAGACCCGTCAATTTGTTATCATCCATTGTATAAGGTGACCAAATCCTGCAGTCTATCATCACATGCATCCTCACCTCAACGAAATAGAGCAGAATAATTACCTCTGATGTCTTGCATATGACACTGCTATTAATGCTTCCCAGAACTGGAATTTCTTTTCTGGCAAGTGTATCTCACCATTGACTCCTATTGGGTCTGACTCATCATTTAGTCATGTTCAATTAACTTTTCCAATCAGAGTGATTTCGTGCAACCAAATCGACAGTTAGGAGCAGACCCTTCTAGAAAAAGTCCATTCAAAAAAAACCCAACCGACCAATCAGAAAAACCCACAAAAAATCTAGTCAATTATTTCACAGTATTTTATTACTTTGCCATTCTATTCCTGAAGAAAAAAAAATAAATTTATTTGTCCACTGAGTCTGGAGAAACGGATTTTATGATGGATTTTCAATCTGTAAACTACCCATTCTTGGGAACCATGTATTACTTTTGAAAGGTCTGCAAAGTGTGCGTAAAAAAAGAAAGCCTTCTGTCAGTAAGGCTAACATGGGTGCACAACTTCTCAGGCAACATATATTGACTGACCAATTTAAAATGCTTACTATGCAAGTTACAGTGTTCTAGACAATCACTGTCACACAAATCTTCATGTTTTCCTCTTAAGACAATTAAATACACATGGAAAAGTTTTCAAAGGTAATTACTGTCTGCTGAGCTGTAGTGAAGAGTGATCCTATATATGTAATATATGTATTTAAAGGAGACCAACAGCATATTTACTAATTAGCATTAATGGATGCAGTTTTATAGACAGAGGAGGTACTGATATAGGTTGGGAAAGACAGCCCAAATTGCTCAAGATGAGTTACTAAACATGGTAAATGTTCCCTTTATGGACTCCTTTACTGCAGTTACACTTCTCATTTGCAGTAGTATTTATTAAGATAGATGAAGAAAATCATAGAATTAGAATGGGTTGGGTTGGAAGGGACCATCATCTAGTTCCATCCATCTTGCCAGGGGACAAGAACACCTTCGACTAGACCAGGTTGCTTAAAGCCCCATTCAGCCTGGCCTTGAGTGCTTTCAGAGATGGAGCATCCACAGCCTTTGTAGGCAACCTGTTCCTGTGCCTCATTACCATCAGAGTAAAGAATTTCTTCCTAATGTCTAATCTGAATCTCTCCTCTTTTAGTTTAAAGCTGTTCGCCCTTGTGCTATCACTATCTGCACGTGTAAAATTTTGCTCTCCTGGAAGTCTGGAAGGTGCTGTGAGGTCTCCCCAGACCCGTCTCCCCTCCAGGATGAGCTCCAACACTGCCAGACAGGCTTTATAGGAGAGGGGGTCCAGCCTTTTGGTCATCTTCATGCAGATGATGAGGGAGAAGATTGTCTACACAACTGAGTAAATAACAACCCTGAAACTCCGGAGGCTAAAATGCAGAAAAGTGACAGGAGAATCAATATTTAATTAACGCCTCTACTATACATGTAGTATAAGAGAAACTTCTGACACGTATTTACTACCAATGTAACTTTAGCAACTGGGGTAGCAAAAACCCTCCAGCTAAGAAAGGTTGGTTAAATAAGAAGCGAATTGTGTGAAAATAAAGATAAAAGGAAGATTAAAGTAGGGACAAATCTCATGGTTCCAGCTCTAGAAAGTAAACGTGAATAAGCACTTTTGAGAAAGACTGAGGAGAGTATAGGATGATCAAACTTGCAGGAAAAGTATGGGTTTTCTGCTGTGTAAATTATACCTTCAAATTCTAGGGTTTATGCTGTGCATATTAATTTACAAAGTGGACCGGAAAGAGCAGCAAGAAAAAGATATTCAGTGATTTGTCTGTAAAGTTTTTCTACAGGTAGGTTCTATGTTATTGACTTGTGCTGTTTTCTGGGATGGTTGCGCTGGGCTTTGTATTACAAGTACTAGAATCTTTAGGTGTGAATTTTTTAATTCTAAGTATTGCTATGATTTCCTTATTGGAAATATCTAGTTATATAACCTCAGTGACATGTGGCAAATTGGAAGGAAACCATGCAGTATCACACAATATACTAATACAGTTAATTGATATACACAATACACACCCACATTAAATTAAGTAAATGGAAACAGTGCTAATTATTTAATTGTTCAGTGGAGAAGTCACACAAAACCTGCTAGCAAACAAGAAATTGTAAATAGTTATTTTTTTACATCTACATGTGAGGGTTAGGGGTGCTGTCACATACAAAGATTAGGTGACAAAATATTCAAAAGCCTGCCTGTACTTTCCAAAACTTAAAGTAAACTTTTTTTCTTTATGAAAGGTATGGTTTGTACATTAGTTTCAATTTCAAGAGCAGAAAATAAAATTTTAGTTCAAGTTTGGCTTTGAATTAAGGCTTAATATAGACACACTCCTAAGTGTTACCGGGGTTGTTACTTTCAGAGGAGTAAATGTCTTCCTTTAGTAAGTTCAGTTTTCCACTCAGCTCTCAAAGACATACATATATTTTTACTCACTCTAAACAGAAGCAATGCTTCAAAATTTTCTGTCTCACACAAAAAAGGTAAGAGAAGAACAGATGAACCAGGCGTACACAAAGTAAGATAGTTTTAAAACATAACCAGGGAGGGGGAAAAGCTTTTTGAAGTTAGAATGTCATTTTGAAATTTTTTCTACCAGAGGGATTATAGTCTAGCTAGTCTTGACATGTCGTAGAGTAATTCTGTAATCTTGCAGGTTCAAGTTCAGCGCCAGAGTAATGTGAAAACATTAACCTTCCAGAGTTTGGATTCCTTTAAGGAAATAAACATTACTTTTTTGTTTAAAACAGTCTTGTTTTCCCCTTCACACACTGTGGGATTTTTAACCAACACAATGCCCCCTTGGCCTGCTGCTCTCTCTTCTATCTCCTATTTGTTGCTAACTGACAGTGACTTTTATGTATCCTAGCTGACTTTTGGCTGGGTCATGTTTTGACCTCTGTTATTCTATTGTTTAATAGTTGTTTTCCTTGCTGTTTTCCAAAATCCTTATGGCTACTGTTTCCTCTGCAATATGTGATTGCCATATTACATTCACATAGTTCCTGGTCCTTGCTTAAATGCTGGTTTTGTCTCAATGAGAAAACAAACAGTTTGGAGCGTTCTCTCCTTTAATTGGAGTTCAGTCTCTAATTATGCCATCTCCTTCCTACTAGGAGTCCATGTCTAAAGACAATTACATAGAAAAATATCATGTCTACCAACATGAGTGACTTCAGCACTGAGTCATCTAGCAATCCGTTCAAATAGTCAGATAATTCACTCCCAAACATCCTCAGCTGTTGCTTCTGCCTTTTGCTGCACTTTTAAATGATGGTTAGTCAGAAACGGCATCTGAGAGCATCCAGAAGAGCAAGAAAAGTATATCTGTGCCATTAGCAGTACTTATGGCAAATGTAAAGCAAAAGGAACATGCAATTTAGATTTGAATTTGTGACCAAGAATATAATTCAAATAGTCTTATTATATTAATTCATCATATTAATTCTCTCAGCATATTCAAAAGCACAAGCTGACTGTGACATCCTTCAGTAGTACACATTTTGCAAATATAATCTATATAATTACACAGATACATGTCAGCAGCACTGCTTATTTCAAGATTGATCAGACATAAAAGCACACATAAAAGCACTTTTGTTCTACAAAAGCACAAGCACTACCAGACTTCCAGCACAAATTCTTACAGTTAAAAAAAGAAATTAAGAACATATGAATACTCTCAGGTTTATTTGTGTCTTTCTAACTCAATCTTCCATAAATATTTTGTGCCTGGTATAGTTTGTCACACCACGATTTCTGAACCTGAGACTGTTCTTACGGTGAAGCTTATGTTATATTTTGAACAAGTTACTTTTTACAGTAATCTGCAATCCCCATTATGCACCAATGATGGTGATGTTTCGAATAGTTTTTCCTGCATGCAGATGAACACACTGATACAAAGCAAAAATAACCCATTTAATGCATGTGTTTTCCTGTTTTGCATGCATTGACAGCATACTGGTAATACACAACATTAAAGAAGGCCACTTCAGCAGAAGAGCCCAGAAGGCACAAAAAAGTATCAATTAGTAGCATCCCATTATCACAAACTTTTGAAAGAAAATAAGCTTTTTAGTGACTTGCCTTAAACTGTACTCATTACAAATTATTACTATTATTTTAATTACATGAATGGCCTTTGCTTAAAGAATTCCCTCTGTTTTTAATAGCAAAGCTACAGGAAGATGCCAGTGTTGATTGATTGGAAGTGTTTATAGTAGAGTCCAGCAGGATCTGTTATTGCCCTAGTCACAGAAC
Source organism: Grallaria varia (assembly GCA_013396735.1). Lineage (NCBI taxonomy): Eukaryota > Metazoa > Chordata > Aves > Passeriformes > Formicariidae > Grallaria > Grallaria varia. Next base: position 145,544 of record VWZG01000660.1, on the reverse strand, counting down.
ACAGCAGGCAAGGCACTGGAGCAGCAAATACAACTACAAAAACCTGCTGAGGAAATGCGCCTTCACCTGGAATGGCTCAGATTGTCCATTCTCTGTAGTATCCCATTAGTTTTTATCATCTCTTCAGTTGTCTTACCAGCAAAGTTTTCAGTCTGTTGAAAAAGTACCAACATATATATATGTATATATATATATAGCTTTGTTTTACTTTAAATCTTTTATGCAAAATGGTGCTACAACATCGAGAAGTTTTAGCCTAGGTCTAAGGAATTCTAATGCTAATTGACGAATTCTATGGACTTATTTAGAGTACACTCATTTAAGATATTGACTGAATTCATGTCCTTTGCTACCACGTTATATTATTCCAGTGGTGCGACCAGATTTACAGGACAAAGACTAATGTTGCCAATAAGCTTGATCATATGAAGGATTTCTCATTTCATTGCTCTGTCTTGGAGACAATTTAAGAAAAATGTGAAACTGGTGAGCTATGGCAACGGCCAGTGGAGGAAAGACAAGTCTGTTTGCCCTCTCAGTGGTGAGTACAGGCTGCAGGCTGCACCTGCTGGGCTCCCTAAACTAGAAAGCATTCTGATTATTTCACTGCTGAAGGCAAGAGAGGGAGTCAGTTCACTTCATGTCTGAAGGACTCCACAGATCCAGCTCCTTAGTCAAAAAAATTGTATCTCTGCCAGTGTCACTAAGTGAGAAAGGATGCTAACAGCAAAAGGAGTGAAAGAGAGACTTCTGATGGTGATATCTTCCTCTACAAATACTTAAATGAATGGCCCTTGAATGGTCATAGGGCCTGCAAAACCTGTGTCTAACTATATACCACCTTCAGTGGGCTGTAAAACTAACATCACTCGTCACTTTATAGAGTCTTCAGACCCCTGCCTCTGGGTCTGTGCTGTTTGGGTACCTACTGTCCCTTAAATCCAGCCAGTGCTGCTGAGTTCTGCAGGATAGGCTTTGACAGGGATGAGCAGGGTAGGAGGTTCAGCTGGAGTTCCCTTTAACTTGGGTGAATGCTCAGAAGGGGCCTTTGGGGCACCTGCCAACCTGTTTCCAGCCCCTGGCAGCTCAGCAGCAGAGTTAGCCATGCTGGCAGCCTCCTGCCCTCACATGGTCTCATGAAGGCCAGGGTTTCCCATGGGTGGGTCACTTCTATAGCTACCTGAGGAGACGAATATGCAGAGTTCAAGGAAGTGCCAGTCACTGTCAGCACACACCACAAGTGCAGGATAAAGGTCATCCCACTAGGGCAAACTTTATCAGCCTTGGTGAGCTGAGTTCTGCTCCATGCCCACAGTGTCACCAACTGCTTTTAGACCAGAAGACTTTTCCATCTGGTGCCTTAGGAGGCACCTGTTTCCTTCCCTCCACTCTCTGAACCAGGAGAAGATTTTTTAAGGGATGAATCACGGCTGCCTCTTGCATAACACATTTCTGGCCTCAGCCATTCCCTGTGGAATTTCTTCAGGCTCTGGTCTATGATGCAGAGAGACCAGTTGGGTTCAGCCAGGCCATGCCTAAGCCTTTGTAGGGCTTCTCCTGCTTCTGCTACTTCTACTGCTATCAGGCTTGTCCAGGCCTCATACAAGGCTGTGACTACAATTTTCCTCTTCCTTGCTTCTCTCTGCTCTGCTTGTGGGGTTCAGAAGTACTGATTCATGTCTCTTTGGACATGTTCAAGGTCATACCCCCAGTCTTTTATCTCTAAGTGACTTGAGTGCTAAATAACCCTTTCACAATTTCCTCATTTTTAATCTGTTTTTTAAATATGCTTCTTTTTTTACTGGTTCCTTGTCAGAACCATTTTGATTCACCATCATTACATGCTAGGTGCTAGCCCTGCTTCTCAGCTCCCAAAATCAAAGACAGCCTTTTGTTTCAAGTTACCATCTCTATGAGAAAATCAGCAATGACAATGTCTAGCTTAGAGAAAAGACACTTCTAACGGGTCTGTAGAGGACAAAGCTTGCCATTAGAAACCTTTGTAGCTTTTGCCCATCTAATCACTGTACTGCAGACAGTGATTTCCTACACCTGGTTGTGTTTCATGCCCACTAACTGACACATTCTCCATAAATTTGTCTGTTCTCTATGAATTTATTTACATTTTGGACTGGCTACAGTTCTTTGACAATATCCTCTGTAATTTAGCAATATGTTTTATGGAAAAGCTTTTGGTTTTGGCCTCATAATGTCAGTGCCTGTCACTGAGCTCCTCTGCTGTGATGAATAAACATTGCCTATTCACCTTTGCCGTAACGTAAAAGGCTTTATAGACTTCTGAGCTGAACAGGACTCACTGTTCTCCTACAGAAACAGTTTCATGTGTTTTTATTGTGTTGGCCCAAATCCAGCACATTTTCTTTTATCACTTAGGGGTCTTAGGATGCATGAAATCCAGATAAATGTAGCACATGTAATGCAGGACCAGAAAGAACCTATCTCCTACGAGGACCAGACATTTCATGAATCTTCACTTGCCCAGGAAGGGTCTGCTTCTTCACTCCTTCTTGCATTTCAGCAGTGCCTGTCTACCATCATTAATTTGGGGGTTATTTTTAGTTAGTTTGTTTGGGTTTTTTCCCAATTACACTTTTTCTTTAAATTTCTAACTCCCTTTTTACATTTTTCTGAGTAAAACATACAAGGTAAAGCTTTAAAAATGTCCGTTCTGGTCAGTGGCTTAGGGAAGGAGTTATGCATAAATGGCCTGGAAACTCCAGTACTATGAGACCATCTGCTGGTAAGTATATATATAAAATCAGCCTAGATAATAGGCCAGTTGTAAAGAGATGCTGATAACCTTTAAAACAGTCTGACACCAAATGGATAACCAAAGGACTAGTAAACATATAGCTACTAGTCAAGAGATGTGATTCCTCATCATCTTGTGTCTCATTAAATAATTTACAGGTTGATAATTCATTGGAAGCTCAGTAAATTTTATTATATTACTATCAATTTTTACTTTTCCAGTTTAGAATTGGTTTTGCCTAGAGTGATTATTTATGATAGCAATAATGCTATTGCCCAGGTCTGAGGGAGCTGTTCGGGTTCTTTAGGCAAGAGGCCCAGAGTTTTTAATTTCCACTTAAAGACTAGTATTGTGTTCCAGAAAACATACAGAGGAGAACATTTCATAAATCAATACTTGCATATATGACGGAATAAGCAGAGTGACAATTTTTGAAAAGGCATAATTTAGTCTATGCACTCTTCGAAAACAGAAAACTTTTTTTTTATTTCAGAAGTGAAGACTACTTGTTTCAGTAAAAGAGCAAAATGCTTGAGCTTTCATACCAAATTTCCATTAGCATTTGATGTCCTATGAAAGAGCTTAATGGCCTCTTGAACACTGTAGTAATTTGAGTCCATTAGTGTAATAGGCAGGGATTAAAAGCAGAAACATAGAGATCATTAACCATGAAAGTTAAACACATCTGTTCATATTCAATCATTAAAATGACCAATATTTAATCACTAAGAAATGTAGATCTTAGTTTAGGAAGATTCAGTACACAATCAGCTCAATGCAATATCCTGCTAAACTTCCTTATTGCTCAGAGGAGGAATTTTATAGCAGTTTCCATCTTAGATGCAAACCAAAGGTCCAAGTACAGTTTTCCCTAGTGGGTACCACAAAGAAGCCACACAGGTCTGCAGCGCTTCCATCATTGCTTCTGAAATAACACCACAAATTCAAAAGAGTCCATTAAGCTGGTGCATTTTCTTACTGTATTTGCAAAGTAGGAATATGCTGATGTCTCATGTACAGTCCCTGAAGTCACAAGCTGTTTGTCTACTGCGTAAAACACTGATGTGCTTGTGATGTGGTGGAGTCTGTTCCACTGCCCTAAACTCTGAGACCAACAGCACCCAAACTGATCATTTCAGCTTGGTAAAAACAGTACATCCCAGCTGCTGTGAAACCCCAGAGCCTTCACAGGAATGAAGCACCAGAAAAATGCTCTTAATTTTGCTTGAGAATAGGGTTCTCAATGCTCATCCTTTCAGCTTGGGGATATATGTAAATGGATGAGACTGTAGAAAACAATAAATGAAGTTTTTTGTAGGAAAACTGAGGGTTTGTGCTTAATCCCAAAACTGTAATCAAAGCTACAAAAGGGAAAAAATAACAAGATGCCTTATTAGTTCCTCTCTAAACCTTGTCCCTAGTCCTACTTTTATCCAAATTTTTTGTTTCAGCATGTGTCACAGCAACTTCTACTTGGAGTCCGAGCAAATTCTTAGCATCACTTCACAGAATCAGCTCTTCTATGATTTACAGTTTCTCAGTCATTAGCCAGTCAGTCCTGTGTCTTAACTGCTCCCTTTTCCCTTCAATCTTCTCCTTAGGGCTACTGATAACAGGTTATCACTCTTCCTCCATCCAAGGTGGATTATGGTTCTCCCTTAAATTCACATATTTCCTGACTCTGTTATCTATTATTCAGGAAGATAAATCCTCCGTTAATTAATTAATAGTCAACTAATATCTAGAGAAACAATTACTAAATCCTAGAAATGGATATTTCTATTTCTTTTCCCTGGAAACTCTGGAGCTGAACTCCATCCATCCACTCCTTGGAAGTTTTAGTGAATTTAATCTTTTGTTGTAAATAGAAAAACCACCAGGTTGAAAGGGATGCATTAATTAGGAATACAACATTCTAATGACTGTTAAAATCACTTGTTAAGTTAATAGTTTGAGAAGCACTTAATGTAATTTTGTCCATGACAACATTAGCAAGACACCAACCTTGAGACACAAGCTTAATACTAGCTTCTGGAAATCTGGAACTCTCTTGTGTTATATTTCTTTCGCTTTCCTTGCCAGCAATTTTAGGAGACTCTACTGCAGAATGGAAAAGTCATGTTCATTAAAATTAGTCTGAACACTAGATTTATTTATTCTAATTTAAATTCTGAAGAGCTTTTCCCATTGCATCGAGTGCTTTGCAAACACTAAAGAGTGCAATAGAATAAAAACTCTTTATTGTACTTCGCTTAACGCAGTCAGTCCTCGATTCCTACCGTCTGACCAGCTGTACCCCTCACGCCTGAGGGCATGAAACACAGTTCATTCCTGAGATGGGCAACAAAGTTCAAAGCTGGAGACCTTCTGCCATTGTCCTCTTGGGTGAACTGTCATTCACAGCACAGACATTCATCTGTCCACAGTGGAAAGTAACCTTCACTTCACTGAGTAGGTATCAGTGTGAGTGCTGATTTCTCTCCTCTGAAAGTATAAGGAGCTCACAGTCACTCACTGAGGTGGAGGCATCTGTACTTTAGGTGTCTGAAGCTTCATTTCCAGGTGAGTGGCGACAGTTGTCCTGACTTCCCTTCCTTGGGCAGCATCCCTTTGGAAAGAGGTAATTGCCTGACATTGGTTTGCCTGTTGATTAAAGATGCTAAGAGAAAAAATACTGTCCATGATGCAAAGCCTAGTCCTTCTGTTAGCTAATGGAATGACTGATAAGGATCAGGAAATGTTATTTAAGGGGTTGACGTACCTCCATTTTAAAACACATTGTGACTATAGTCACCCAAGAAGTTTGTTAGATAAGCAATGAGAATTTCCACCTTTACAAAGCTCACTATGACTCTGGAGGAGCACCAGTCCCTCATTTGTTTTTCTCGCCACTCTTGTCTCTATCTCTGGACACCCTTGCTCTCAGATGCACTTTTCTACATGACATCTCTTATTCCTGAAAACAAAAAGCATCTGAAATCTTATTAGATTATGTTTACATGAATTTTCCAGTCCGGTAATGCATATCCAAGTACCTTGGATAGTTCAGATAAGTGTCCCTACTAAAATCTAAATTAAAACAAATCTAAAATTGCTTTGGACCGTTATCTATCACTAGACAGATACACAGCCAAAGGAAATAACACAGGAAGCCATAATAAATACAAATACCCACTGTTATTATATTTCTGCTCTTTTTAGTCCCAGACAACTCTGTAGGAGTCTGATGTACCACATCTGTATTCTTATCTATCATTTCTCTTTAAAGAATGTCAATAACAGGAAAAGGTAAACAGCTGAAAACAAGAAGGTGAACTTGTTTTGGGTACAGGTTTACCTATTTTATTTTTTTTCCTGTTATAATGTAAATCCACCAGGCCCTCTCCTAACACCGAATAAGTAATTTTTCATTATTTATTATTTTAAAAGACCTGTCCCTTTATAAAAAAACAATGCAGTGATAAGGAGGATAAGACTCGAAAAGATCTTGTGATGTAATCCCAGTTATCATAAAATCATAGAATCATAGAAAGGTTAGGGTCAGAAGGGACCTTAAAGGTCATCTTGCTCCAATCCCCTTGCCATTGGCAGGGACACCTTCCAATAGGGCACTTTGCTCAAAGCCCCATCCAGCCTGCCTTGAACACTTCCAGGGGTGGGGCATCCACAGCTTCTCTGGGAAACCTGTCCCAGCGCCTCACCACTCTCAGAGTGAAGAATTTGTTCCTAATTTCTAATCTAAACCTGCTTTCTTTCAGTTTTAAGCCATTCTCCCTTGTCCTATCACTCCATGCTCTTGTAAAACATCCCTCTCCAGCCTTTTTGTAGGCCCCCTTCAAGTACTGGAAGGCTGCTCTAAGGTCTCCCCAAAGCCTTCTCTCTGGGCTGAACAGCCCGAACCCTCTCAGCCCATCTTCATAGGGAGGTTCTCCAACCCTCTGATCATCCTCATGGCCCTCCTCTGGAATTATTCCATCAGGTCCATGTCCTTCTTATGCTGGGGGACCCTGAACTGAACAGCACCCAAATATCTCTCTAAACGGCCTTTCTCAATTAGTCAAATGCCAGCTTGAAGCAACTGTATAGGTGCTTCTGCCGCTGTACTTGAAGGTAACTCAAGAATTTCACTCCGCTGCTGGTTAGAGATCGCCCTATAATTTCCACCCTGAGCATACTTATGACCAGTTAGTTTTTTTATGCCAGTCCTGCTCTTTAAATTTAGGGCACTCTTCTTTTCCAGATGTACTTCCCAATGTATTTAAAGATCATATTCCGGTTTGCCACGCTGCTTAAACCATGCTCTTTCTCTCTCCTTCTATCCTGAAGTTTTCCATCCTGATGTTTTGTCACAGAGTGTACCTTTTCTGTACTTATTCAAATGTGAATTCATCTTTAAGAGAGGGAGCAGAGAATTCACCTAGTAGTTCAGATGTGGTCTCACCAACAACATTGAGTCTTCCACAGATTAATTTTATTGTCCAGATGACGGTTTGCAAATAGTATACCAGGTTTTTATCTTCCTCATTGGCTTCCAAGCAATTACCTAATTTTCAGTTTTCTTGTTATAAGTCTTCAGATGCCTATCCTTGAACTCCATTTTTCTTGGATCCCCTTCCTGGCATTCTTGAAATCACAGGAGTTTTCTATACCTCTAGTCATTTGATGTGTTTATGATACTGCAAATCTTATGCATGCATTTCTTGGTTTTAAGTCAAGATCATTAATGAAAATATTCAAAAGATTTGTCCAAAGATTAATCCCTCAGAAGGTACATTTGTGACTTCCCTTCATTCTGGAATCTAGTTTACTGGTACCATCTGCTCTTTCCCTTCAGTCAGGTGTTCTTTGTCCTCTTAATTCCTTCCTTCTCTAAATTTATATTTTCCCAGGTAGTGGTGTACTGGATATTTTATTATAATCTAGATACTAAAATCCAAAAAAATATTAAATTTCCCAGTGTTTCTTCTCAAGAAAAGTGGTTTCCTTTTCAAAGGAAGTTTTTAGTTCTGGCCTCCTTTATATTTGGTGGGTGATGCTCCCTACTAGAGAGCTCAAATCAGGTGGTGTGATTATGGTGGAAGAGTTGTCTCTCAGGATTTTTGGAAAAACCTGTGCATGTGGATAGATGTCCACATACCATAATAATGAGAGCAATGGTACTTCTGTAGGTGTTTTTCTTGCTGAATTCCAGCTAAATACATTGAGTGTTGACTGTTTAGCTGTAGTGTCCATTGAGCAGTACAATGTCTGAAATTTTAAAAGGTGTTTTCTTGCTTGCTTCAGTTGGCACAAGAAAATCAAGGTTAACTATGGAAAATAAAAATGTTGGTGTTATGTATGAAGACTTAGGAAATCAAGTTGGAAAGCTGTGGCACCTGCAATAATTCTGCTGCAGAAAACCCCCCAAAAATATTTGAGTTGGAATTTTAGTCCTTTAAGTCATGTTGTTCATCCCCTCTCAGACAGCGATTTGTTATCAAAGGAGACATCCTTCAGATAACAGTGTTTTCTTTTACTGTAGAAATGGCATTTTCCCAAACCGTTTGTTCCAACTTTGGTCTTCATTTCTCTAACTCAAGGATAGAGAGAGTGTCTCCTTGGAAGTCATTATTCTTTATTCATTTATCATCATGCAAATACATTTCAGAATAAAACAAAATGGATAATTTAAATGCAGTCTGCTTAAATAGGACATTGTGTTTCTCTCCAAATGAACATTACACTGCAATAACATGAGCAATAAAACTGTAATTTCTAACTAATTCCTAAATGTCAACTATCCTTTGGAAAACTAATGAGAAATTCAATTGTTGAAGGCCAAGTTAGACAAAACTTAAGAAAAAAATGTCTCTATGAGCTGTAAGATCTGAATTCCATTAAAACCAATTATTTAGTATACTAAAATCCATTAAAATTATTAGATAGATGGCAAAACATCTGAGTTTTACTCAAAGTTTTGGAAGAAACTATTTTGTCCACTTCTGAAACTACTCAAAGGATCCAAACTCAAGAAAAGAACCTTTTACAACATTCACTTTAGATATCTTGCTCATTTACCTTTTGATTCAGCTTTCTGTCTTCTTCCCATCCCTAGATTTATCTCCAGCACTCTAATACTCAAGGGCAGAGTACTACATGGTTTCACAATGCCAGCATGAACAAGTTAATTCATGACATCACGTGGTAAAATAAGCCTGGAGATGGAATATATTAGTGTCACTGGGACTTTTGTGACATAGTTTTTCTTAAAGGCAAGTCAGTTAATTGACTAAAAGACTAGAAAATACTATAAAGTGGGATATGCAAAGCTCAGCTGAAACTCCAACATACTTGGCATGTGAGTTTTGCCCTTTGTATCAGTTCAACTATACCAAATTCTTATTAGAATAAGAGTGTGAAAGTTTTGTTCTAATACCTCATATCTGTGCTAATGTCCTCCATCTTCTAATGAATATGCTCAGCTACTTGAAATTCTGTGATAATAATAGAGAGTGCACCTTTTCCACTCAAGTACCCTTTTCCCTGTAACAAGATGTGAAAAAATCCTCTTGACCTATGCAAAGAAAATTGGGCCACTAAATGTTAAATGGAAGTATATGGAAAGTTCACAAGGAAATAGGCATTCTTCAGTTGTTAGAAATGATTAATTTGAAACTTCAATGAAGTTTATAATGTATGAGATGGTTAAAAATAAGATAAATGATTGGTATATGGATTTATTACTTTTTCCTATTTCAGCTTTCTTCCTAAGCCCATGAAAATTTAGTATGGCACTGTTTTTTTATACAAGGCATAAAAGAACACAGACATTATATAAATAGTTTCAGTGGAGAAATGAAGTGGAAAAACTCATTTTACTATAAAAAGGATAAGTGGTATTACTTACCATTACATGGAGCTTCAAACTACTGAGCTTTAGAAATGTCTGATAACATCCCAAAGCTTTTAGGTATAATAAGGAACAATGAATTTTACCCAGTCCCTTCCTGGACACATCATTCCACCTCCAAGAAAGAGAAAGCCAGAGGGAAGTTGGCTCCAACTCCTGATCTCTGTAACATGTGAAGTCAAAGAAAACAACACACTTCAGTGGAACTTTTCTAGATTTTCACCTTAGTGAATAGAATAGAATATACTTACAGCAATCCTCTGGGTCCAACTTCCTAACCATTCCAAGGCCAACTAAAAGTTAAAGCATGCTGTGAAGTGCATCACCCAAATGCCACTGAAACACTTCCAGGCTTGGGGCATCCACCACCTTGCTAGGAATTATCAATAAATGATGAAGAATTTGAAAACATTTAGATTGATTCAAGGTCTGGTAGGGTTCTTTTAAGTAATTAGGAGTGGTTTTCATTGACAATAATGGATTTTGGACTAGGTTTACATGTAACGAATTTATTACTGACAGTGCAATTACTGAAAAACACTGGTGTGAATGAGCAGGTGGTACCGCATGGTAGAACTGTTCTACTGCCATCAACACTACAGGAAATTTGAAGAACCTTAGCTAGGATGCAAAGCTGGCTTGAGGTGCTGGCAGAGGCACCAGCACTAGTTATAACATCAGTGCCTCATGGCCACTTCTGACTTTAGTTCAAATAGGTTTCTATTGGCTGCAGCTGGAGATTTCTCTTCTATGATTCTGAAACCTTAAAACTTGACACCTGCTTCATTGACAATGTAAGTGATAGGAAATAAACTTTGACTAATTTTCCATTTATAGAAGGAGGCAACCTTAGTTTGTCTTGAGCAAACTTGTCTTGAGCCAATTACATGACTCAAACCTCACCAGTTCAACCACAATAAAAATAATACCAAGAATTGTTTATGGGCACATAATCTCATGGGAATGTATTATGCATAGGAAAAGTTGGAACAGTTTCAAAAAAAAAAANNAAAAAAAAAAAAAAGAAAAAAGAAGAGAAGATTCTGGCAAAAGGAATACTGAAAGCAGCACCACAGAGACTGCAGGATAGCTTGATTTTAAGGGACTGCTTCTGTCTCAGTTTCACTACTCTAGCCATTTCCATAATTATGAAATACTTTTACAAAAACTATAGAACTGCTTGAAATATGCTGCAGTTATTCTGTGCCCTTTGGAGTGAAGTTAGTGAACACAAACCCAAGAAAAACAACATGTCCAATTGTCCCTTTTACACAGCTTTGTTGTAGTAACACTGGCAAATAGATTTCTATGCAATTGTCTTGGGGAAATAAGTATATTAAAATGTAATCTGAAAGATGTCTCCATGCAGAAGGCAGTTCCATCAGTTTTAACATACTCTAGGATTGCAGTTATTATGATTCAATAATTTAGTCTCTATTAATTTTACTCATTGTACTGATATTTTCTTAACATTTCTTGATTAAAGTATTAAAGACCCTCAGTAGGAAAATTCATCCTACACAGGTAAAAATATTTTCATATAGCAGAGTGATTATTTTTCTTGTGTTTCTACTTCTAAGGTCCAGTTATTTTGCATATATTTTTCATGTAAAAATAATTTTCAAACCAAGTACTTATTCTATAAACGAGTGTTACAGTTACTTTACTCAAAAAAATCAGACATAACCAAAGCTAAGGAAAAATGGAGGAAGGAAGGAAGGGAGCATGAGTGGGAAGAATACATGGAAAGAAATAAAATTGAAGCGCAGGCCAGCTGTGCCATTTTCACTTGCAGTGAAGGATTGTTAACATAATTAAAAGCCCTATCTGAAATCACTTCTGCCTTGAATTACACTAATAAAATCAATCTTTCAATTGAGAATTAGGGAAAATAAAGAATAAAATACCACCTGAAGAGATTTTTTAAGAATACATTACAGTACAGATAATTTCACGATCCATCTTTTCACTCATAGCTTCTCAAGAAGTACTTAAATTTTCTAATTAATTTTAAATCTCTGTTCTTTTTCACACAAACATAACCATTTGTTGTCAGAAGGCTGATTTTTTAGTGACAGAACTAAGGACCAACATGGCCAGTTGCTGTTAGGAAATAAAAATGCCTATTTTGAATTTAAAATTAAAAAATTAAATGAACTTGCAAAATAGTTAGCATACAATAAAAATGAATGTCAGAAAGACCTGCTCCACTAACCTTGCAGAGTCACTCTAATTACACTGAAAATTTTAATATGCTGCATTCACAGGACAGGAAGGGAATTTGGGTATTAGTTCTCCTGACCTACATTTGCTCTTGGTTTACTTAGCAGAAAGGAGTCAAGGAGGTGGGACATAAATAACTGAATAAAACACGAGAAGTTCAGTTTCTCAAAAGAGATTGAGAACTTTCATGAATTGTCCAAAGAATTAGGAAATAATCATAGAAATCATACCAGCACTTGTAACAAACCCTAGAGATTTTAGACAGTCTGGTGATTGAAAATAGGATTTAGCAACACAAAAAATATGAAGAGGAAAGATCATGTTTTTACTGTATTCTCTTGTTCATATGTCCCAATGACTTCAGCAGTATTATTTCCTTCTGTGCCTATTGTAAATGTCACGAAAAGCAGAATGTAAAAAGCAATTTTTTTAAATGTTATTTTAAATGTTTTGACTTTGATCTTAAAGACCACAGTTAGTAGACTTCAAGGCTGCTCTTCTTATGGACCTTTTCTTCCCACTTTTAATGGACTGTGCTCGTGGGCAGTCGGAATCATGACAGCTTTACATAACTAGTCCAGCTTCAGAATTGGCTTACCATTACCAGAAGGAACCACATGATCTAACCCATAGAAAATCCTGGAATTTCTGAAACCTAATGCTATATGGAAAATAAATATAGTTCACTTTTTCTTTAGATCACTCTAGCATGGTGTAGGTCAGAAATCTCCTTTAGTTCAAATAAGTATGACAAAGCTAAAACTCATAATCCTTTATCTATCACTGAAAGATTCTTTGCGTCTTAGGAAGAATAAAAATAGAGATGATGAAATGCAACATAACTAACAAATGTAAAAGGGTTTAAAGATGGTTTAACTGTTCTGTACCTCCATGTCAAAACCCCTAAGCAATGACAGTAATAGGTGAAATGTCCCCAGTGCAAATTTTAGACCTTTAGTTGGGAAGCTGCAATCTGCATCCCATTCTCTGAGGAATTAATCCCCTCTTCAAAGCAGTGGGACTTGAACATACACAACAGGATCAGATTTTACTTTGAGTTAAAACTAGCAGGTTTACATGAATTCTGCAGATGATCAAATAATGCGCAAGTCAGTAATGCCCAGAGATAATCAGGTATGCAAAAATTAAAATACTCTGAGCTATCTTAAAATTCTTTTCCTTGGGGATGGTGTCTAATATATGTTAAATCCAATCAATGCCTTTCAGCTTTCTTCCCTGTCACAGAGTTTCAGTTTACTAATTATAAATATTCAGCCGCAATTCCTTTACATCACTTTCTCACAGAGTAGAATTCAGCACCCTCTGAGAATTGAAAAAGGTTACAGCACCATTTGTCAAGGTCACAGCAAGAAAGGTTTTTCATTAATTTTAGATTGGCAAAGAAGAAGAAATACAGTAATTGCTGCATTTAAGCAATTCACTGCACCAGTTCTCTTTCTACTTCATAGCCAGCCAATTAGGGACTTTATTTAAAATGCATGAATTGCACGACTGTCATTAAAGCGGTAATTCTGAAGAGCTGATTTGCTTTCTTAGATGGAAGTATTACAGAAGTTGCAATCATTTTTCAGGACAATGACCAAATCATTCAACATTTGGCTCTGAATGGATTTGACCACAGGTGGAGCCTCCATTAAAATGAGTGCTTTGAAGGTCCGTTTCTGCAAGACAGTGACTGGCCACCATGCCAACACTGACCATCTGCCTTCTCAGTTTGACCTGGAAAATTCCCCAGAATGTGATACTTTTGCAGTAGGAAAAGAACAAAAACTACAATCAAATGCCCTTAATTTGTAAAAACCACACAGAGGCATCTCCAAGGCATGTTCCTGGTTGGTGCAGGAAAACTGTGACTCAGTTTCAACCAAGCCAGAACCAAAGCAGTGAATAGACCACCAGGCTTTACCAAAAATGGTTTCAACGGTCTCTAGCGTCATGTATGCTTTTTTGAATCAATGTCTTTCTCATGACAAATGTCTACACTTCATATGGTCTTTCTTTTTGACAATTATTGATAATTAGAGGCATTTTTTAGATTGATTTGTTTAATTAATTTCTTTTTCATGAGACTTACCTCAAAAGAATGCATCTCCTCTATTTCAAAGCTACACATTTACTGCAAAGTATTAGAGTCTGGCTAGCCTGAGACTACATTTTGCAGCACGTTTTTCATGGATTTGTTTTATCAATAAGTACATGTCTCAGGTGGGATTGCTCCTGTAGACTGTAAGAGTACAAGAAGTTTATCTTTCTGATGATTGTGTGACTTTGCACTGCAGACATTATATCCAGTCCTGATTTTGCCAAGAGAGATTTGCTTTTTCATGTAGTATTATGTTGGTTCAAAAGCTTTCCTTGGAACACATAAAATCATTCATCATTTTATTTCCTCATTGAAAATATTTTGGTTTATGGCTTTGTTTTCTTTTTGAGAAGAAAAAAATCTTTGTCCTACTTGTACTGTTAGCCATATATTAATCACACCACATGCACATCTTTTGCTTTCATGAGACAGTAAATGTGTTTCTCCTGATTCCCAAAACCAGGTGAGTAGATGAAAATCTTTCTTACCACCTCACCTCTCTCCTCTTCTCTGGCCATTAAAACTACAAGAAGATGAGAAAAGACAGAATGGGAAAGATCAGCTATTTCCTTCTCCCTCTAACTTTTTCAGATGAATTTTCCGACTGTTTAAGATGATATTTTTTCCCCAGTGTAAGTATATAGACAATACAGTTACTCAAAAATATAATGTGAACAGAAAAAATTGTCTAATTGTGACAATTCAATGTGTTGAAATTTTTTAGTTGTAATGCACTATAGTCCATCATTGTTATTATTATTCCTAACAGGAAAAGGTTCATTTCCAGGACATTTTGGCCTTATTGGATTAGCATCTGAAATAACATACATTCTCTTTCTTCAAAAGAGATAAGTTTAATCAGATTTCTGATTTTCCAGGTCTATGTTCATCAGTCCTTATCCATACTCCACACTGAGTAAAAGCTCAGATGCCCCAGCATGTACCCATGGCTGCATCACCTCTGGTGTCACTTCGCAGGGAACTGAACTGGATGGTCATCAGGCAAAGGGACCTGTGCAATCTTCAGATTGGTCCCTGACCAGAATAAGCAGGTGACAGGGATTGCAGTGGCTGGCTGGTATATCTCTCCAGTCAGCTTTGGCACACCTGAGACAATCCAGTAGAAACTAGCAACAGATTGGCATAAACAGAGGGGAAGTCATGCCCAAACAACCTGACAACCTTCTGTCATCAAATGACTGGCTTGGTACATGTGGGGAGAGAAGCGGACATTGTCTATCAGGACTTCAGACTTTACTGAAAACAAGCCAGTAAAGACTGAAGTCCAGATAATAGATATTGTCTACTGTAAAATAGTGAAGCTGATAAAATATAGGCTGTTTGAGAAAATGGATAGGCCCAGAGGTTGATGACTTGTGGCATAAAGTCTTGTTGGAGGTCAGTAAACTAGAAGTGCATCCAAGGGGTCAATACTGGGTCCAGTCCTGTTTAACATCGTCAAGATGAAAGACAAGATGACCTTTAAAAGTCCTTTCAATTTTAACCGTTTTGTGAACAGCATGAGATTCCAGTGGGATTCAGGGTCCAGCAGGAAAGGGAATCCTACAGTGGTTTAAAGCACAGTAAGTGCTTTCAGACATAAGACAAAGATACCAATATAAAACTTAAGTAGAAAACCATGAAACTCTTCATTCATTGCTGTGTGGTCTGTCAAGAACTGCATTTGCTCCTAAGAAGGCATGTCAATGAAAAATTTGAAATCTCTTAGTCTAAAATGGAAAATTCAGAATCACACAATGAAAAAAAAAAACAACTTTTTTTTAATCTCATAATTTTAGGCAGTGATGGAAGGACATGCTCAAGGTTTTGAACATTCAAATTAACAAGACTGATATAGGATATCTTTTTCTGACAAGCTTCAGTGCACCTAACAAAATCTTCCTTCATTGTCACCAGTCCACGCCATAATATAATTAAACTGAAAATCATCATTATAATTGTCTGATATTCTGAAAAAAATTATACCTAAAGCATTTAATGGAATGCCTAGCATGAAAATTAAGGCAATTTTAATAATTTCTGTATATCAGACCGCTGATTACTGAAATTCTGTTAAAAGAAAGTAAAAGTACAGGGTAGTTTTCTTAGGTGTGACCTTGGAGAAGATTATTCTAATGCTGTCTACCATCAATGTCCTGATAACCCTGAATCATAGAGGCAGCAGCACTGAGAAAAGAAGCTGAGATACCTCCTAGGACAGAGGCTGTGAGGAGGCAAGAAGAGCCCAGGGTGGCCATGGATGGACAACTAACACTGCTGTACTGGGACAGAGTGGTTCCATGCCCTCAGTTCTGAAGATAACAGATGGAAGAGTGTTTGCAAAGAAGGGAGGGTATTTTACACTTTGTCCAAGATTATGCCAATTGTGCATACTGTTGACCATGGCACTGCCTGCCTATTGCAGGGAGGGACATCTGTTTCTAGAGTAAGAGCAAAAAAAGTGTTTCTCAGAGACTGTGTTCCTTCTCAGCACAGGAACTCTTATTTTTGATGAGTGCTTTTGACCATGAAATCTCACCTGTGCCACTCAAATCACAGCCTGTTAGGACTTACTTTTAGAAACACTCTAATTTAAAGTCTACACCACTTGCCTTGTATTACTTTTCCTAAACATAATCACTTGACTAGGCTACTCTTGCAAAAGAAATAAGGATAAAGTAAAAAAAAAAAATATATATATATGCGTAACTTTTCTTCCAGGATGTGACTGGCATCAGCAAAGTCGGGGTCATATTGGAGGGGATTGCAAATAACATACCAGGGGTAGCTTCTCTGTGTGATGTTGTGTAAATCAAACTAACTAAAATGAGTTTTCCTTTTTTCCAAACCTGAATCAACTGGCTTTACAAAGAGTATTTTATGCATGAAAAGTGAGTTAGAAAATATGGCAAGCCTAATAGTTAATTGAATAGAATAGAATAGAATAGAATAGAATAGAATAGAATAGAATAGAATAGAATAGAATAGAATAGAATAGAATAGAATAGAATAGAATAGAATAGAGAAAAATTTCACTTGGAAGGTACCTACAGTGATCTTCTAGACCACTTCAGAGTTGACCAAAAATTAAAGTATGTTGTTAAGTATATCATCTAAATGTCTATTAAATACTGACAGGCTTGGGACATCCACCACCACTCTAGAACTCTTGTTCCAGTATTTGACCACCTCGCAGTAAAGAAATGCTTCCTAATGTCCAGGCTGAACCTACTCTGGTACAGATTTAAACCATTCCCACATATCCTGTCCCTGGATCTCAGGAGAANAAGTATGTTGTTAAGTATATCATCTAAATGTCTATTAAATACTGACAGGCTTGGGACATCCACCACCACTCTAGAACTCTTGTTCCAGTATTTGACCACCTCGCAGTAAAGAAATGCTTCCTAATGTCCAGGCTGAACCTACTCTGGTACAGATTTAAACCATTCCCACATATCCTGTCCCTGGATCTCAGGAGAAAAGCTCAGTACTTCCCTCTCCACTTCCCCACCTCAGAAAGCTGTAGAGATCAGCCCTTACCCTCCTTTTCTCCAAACTAGGAAAGCTCAAAGTCCTGAGCCATTCCACTCAGGACATCCATTGCAGCCATTTCACCAGCTTTGTTGCCCTCCTCTGCATGCATTCAAAGGCCTTCTTAAACTGCAGGGCCCAGAACTGCCTACAGTGGTCAAGGTGAGACCACACCAGTGTCGAATACAAAAGGGCAGTCCTCTCTTTTGCTTGGCTAGTGGTGTTGTTTGATGCACCACAGGGATGGGGTTTGCTCTTTTGGCTGCCAGGGCTCCCTGCTGACTCACACTGAGCTGCTGCCCACAAGCACCCTCAGATCCCTCTCTGCAGGGCTGCTCTCCAGCCACCCCTCTCTCAGTTTATACTTGTGCCTGGTGTTACTTTGTCCTAGGTGCAGAATCTGGCATTTGGACTTCTTAAATTTCATTCCATTAATCGTTGCCCAAGGCAGAACTGTAAGAATTGCACAGTCATGCCTTGTGCGCACAGTCAAAGTTGCCTCAGCCCTGCAAAGCCAAAGACCATCTTGGGACTGGCACTGCCAGCCGTGTGCAAGGCTCACTTCTCCTTGCTTTGGTCCACTGAACCTGTTGTTTTTTTCTGGTATGTCCTGCTCTGCTAACTCCTGGGTTGATGTTCCTGTGATTTCAGTGCTTGGCAAGCATGCTTATATCACTGAGGACTTGCATGGCTTGCGTAAAGAAGACACTTAAACAGCTTCATCTGCTTTGAAGATGATGGATGACCCTTGATTTTAGTTACAGGCTATAGTTTTTGGACCCAGGTGCAGGTGGCTGTGATCACCAATGGCAGATTCATCTAAGCAAAGGTAGCTGAGGTGAATTTCCTTGTACAATTGTAATAAGAAACTTATCTACACTTCTTTTATGTTTCCTTTAACAGAAATGTCTCTCATGTAACTAGGCTGAATATGTTTTACATTCAGCAGGAGTCCCTTTCATTTGTCCCCCATTCTCTTTCAATTTCTTTGCGGGCTGCCCAGCCATCCATGAACAGAGCGGAAATGTTTCACTCTTGCTTTAAGACTAAGCATCTACACTTAAGATAAAAATCTGAAAAGCAGTAGCAAAAATGACCAATCCTATAAGGAATCGAGACTTAAACCATTTCTGAGTAATATCATATTCTCAAGACTCCTAAATTTCACAGAATGTTTCTACAGCCGTTCACTTTACACAGATTATTCTGAGTTGGAAGGGACCCAGAAGGACCACTGAGTCCAGCTCTTAAGTGAATGCCCCATCTGTGGATTGAACCCAAAACCTTGGTGTGATTAGCACCATGCTCCAACCAATTGAGCTAGTCTCAGGGTTATGAGATTTTGTTTTGCAGCTAACAGAGACATTGTGGGTCAATAATGTGATCCAAATAATACTGCTTTAGCTGACCAAAGGTATCTCTTTATTGCACCTGCAAAAGAAAAAAGCCGAAAGAAGCAACTGGTTTTCCCTTTGGTCAAATCAAAGTACCCAGTGGAAGTTTTTATTTTCTACCTACTACATTTTTTGCAATGGAGTTGACAAAGAAAGGTGACTAAAATGAGGAATCCTTACAAGGTGTGTTTCTGCCCTAAGCTACTTTGTTGTGAATGATGAATAACACTATTTGAGTAAATGTCATAATTTGGTTAAAAAAAAAAGAGGCCAATGTAAATAAAAGCAAGTCCTAATGATACTGATTTACAACAGAATCAGATCTCAGTTATTTCAACACATTATTATTAATATATCTTTGAATTTCAAATAGGTCCAGTGAACAGAATAGTATTCTGTTCTCCTCTCTGAGAATTCAGATACTGGTTCTGCTTGCTATCAAAACCTGAGGGAAACAAGTATTTGACTTTAGAAGTTCTTGTTATGAAAAATTGCATAACGAATTTCTGAATCTTCCAGGTGGAACACCTTTTATCCTATACCATTTATTTTAAAGTTTTTGCCTAATACAGGTGGCTCTGGGTATAGCTAATGAATTCTTATGCTACCAACAAGTATTAAGGGCTACTACCTTACATATTAAAACATTTCTATGGAAGTTTCCTGACTACCTTTACATATGAGGAAGTATTAAGTAAGAAGTAAAACATCTAATTTAGCTCGGAGGATTTTATTTTTGAGAGGTGCCTCCACTGATTTACTCTTTCACATTGGTTACATTTGTTAGAATTAAAAATAATTGTTTAAACGTTATATCCATTATATGTTACATATGTACATCAAAAAACCCTGTAATTTTACAAGATATATTCTGATTTCATGCTCAATGCAGTAAAAATATGCCTCTCAATTTGCTTGCACACCCTTGCCTTAGACTCTTTATTTCTCAGGTAGATTAAGGGAGAGACAACAGTATGGATGACATTATTCCTTAAATCCATATACATTTTTATCTATTATTTATCTATTTATCTTTTATCTATTGCTATTTTATTGGTAGTACTGTGAATTTTGAAATAACCTATTTTTCCTTATGAACTTGTTATGACATTTCATTCATTCTACTAAAGCACTGAGATACTCAGCTGAGTATTCTGAAATATTCCTAAGGCTGGTTCTTTTATATGACATTTCAAGTTTTTAGGACCTAAACATTTGGCTACCACTTCCCAGAGGCTCATTTTGAAAGACTTTTCATGCAGGAAGCTTCAAGATGTTTCGTGCTTCCTAGGATTCTGTGGAACCTTAAAAACAACATTTATAAATGTATGTTATACAGAAAGATGTTCATTATGTCAACACACTGAAACTCAAGCTCATAAAAATGCCTTTTGTTTTTATTTTTCTGTGATGAAAAAAAGAACATTGTACTTGGAGTATCACTTTTTCTTCATAAGAGAACAAGCAAAGAACTCAAATTCTTCAGTCTGAGCAGGAAGAGCATATACTCCTAAAAATGTAGATCACACTTTTCTCACCAATGACAGTGTCATTTTTTCTAACCTATATGTAATTTATGATCATTGCTGCTTGTGCCTGGAAGCAATATGCTATTTAAAAAGGCAGTGTGTGATTCCATGACAACTGGCAGGTGCCTTATAAAGCCTTTCTTTGTTGAAAATGTGCAGGTGAGTTATACTTTAAAATAGTAGAAAGAGAGTTCTGGTGGATTTTTCTCAGTGCATGAGCAACCTGCAAATTAAAGTCAAATATTATTTTTATACCTGCCTATAGGATTCCCAGAGACCAATTGCAACAGCTGCAACTGAAAGTCAAATAAAACACAGTGCCCCACAGGCTGCTGTATAAATATAACAAGCTCAATTTTTTAGCCAAACTGCTTTCTTCTTTTAGATGTTGCTGACTACAGCAGAATCATGAATCTGTGTACTGTCCTTTTCCCTTTGCTAACAAGTCAAGCAAACTTTTTTGAAAAATACAAAAAAACTAACTTGCAGGCACTTTTCTCTCCTTTTCCACTTAGCTAGTTAATTTGTTTCAAACTGCGTCATTTGATAAACATAAATCCTTTGGTATTGTTAGAAATTTGAATGTCTGTGTTACCTAATTTTCCAGTTAGCAGGAAAACTCAGGCAGTCTCTTGTGTTTGTCTGACTCCTGGCATCACTGGTACAAATTAATGCCCCTATTGCCTTTATGCTCTCTGGAACACAAAAAACCAGTGTCAACCTCTTAAGTCAATAACTATTTCAGCTTCTGAAGCACAAGGTCTGTTTCCACTAGAACAACTGAAAAGGTAGCATGCACCAGGACTGGATTCTACACATACAGAAAGCCTAATTTCTAATTACCTTAAAAAGAATTTATGATCTTTTGCAATCTGGAGTATGAGATTTGAATATAGCATCATAGCCCTTGGCTGTAAGAATTTAAAGCATGACCTAGTGCTCCCTGAAGTCAGTGGAAATGTGCTAATTGTCTTCAACTTACTTGGACTACACCAGGAGCTCATGGTCCAACTCTGCTAGCCAAAATGAGGTAAAGCACTACTGCAGCTCCTTTTGCTCCCTGTGAAGGTTGGTCAAGCTTGGAAAGTAAGAGAGAAATGACAAATTGGCAAGATCATGAAAATGAGATAAAAATAAACAAACAGTTTATTTTAATCTCTCATTTAAATTTTGCAGTACAAAAGAAAGTTTATTTTTATCACTAAAATGTTGATGTATTTTTATAAAGACTTCACTTGTCTCAAGTTGAAAAAACCCATGATTTTAAGTGAGCAGTTCAAAAGTTTCTCAGTGAAAATCAGAAGGATGGAAGAGCTTGATCTGTTCGGTTTGTTGATAAGGACTGTCATAAATGGCAGCGGTTTCTTAGCTCCTGCTCACACCTGATAAGGACAGTCTCATCACCTGCTAGCAATAACCTCCGTTTTCATAAGCACTGACTCTGTGTATGTTCACTTTGTGACTCTGCAAGGATGCCGCTGCCTTTGGAAACACAGGTTGACATTGGGAACGTTTCTGCAATTGTGTTTTCATATCTTCCATTAGTGACTTACCTGCATCCTGCTGAGAAAGATTGAGTCATTTGGTACAAAATAGCTAAAGTCATTACTGGATGCCAGCGTCTCTCTGCGCAGGAAACCGCACGGATTAATCACGGGCAGAGACCCCTTCTCCAAATGAGAAAGCCAAAACAGCTCAGAGTAGAGAAAGCCATCCGAGGTCAGCACCTCAGCTTGTCTGTCATGAGACATGAAGGGACATTTTGCCTCCTTGTAACAGAAAGAAGCCTTAGCTTTAACTCTGATTGAGAGGGGAGAGCCTCAGCTCCAGTTTTACTTCCTAAGCACTATAGTTTTTACTTTGCTTTCCAGGGAAAACTTTTGTGGTCCTATTCTAGCTCTGCTTGTCTGCCTTGCCACGCAAATAACTTGCCTCCCCAAAAAAACACTGGCCAATGGCACCCAAACTGGTCCAAGTTTTCTGGTCCCTAATGCAATCTGCTTCTTACAAGAGCCAAGCAAAAAAAAAGACAGCTGAGACAGACTGTTAAGGGCCTCCATTGATGAAAGTGAAGGTTTAACCTTGATTAGACATCAGAGGATCCACGTGGAGCAAGCCATTATTAATATTGCCAAGAAGTGAAAAGCTTCATTCATAGATCATGCCTGCTTAGACATCAAAGTCAACCAGCCTCAAAGGAAATCTGTGGGGAACCAGGCATCCTTAGTTCTCATATTGATCATACTACTTGTTCTGAAAGTTTCATCCGAGCTCTGGCAGTGCCTGACCTTGCAGAGGGAACATGATGTACAAACAAGGCAAAAGCCTGTGCTTGCTTCCTTTTTCTTAGAGTTAACACCAGGTGAATAATTGATAGCAAATCATATTTTTGGTAAAACGTCTTGTTTTCTGCAAATAAGTTCCCTCAAAAATTTACATTTGAGAAAATTATATCAAGTTTTCTAATAAAAGTCACCAAATCTCAGATGAATCAGCTCTGTGTCTCATTTGCAAAACATTCATGTCTGTTATTTGTAAATCAGAATAAAAGTTTTTCAGTTGGGTATGAGGTATAAGTTTGTTCTTTATAGAAAACAAATACAGTATGATCATGGACCTAACTAAAACAAATTTTGGAATTTAAAGGAATCTTCTAGGCAATATATGTCCAGATATAATTGCAGCCTAAACAAACTGAGCCCCTAGATGATGCCAGCTTTCTCTTCAAGACACAGTCTGTCGCAGAAGGCATTTGTTATATAAGGCATTTATTTTGTTTGTGGAATTCCTATGACTATCACTGTGAATTTGTGCAAAGGGAGGGAAAACAGAATATGCAATGAAATTATTCATTATGATTCTTAAACTACATCAGACAATTAAAAATCTTATTGTACTTCCATAAAGTTTGAGATATGGCTTTCTATCAACTGTTTTTAGAAAGACAAAGTATTTTCAGAGAACAACCTGTAGCTGGATGAAGGGCAAAAGGCAGTCCAGACAATTACCATGTGAAACGTGCATTTCTTTTTTATGAAATTGTACCCAAAGTTTTGATCCTAAATGCAAATCTGAGAACTATCAGTAGCATAGGAAAAATAAATATAAATTATATTGAAGATTTTTTTTTATTCAGAAGACTTTTATACATGTTAAAGTTTGTAACTGATCCAGAGGTTATCTTTACATTGTTTTAAACTAATGCCTTCAATAAAAGGTTAAATAAAGTTATTCATAGTAAAAATTATTTCAGTTAATGCAGTCAAAAGAAAGTAAGAAGAGGAAATGAAAAAGAAGCAAGCAGATGAGGAGAAAAAGCTATGTAAAAATGTAATCCAGTCTTTGCTGCATTCTTTCTCAAATATTTTTCACACTAAATTGAAGAAGTAAATGATTTTTCATCTCTTTATTGTGGTTTATCACATTTTGATAAACAGTATTTAATTTTTCAACATTGGGGGTGAACTATATGCTTAATTTTTTAATTCCACTTTCAAACTATGCCTCTAAGTAACTTAAGAAGCATTAATGCTACATTAGCATTAGTAGCATTGTTACTACACAGCTACACCACTTTATTTTCTTTTTTTTTTCTTGTAGACTGACACCACTTTCTCCACACCACTTTCTGATGTGCAGTTAATTTTTACCCCTTATTTAACAATTCATAGTCATCTTCCATCCCTTACTACTGAAAAGATGCAGTTTTGTTCACTATCTTTCTTACAATGTTATGAATGGGTTTTTTTCTTTTTGAATGAAATTCTCCCTAGTACTTGGAGTCCAACTTTCTTTTATTTTCTGTCACTTTCTTAGAATCTTCTGGTTGCCTTAGTGTCCTCCTCCTTTCTTTACATGTCTTCCTTACTAGGGTAGGAAAGGACTCACTAAAAGCCTTATATTCTGTGTAAGAAAGACATCAGAGACATCAGGTAAACACATGCCTAGGTTCAATACCTGCCTAGGGACCCCTGTGCTCCACACACACACAGGCTGAGCTCTCTTGTGAACCAGCTGCTGCCCTGCAGGCTGTGTCATCATGTAGACCACATAGATCCTCCTCGAAGTACTTTCATTCTCTTTCGCAAGTCATGTGTTGGGGAACACCCTGCTCCCTTTGCTCAGGCACAGCTTCTCAGCACACTGCCTCCAGCCAGCCAAGGGCTGGGACGATACTCTTAGCTCTGACTCCTTAGGAAGGTTCTCAGCTCCATGGAGGTCACTGGGGAGCCGAAAGGGTTCTCAGATCCCATTACGCAATGTCTTTGTCACAAAGTTTGTTAGACATGGTGAAACAGGGCAGTGAGGCTCTGCTAGCTGCAACTTCATCTGCTATAATGGAGTAACATGGAGCAAAATAACCCCTGATCCATTACAGCGTGGGGTATTTTATTATTATTTGTGCTGATTTTGGATTAGGTAGGGTTAATTTTCTTCACAGTAATTAGTATAGGCCTGGGGTTTTGATACGTGCTGGAAAAATGGGTTGATAACAGAGATGTTTTCATTACTGCTGAGCAGGGCTTACATAGTCAAGGTCTTCTCTGCCTCTCACTCCACCCCATCAGTGAGTGGGCTAGGGGTGCACAAGGAGCTGAGAGGGGACATAGCCGGGACCAGTGATATTCCATACCATACAGTCATGCTCAGCATATAAACCTGGGGGAAGAAGGAGGAGGGGGGGAACTTTGAAGTGATGGTGTTTGTCTTCCCAAGTCACTGTTAGTCATGGTGGAGCCCTGCTTTCCTGGGGATGGCTGAACACCTTCCTGCCCATGGGAAGTGGTGAATGTTGCTTTTGCTTTGCCTGCATGCATGGCTTTTGCTTTACCTATTACACTGTCTTTATCTCCACCCATGAATTTTCTCCCCTTTTCCTTTCAAATGCTCTCCCCCATCCCACATGGGGGTCAGTAAGTGAGTGGCTGTGTGGGCCTTGGTTGCCAGATGGGATTAAAACACGACACCATTTTTTACAGTCTAATCTGGAATTCTTGAAGAAGACATCTGGGCTGCATGATAAAAGACAGTCTAGTCATGGGATATTACTCAAAAAATTCACATAATTTACCTAAACTGTTACAAAAGTGGGGAGTGGAGGACCAAAGTGAGCCCTCCCAGCTCCCTCAGGCAGGGTGCAAAGGGCCACTGCTGTTCCCCAACCCCATAGGGCACCCAAACCCAGGGAGCCACTGGTTATCCCAGCACCAAGGGGCTGGAGCTGCAGTGGCGCGTGGTGGGACACTGAACTATTGAAGGCCTCTCTGTCTGGGGAGCCAGCTGCTCCAGTCAGGAATCTTTCGACCAGCAGGTCTGTGTTTAGATGCCAGTCAGGCAGTGACCCATTGTTTTTAGAGGACACTGACCTTTTTCACACAGAGCACTGGGATCATGCATTTGGCTTTAAGTCACTAAAAAAGAGGGAAATTTATATAAGCACAGGGCTCTGACCTTATCCATCTGTATTTTCATGAGGCACCTAACTTGGTATTTACGAGTTAGTAATTATATTATTTTAATGTTGATGGCAAATGTTTACAAGAATGTAGCTATTTGATTAAATATAAACTGTGAGATTAAATAGACTGTTTACTGTAACCTAGCTAAATGCCTAATTAAATAGCAAGAAAATCTTCATGGGATATTATGGTTTAACAAATACATGAGCATTATATGTTAATACCTCCAAATACACTGTTGACATTGTACCTCATTAGTTGAACAGTCCCTCTGTTAAAAGCACATTAAAAGTGCTTACACTGTCAACAGTCCAGGTTCCTAATTTGTGTTACCTCAGGAGTGGTTTCTTTTACCCTGTTTACAGATCCCCAGACAATACTCAAAACCCAACAAAATAAAACGTTCAACTCCCAGCTGCCTAACTTTGTGGACATAAAATGCACAATCATCCACTTCATGGTTTTTTGAAGCTACAGTCCAAGATACAAAATCTCACCTTGAAGTTGTCTGAAAATTTCCATTGAGAATAAATGTGAAATTCCAGAATCTAAATGAAGTCTAATAAAAACACTTTTTTATTATAAACACTTTTCTAAAAGAAGTTCTGCCTTACTAGTAGAGGTGCTGTAACTAATGGCAATTCTTCATTAAAAGCCTCTTTAAAAGATTTTTTTTCTATTTCCATAATATCATAGAAAGAAAACAGGAAAATTCTTGTTGCTTTGATTTTTAAATAGCATGCCTTGGCATCACTTAGGCAATTACTGCAACTATATATTCAATAGGTCATGCTAATAACTTTGGAATAACTGAGAGCCATGGGTATGTTGTGTCCCTTACTCCATCATGCTTTTAAATGTTATTTAAGCTCTCAATTTTTTTTTCCCTTTCTTAATACCATGCCTAATGTATGTTAATAAACCTTTAGAGCTTTTTGTTAATGATGCAGTGAAAAGAGAGGGAAGTAGTTACAAATGTGAAATATAAGGCATTTGAGTATTTCAATACTATCTCCTTCCCTTTAATTATAAGGTGTTTTTAGGAATTAGGATTTCCTCTTCTGCCCTGTGACAGCTCTTCAAGATGATGGTTCTTGCACGGACTATTTTCATATGTGTTATAGTTTTAGATTTTGTCAGGATTTTTCTTTCCTCTCCTGCTAACATGAACTTTGGGGGCTGACACTGCCTGCCTCCACCTAGCTAACTATCCGAAATTCCACCTTGATGGCTCTAAGGACAGTTCTTTTGTTTTTTGTTTGGGGAGTGGTTTTTTTCTCTTCACTTCTTCGGCGGGGGCGGAGGAGACGGAACCCGCGGACGGAGGTTGCTGCTCTTCTGCTGCAAGTTCCAGCTTCTTTCCCTGCTTTCCTGCTCTTAGCCCGTTGGGCCCAGGGCTCCACTGGGATATACAATCTAATCTTCACCGCTTTGGAGTTGCTGCTATTTTCGCCCTGAGACACCAAGGCAACAGCGAGGGAGATCCCGGACCCCTCTGCTCACCACCTTCCCGCCCCGGGGCCAGAGCCGGCC
This sequence comes from Grallaria varia, assembly GCA_013396735.1. Classification (NCBI taxonomy): domain Eukaryota; kingdom Metazoa; phylum Chordata; class Aves; order Passeriformes; family Formicariidae; genus Grallaria; species Grallaria varia. The sequence goes on along the minus strand of VWZG01000660.1, from coordinate 118,106 downwards.
GGCCGGAGAACAAAAGGACCACGCGGTCTGCTACCGGCTGCCTGCGGGAGAGGAGCCAACTGCCCACCCCGTATCTCCATGGACTTATTTCAGGTTTTTGGTTATATAGTTGTTATCTGTTCTGTTCTAGTGGTTCACATATACATATATGCATATATAACTATATTTTAGTAGATAAGAACTGTTATCTCTCCTTCTACACTTTTTTTTCAAATTAAAATTTTGTTCTAAATTTAAAAGAGACGTGATCACTTCTTGAGAAAGGCATTCCAAATTATTTCGGCTTACTCTAAACTAAGACAATATGACTACACCATTTTGCAAAATTTCTTTTTCAGTAGAAGCAGAAAAGCAGAGAAGCTGTTTCTTGGACAGCGGTGGTTTCCTACAAAGCTATTTGTATGAGGCTTCTTGTCCTTCTGTGGTTGATAGTTTTCTGAGGAACTGTGATATTAGGCCTTTACATCTTCTCATATCCACTGTACTTTTACTCCTGACATTCAGTTCACAACCAGGAAATTTACTCCTGAGAATCAGTTATTGATAATATGACCCTGCTAAGTATTTCTATCTGGCAAAGTGTTCAGCCCGTGTGCTGTGTATGGAACCATAGTTCTTTTGCTTCTGTAAATGTTCAGTATTTAAATCTACAAAGGTATTATTGAAAATATCATCGAAATTTCCTTCTGTTTTATCTTGTCTACCTCAACAGTCAAGCTGTCTAAATATTGTTGACACTCCTGCTCATTTCAGTGCTGTTAAATTGTCAGTTTAGCATTGTCTGCCAGGCAGAGGTTGCAGACCCTTCCACCTGCCACTAAGGCAATGCTTAACAAACACTGTGTTTCAGATAACACAGTGTGGTTACCTCAACATCAGGTAATTGGCCTGATATTCCTCTTTTATCTCTGCTCTTTGTGGGAACCAATCATCCAGTTAATTGCAATTTCAGTCTTGTCATGAATTTTCACTCCTCTTTCCCTGAAGGCCTACTTGTTGCACAGAGAAGTGCTTAGTTCTGTCTTACCTTCCACCAGAAAAAAAATACAGTAATAATATAAACCCCCTCCCCAAAAACCTGATAATTTATTCTATTCATGAGCAGATATACTCTGCCATAGTTTTTGCATTGTTAAAAGTTTCCCAGTGTCTTAGGTCACAATAGCTTATGACATGAACAACTCAGCAAGCCCTCCTAGGAAAGTTATGGGAAAAGCATAGGGTCAGAAGTCCTTAGAAGGGGAGGGAGAATCCTACACTAATTTCATAATCTGATTTTCTTGACAGATGACAGGACCTGGGCAACTATCTGGATCCCACACTTATCGTGTAGTAGAAGAAACCATGGAGTGGCCCCGTGTCTACTCCACTTTAGAGGCCAGGTTTTTTCTTCCTATACCCTACTGAACCCTCCTATACAGTCTTTAGTTTATACTTGAAATTTGGCCTTAATATACCTGTTTACCCAATGCTACACTAAAAATAAAGCTTAATTGGGATAATTAGTTTACTCAGGACCTACTAATTTTTCTTCTCTAAGAAAGAAACCAGCCACTTACTAAATCCAAGACTGCACAGCTGCTCAAAATTACTTCTTATCAGAGGAGGGCCTACACATTGCACAGGACAGCCATATGTTCAGTGAGTATTAGTCCTTGTTTGCCTGGTCAGATCAAACAGAGTAAGCTCCAGAGGAGTCTGCTGCCCTAGGCAAACTGCCCAGCACAACTAGTCTGTTACTGAATGCCCAGTCAACCTTGCTAACTTCTGGAAACAGTACCTGTGCGATTTTGTTGCCCCTGGAAGTTGGCTGCCCCGAGCAGCCACCTGTTCTTGCTCTTAGGAGAGTGCTTGCTCAAAGTAATCTGGAAATATTGGGAAAATATCTGTTTGAAGGGGGAAAAAAAGCATCTTCTCAGGGCTGATTAGGGCTCATTAACTATTTTGCAAGCGGGAAATATAACAAAAAAAGACCAGCAAGCAATCACTGCATAACTTGTTTGTCACAATAAATGTTCCCAGATAAAGTTATATGCCACCAGTTTCTCAAAATGTCAGTGCAGATGCGCATCAACACTAATTATGTGACAGGCTGTGGAAGGGATTAGTCCTACAAAACACATCATGCTGGGAAACCAAAGGACCACAAAGAACAGTAATTTTTATATAACCACAGAAATGTATATGGGTTAATGAATCTTGTTTCAAAAAAAACCCAAAACACATCAACAGCCACAACAACTGCGACAATTAACTTCTATGTTAAGTTAGAGAGGGACTTTTTGCACAATCCACAATATTTTTAATTAGTTCTTGTTTTCCTTCAGTTATATAAACTGGTTTTGTCACCCTGATGTTGCCATTTAAATTACATTTCTTTTTCATTTAGAGTTCTTTCAGTGCTACAATTGACAGTAGTTAGTGCTACTTGCCAGACTTCTGCGTCCAACATAATTAGACACTGTTGTCCTACAAATTATTTTTAGATATTTTTCAAGCACTCTAATTATGCTCAGTGCACTGCTTTGCAAGGAAAGCAGCTGTTGCTTCGGTGTCTGGGGTACTGTCCATGGACAAAATCCTCTATACTGAGGGTGTTGAACTGCAAATACAAAAAAAAAGTGACTGCACAATAAATTCTCTGAAGCTTAAATGGAGCAAATGAACGTTTGGTTTTGGTTTGGTTTTTTTTTTTTTATTTTTTTTAATTTGCTGTTATTATTTAGCAAGACAAAGAATTCAAACAAATGTGTGGCAACTATCTAAATGACTGGCTAAATAACTGGCCATTTTCTTTTGTGAACCCTGTTCTAAGTATTTTCAAGAGAAATGCCAAATCAGACCACTGCCCCATAAGAGCTTATAAAGGTCGTGTCACATCTCTCTGCCTCTCCTTTATCTGCTTTGGAAAGGAGCAATGTCATTTTGGAATCAAAACTGCTGAAAAAGAGGTTGTGGATGTCCCATCATTGGGAGGGTTCAAGGTCAGTTTGGACAGACATTTGAGCAACCTGTTCTAGTTGAAGATGTCCCTGCCCATGACAGGGGTGCAGGACTAGATGATCATAGAATCATGGAATCATAGAATCGTAGAACAGCTTGGGTTGGAAGGGACCTTAGAGGTCCTCTAGTTCCACCTCCCCTGCTCTGGTCAGGGACAGCTTTCAGTAGATCAGGTTGCTCAGAGCTCCATCCAACCTGGCTTTGAACACCTCCTGGAATGGGACATCTACAACTTCTCTAGGCAACCTGTGCCAGGGTCTCACCACCCTCACAGTAGAGAATTTTGTCCTAACATGTAATCTAAACCTACTCTCAGTTTGAAGCTGTTCCCTCTTGTCCTGTCACTACATGCCCTTCTAAATGCCCTTCTCCATCTTTCTTGTAGGCTCCCTTCAGGTACTGGAAGGCTGCAAATAGGTCACCCCAAAGCCTTCTCTAAACCATTCTATGATTTTATCAAATTCAAGCCTCGCCATTTATTAAAATTTTGCCCATAAATCAGTCAATATCTCTGGTTTCATCTCCAACTGTGAACAGCTGCATTTTTAACCCATCTCCCACACTGCTTGTTGTGAAAGGACCATAACAAAATTTTGGCACTTCAGAAGTCCTCGCTTGGTGACAAAGTAGATGATACTAGCTATTTTCATTCTTTTTGATCTCTGTGGGTGGAATTCATCTCATCTCTATGTCTAAAGAGGAGCTATCTGGAGTCAAACTAGTCACCTTTTTTATAGCCAGCCAAAAGAAACGGGCACTGTCAGGCTAGCCTTTATCTGACCTAGTTTGAGTGTCTATTTAAGGATGAAGTTTCCCATGCCTTAGAAGTGTCTATTTCTTGCTTAGATAAATGCTACCTTCTGCATCTAATCAAGTTCTTACTGCCACCAGTGACCTTGTTTTTCTAATGTTTCTAACATTTATCTCCAAAGTAATAAGACTGAGAGTCCTGGAACAGATTGTTCAAATTTGTTCAAAGTAAATCCATGCAAAAGATCTTCAAAACTAGACCTGGGTCTAACAGGTTGATCTTTCCATTCTGTGAGATCTTCTGAGGTTTTGAAAATTTTGTCTCTAACTAAATAGAATAAAAAGTTGAAATATTGTCATTTTACATGACTCAACTATATTGAAAGAACAATAAAGTTCAGCTACAGAAAAGTCTGCCTTAATAGATCTGAAAAAATCTTTTTCATTTTCCCTTTGCTAAAAAACTCCTTCAAATCTTCAGGAAAGTATTTGATAAAATTTGGAAATGTATTGAAATTTTTATTTTAAAGTTGAAAAGGCATCTTTCAGCTATGTCAGTATTACATCAGAAGGCTTCAAAGCTCACTTCTCTCTCCTACTGAGTTTTGCTTTTGACAGATAATTATTTCCTGACCTCAGAGTCTCACCTAAAATTTCCTGAGAGATTGCAGGTAAAGAAAATTTAAATTACAAAAAAAAATCTTAACATAGATCAAGGCAGGTCAGGCCCATATTTCATATTAGTGCTAGCGTGTCTTTATTTATTTCATACTCATTTTCAATTACTATAGTAAAACTGAGCAACTCAGCTTGGTTAGCAGTTATCACAGATGTTTCCAGATTGAGGGGTTATGAGCTTGGTTCAAAGCCAAAGCTCACTTCAAAGGCACGCTGGAGTAAAACCATCTGTCTTTCTAAGGCCAACACCTGTTCCAGGCAGCTTTCTAAACTTAACATGATTGCCTAAATAAACATGCCACTCAGAGGTACCTAAGGGGACAGGGACACTGCCCTGTGGTGTCGTGGTGGCCAGACACCTACAGTCATCACACGTGGATGTCTCCTGATGTGTCCAGGAAAAACCTACCTAATAGATAACATGATCATCTTACTGCAGTATCCAGCACTATTGAGACTTAGTTTGATTTTATTCTGCACTAAGAGGATGTTTTAGATGCATAAAACTAATTACTTTTCATTTTGGCAAGAGTTTATTTTTTAATAATTTCAACAGGACTAGCCTAGCTACCTGTAACTTTCTCAGCTTTCATTCTGGACTGACACTGAGCACAAATCCTGCTAAATGTAATTCATACTAGATTACAAAGGATCAAACCGAGGGACTAGAGAGCCAACCTCTTCCACTACTCTAGAACTTACAGCTCTTAATTACTATGTAAAGGATTCACTACCAGGAAATTAGGTCATGTGCTTCCCACCATATCAGTGGTCTGTTCACTGTGTTTAAATACAAGAGTGTATCTTAAGTCGTTCAAAAAACCCCCAAACGGCCAATTTTGGTAAGTGCCTTTGGGCAATCTGTGCAATAATTTTTCATGGTTCCATCTACGACAGGGTGGCCTTCAGCTTCTGGAAATGTCTTTCTTGTAGTACCACAATATCAAACCAAAAATTCCTTCCTGAATCAAAGTATCTATAGACTGAAGTTTCTCATATTTTTTTCTTGGCCCAAATTATGTGTATGGAAATATTAGTCAATGACATTTGACTGCTTGAGATAAAGAAGTAAAATTAAAAAAAAAAAAATTAAAAAATCTCATGTTTTAAGAACTTTCTTTCAGATGCTATATTTGTACTTTGGTAATTAAAAGCTGTCATCTGCACATGCACCTACACAATTCTCTTTAACCATGGACTTAATCTTGTTACATTTGCTTAGAATTCTCTGTTAAAAGAAAGAATAAAAGTATGAGTGCCAAAATTCTAAAAACTTCAGTCTGCATATGCAACAACAGTGTGAAAAAAAGGGAACCAGGTATTCTGTGTTCTTTACACTGCAGTAGAAGCAGCTATTGTCTTCTAGTATTAATATTGCCTACCGCAGGTGTTTTGCACCAGGAGGTGGCTGGTCCGATTTCATGCCATTAAGAAGGGCACTCAGGCTCTGTAAGGCATCATTCACAATGCTATTATTTATTAGACCTAGCACTGTAAGAAGTGAACATTATAGATAATTTACATCACTTTAGATGAGGGGACCCCTGAACACCCTAACCCATGTGTGACACACCACGCAGACCCTGCCCACTGCCCATAGGAGAGATTCTCTCTGTCATTCAAACTATTGCAGGATTTCTTGAAAGTAAACAGCTCTATCTTTTCTACAGTCAAACAATGTTCACCTGAGAACTTCTGGCTGACTTTTAGATAAGCCAGGGCCGAGCAGGTGGTATAGTTGCTGGTAGGAGGTGGGAGCTGTCTGCAGGATGCTCTGTCATGGTAAGCTGGTTGAGTTCATCCTGCAGCTCAAGGATCTGGCAGCCCAGCACAGGGCTGAAATCTACAGTGTGTGTGGGTGCTCAGGTTAGCTGCTGTCTGCACACCCAACTGCTCCATGTGCAACAGTCTTCTGGTCAGGGCCACTGCAATGGGGCAATATAAAGCCTTGTTTCGTCACTTACCTGTAGTTTTCTCCAGGGTTTCTGTATTTCAAAGGACAGAGAGATGGCAGAAGAAATTCATGCTCTTTTAAGATAATACTTAACAGAATTGGGATGAATCATGCTAAGGAGATCTCTCCTATGAACAGAACCGAGACAGACTGCTTCTATTAAACACCCAGTGTCTAGGCAGACAGAGATAGGCATGATGAATGTCATGTCACATGTCAAACACTTGAATCAAAATTAGAGTAAAGCTCTAGAGAAACGTGCAGGAATTTTGATTAAATAGTGGCGTGGTAGTGCTGCATTAACTGTGTTTGTTCTTCCCAAAATCTTACAGGTTTTAAGTGACTGTCAAACTCTACCAATTGCATGCTGCGACTTCATACATCCTTACAGCTTGTTCAAACAAGTCTCTGTGTGTTAAAAAATGGAAAATACAGGCTAGAAAGAACCAGACTGCCCTCTGGTATGAGAGCACAGAAAAGAGAGAGGACAAAGTGCCCACCAGAACCTGGAGGTAATTTGTCCCTACCACAGGTAACACCATCGGTGGGAAATGTACCTCTTCTATACTGCAAAAGAAATAGTTCACACATCCAGGCATATTGGCTATAAAGTTATAGTTCAGCCATCTTCAGTCATTTACGGATTATTTAGGATTTTTTATTATTTCTTTTTAACTTGAAGTGGCTGCAGGAGAGGCAGCGATTGGGATAAAATGTGGAATCAGTATTCTAAGTTTACAGCCAAGCCATATTCAGGCANCACACACACACACAAAAGCCAACCAACCAACCAAAACAAAAAACCCACAAAAAAATAACCACACACACACACACACAAAAACCCCCCTATAAACCAAAAAAACACTACAACAAATCTTTTGCCAGTAAGGCCTAATCTTGTCAAATAACCAAAGGCTTTCTAGGTTTTTTGATAAATTAGTGAATGTGATATCTCTTTCTTTTAAGGGAGCAGCTTCTAACTAGCACAATTAAAGGGAAGAAAACCCTGAAAACACTTAAATATTCTTACTCAAATTATTTTATCATTTTTCAGGGGGTGTGAAAGTCTTTTTCAGTGGACATTTGTTGCTTTAGAAAAGATAATAAGAAGCACTTTCAAATCTATATTTTGAAATCAAATATATGTTTAAGAAAAAGAAGATATAATTGGTCTTATTAACAGGCACATTTTCCAGTTATTAGTAACGATAAAATACACTCCAAATTAAAATGAAACTCTTACATTAAGTGTTTCCTTGAGTTATTGCAGTACCCTGGGAAGGAAAACTGTGTCCATAGAAGGACTTCAGTTGTATATTATTTTATTATAAAAATACACGAAATAAAATAGATAGATAACGAAGTGTTCAGCTTTTTTATTTTCATAGTTCGATCAATTGTTTCTCCTAGAGGAATGAGACTGTGTAATTTATTCACACTATACATTAATACCAGACTAACTGAATTTGTTAATAAAGTGGTAAAGATTCTGCTCTTTTAGCATGGTTGGATCGCATTGCAGTGGAAGTGAGATCACATGTTTATGGTATTTAATCTTCTCCAGGATTGAGATTCACTTGAAAAAAAAAATAAAGGACATTGCTTTCAAATAAATCATAAGAAGAAGAGAAAGAAGAGAAGAGAAAGATCTTTGAAAGGATGTCATAAAACAGCCTTTGACAGCTGATAAACAGAGCTGAAGAAAAGTTAAAACTAGGACAAAAGATAAATCTCTAAGTGATTCACAAGAATAGTGATGCAAAACAGTACATTGAGAAGTCACTAATACCAGAGGGAAACAGCATATGATGACAGAAACCATTAGAAAAACCCTTAGGCATACAAAAGATTTTCTGTAAAAGGAAATTAAATTTGCAAGTTATTGACGCTAAAGCTTAAAATTACTCAGAAAGTATCTCTTATTTATATACAAAACAAACTCGTCAGGGTTATATACATTCTCTAGCACAGTATAAGCTACTTTTGTAGCTTTTTATGATGAAAATTCTACACATCATTCCTCTAAGAAATGAGAAGAAACTTCTGGAAATAACAAACTTACCAAATCAATGTGAAACTTTTAAAGGAGTAACAGAAAAAAGCTCAACTGAGAAAGACTAAGAATTTCTCTAGCCCAGTTTCTTGTCCCTGGCAATGACTAATAGTGAATGCCTAGGAAAGAGTAAAAAAAGAGGAAAAGAAGATAGTGATACCTCTTGTATATATTCTTCTCACATCCAATAATAATGGATGGGAGATTTCCTGAGCCTAAGGTTTGACATATTTTATTGTTGGTTTTATTTAATAATCCTGTGTAACAAATTCCACTGTGCATTCATCTTACCTCTTTTTTTAACTCAGTGTAAACCTCTGCAAGTTGTGGTCCGCTCTGTCTTGCACAGAGGGGTTTCATGGCTTTACTATTGCTATGTGAATAAACAGTTCTATCTATCCTGAAATAATCGCCCTCTGATTTCATTTCACTTTTCTTCAAAAGCGCAACAAACATTTTTTCTCTATTTATCTCCTTTTTGCCACCTACGATTTTATAGAACTGTATTGCATCTTTCCTTCCCTGACCTTTTTCCAAGCTGCAGAGTCTTTGTCTGTATTGTTTCCTCTAAAAAAGCTTCTTCATGATTTTGATCATCCTTGTTTCCACCTCTACGCTTTCACTATCAGTAATTATCAACTTAACCACTTGATGTTTTCACTGTTGCTGAGCAATGGGCTAACAACGGAAACCTCAAGGGAGGATTTGATGCAAACCCTGGCAAGACTCCAGAAACTCATTTGTTTTCTAAAAGCATTTTAAGGTATTCTAAGTAAAAATTAATCTGTAAATGGTTGTAATGGTATTATACTGGGGGAAAAAATTACTAATTTATTGTGAGAACCTACTGGTTTGGACTCCTCAACCTACTGGGAAAAGCCTGAAAGACTACTTGAAAAGGTCCTTTAATTAATCTCTCTGTCCAAAGGCAAGGCGACCTACTTTGGTTTAGAATATTTTAGTGTGATCAACCTTATATACAACCATTTCATCTGGTGTTGTTGTTGTTGGATCGCAACAAAAGGGTTCATGCAAACCAATTGATTAATCTGGAATTTCTCTAATCTGATTTAAATCAGTTTCTGAGAGTGCAGAAACCATGGCTGAACCAGAATCATTGAAGATCAACAAAGATGAGGTCACATTGAATGATTATTAGAAACTTGCAGACTGACAGACCAAACAGAAATAATTTCTTGTCCAATGACCAAAGAGGCAATAATAAAAAATGGTGTTTTTCCAAGGACATTTTTTTTCATTTACAGTCTCTCCACAGTTACTCCAGATAAAGCAGAGAATGCCATTGGGCTGTTAAAATAAGACTGACACTGACTGAATAGTGAAGAGGATTTAGTACTATCTGACATTATCAAACCAACCACTTTAAAGCAATAGTGAATTGAACTTACACTTCCAAAAAAAGAAAGGTTAAGTCAAAGTTGTAATGTGAATTTTCTTTTTTAAAAATGGATTCTTCAAATGTATTAACATGTTATTACACAAATGTTATCTTTTCAATGTCAGCAAGAAGAGATAACAGGTATTATTCCAAGTGGTTTTCCACAAGCTATAATCCCAGTATCTAAAAATGAAAGCAGGACACTGAATAGCATGGATTTGTAAGTAGTTTCAGGAGGAATATTGGGAGCAAAACAATTAATTGTGCTACAGAGTCATTTTTCTGTTATTAGACATCCGCTACTATTCCCTGTTCTTGTCTGAGTTACTGAGATCCATCTGAATAGTTGAATTACTCTTGGTGTGGCCAAAATGAAGGAATGAAAAGCCTCTCCTTGTCTTCCATGCTGAGAGACTGATGCAGGGCAGCCAGTGTTCCCCTTCTGTCCCATCATGTATGACCAGGCATCTACTCACAAGCTCACAAGATAATATTTTTGGGTTGGTGGTTACAAAGTGCCTTACATGTTGGGCTCTCAAGACAGCAAACACACTGCACAGAAATAAAGCTGCATTTCTTCTTATTTTTGCCATTAATGTATCTGTACCTGGCAGAATGGAGTCTGTATCTGCCTACAGCATGCTCTTCTGGGGTGATGGAAGCCCCACAGCATTTGGCAGGACTATGAGGAAACTCTGGTCTTTCAGTTACATCTGCTTCTTTTCCATGTGCCACTGTCACCCAGCTTGGGGCTTGAGGTTTACCCGAGCCAGGTCTGTACCTGGCTGCTCTTGGTGGCCTACCCCATAACAAAGTCATCATTTCATCCTGCCTGCTTGCTCCATTAGCAGCCTTTTTGTGTAACACCACAGCAACCAGTTCCGCAGGAATACAAACAGTGTGCTACAAGTCATAAAATCAATGTAGATGCTTCTTGATTCACTATTCACATATTTGTGAGCAAAATAATACAGCCTATTCAAATAATGGAATTATTACTGTTCTTGAGGTTGGCGTCAATGATTTGGTGGTGCAGATAAGCACTTCAATGAAAGAAGATGTACCCATCTGTGTCAGCAAATAATTTTGTTCACAATCTAGAGAGACAAAACTGGATCCAGCAAATAACTGACAAGAAATAAAAGGGAAAAGCTTACTGTTAGCAGAACAAAGAAATCACTATAGAGGAGTTACATTATATTGTATCCTCTACGTGGCCTCATCTTCTGCTGCGCAGAGGATTCTCAATTACCACTGACTTCAATAGGACTCTTGTAGGACATTCACAGCTCACAAAATCAGGATTGTGATACTGTGACTGGTATGCAAATTGGTAATCTGTGAGTACATCAGATACCTATTAAACTGTAAGGGGTTTAATTTTTGGTTTGGAAATGCAATATGTGGGAGCAATTATTACGAGAGGTATAATTCTTATCAGATACATACATGCAATCTTCTCATCAAGTTTCCAAAGTGTTTTGGTAGGATTGTAAGCAGGACAATGGGTATTGCTTCTCCTGTAACAGAGCACTGCTGCTATTCTCCACATGAATCATAAAGCTGTAATGTCCAGCCTTTTCAGTCAATGTTATTGCAAAATTTCCAGACAAAAGGAAAATCTGATTAATAATACATTAGAATTAAGCTAGATTTCAGAAAGATTTTGTATGGTTCATGTGATACAGAACATAAAGTGTTCACATAATTAAAATTTATTGCCCTTGAGAGTTTTAGTGGGCCTGACATTTCAAGGTCTGCAATGAAGGAGAACTTCCTTGCTGGTTTTCAGTTTATTGAGCATAATGTGCTTTATTTCCTGGTATAGCCACGTTCTAGAGACTCACAATGGGCTGATAAGTACAAATTCTGAAATGATGGAGATAACGGTCACTCAGATTCCACTGAGATCAGACGGAAAGTGTTGCAACTAATCCAGTCCCGATCCAGCAGAATATCTAAGCATGTTGTTATCTTTAAGGATTAGGATCATGAACAGTGGTGACATTTTCTGTGTGAGTGTCCTGGACTCAGAACTCTCTGAGAAAATCCTGAAGAAGGACTTTTCTCAAGGACAGACCATCTTTTGTTCTTTCTTAGCCACCTGGTCTACTGATGTAAGTAGCAGTGCTATGCCTAGACAACACCAAGTCACCTAATGGGTCTTTCATATTTAGCTACAGTCACCCTCAGCTGTACACCTTTCTGCTGCACTAAAGCTGGCAACTTGGGCTATTCATTTATCTCAGTGTAAATGTGAACTTTGCAGTATTATATCAGAGAATATAGAAATATGCACATCACCCAGAGGCTGAAATTTTCTATACCTTCAGCTGCCAGCTAACAAGACTATTAGACTTACAGTGTAATTACATAGTAATACCAGCCTATTGTGCTGAGAAAAGGGAAATACAGGAAAAGCCATTTCTTTGAGTAATCTTGGCTGTGTGACCAGTTCACCATAAATACATCCAGTATTTGATTTTTACTGTATGTTGCATCAGTGTTTACACTATAAAGCAATTCTTTGAGGAATGGTGTTTATATTACCTGTGTATCCATACATACAAGGAGAATAATCTTGACTTAAAGCTCCTACAGCATTCTGACAGGAAAAAAGCAGTTCTGCAGGATCACAGGACAATCTAGGCTGGAAGAGACAGGTCTGGAAAACAACCCCAAGGCCTAGACTGCACAACTTTCTTAGGAAACCTATGTCAAGGTGTAATGGTCCTCATGGGGAAGAAGTTTCTTCCTGTGTCCATTCTGAATCTCTCTCATGCCAAAGAAAAAAAGATATGTAGGCAAAGAGGAATTACTGGACTGCCCATCCAACTGCATCCCAACCTGCCTTGTTGCCCCCATTCAGGGAGACCCTCTTACCCCCAAAAAGTTGAAACAATGCTGGTGATACACTTTGTAGATAATGTAATTTCTTCTCCATTACTTTTTTTGATGCTCAGCCTGAGCCAGTGCTTACCCTGCAAACTTGTCCATGGAGACAAAATCCACTCAAAGTATTCATGGGTCTGTCACTGCAACTGTAGTTTTGTAGCGAATATAAGTCTCACTGAAAAGAGATACTAATGGAAACCTGTTGCATACTGTAGCTTAGAATAGCAATGCGAGTTAATTGCAAGAAGCAGAAAATAGCAGAGTTACAAGGTTACTTACAAGGTAATAGCCATTTTCGATTTTTTTTTTCTTTTTGAAAGTCACAAACAACCAAATATTCTCATTTCGTATTGAGAGAAAAATATTAAAGCCTTAGATTATGGGAGTAGATGGAGTAGCACATGTGCTTCTCTGTTCCTTACTCCCTGTATTTGGCTTTTGTGGCCAATGTATCTAAATAACCTTTGCTGTTTTTGCAGCATTATAGGCATAACTCAACCCAACTCTGCTGACAGCCCCTGGCATCAGAGCCTAGGATGGCATTTGATCTGGTTTTGTACTCAAGCCACCACACTGTGCAATCACAGACTTCCGTATTACCTCCCATCAGCTGGCATTTCTGAACACGCACAACTGTGCAGAAATGCTCAGCTGTGGCAGTAAAGAAAAACTCACCTGCTGGAATAAAAGGCAAGTGCAAGCTAAAAGCAGTTGCTGCCCCAAACATAGCACCTGTGTCCTCTGAAGTGAACTAAAAAAAAAAAAACCGGCGATGTTCTCAGAGGAACCGGGTCCACCCACCTGGGGATGATTTTTTGATGAAGAGATGAAGACATAGAAATTAAGAGAGAAAATATGAAAATATTCAGGAAGGCAGGCTCCACGGTAAATCATTTTTAAAAAACCCCAAAAGCCTTTAGGAATTGGCTTAGCTTTATCTCAAATAAATGTGGAAGCTGTAAATACACTGACTGGAGAAATACCCTGAATAAATCTACTGTTCCTCCCATGCTGGCTTGCTGAGAGTGAAAAATCACTTGACATAACCCTTATTCAATTTAATACACCTTGAAAAACCTAATAGAGTCTCTTAAGTAAGGGACATTGTCTGAATATATTTTTCTGCTGCAATTAGAGGGGAGGATGCCTCTGTTGTGTTAAGAGATGAGCTGAACAAACATAATTTCAGTTCATGATTAAGAAAAGACATGGATGTGTTGCTGCATTCGGAGGCTTAAAGTCCACTGTATATCACAATGGCATATTTATGAGCAACACAATGGGATGTTCTCATTTACTGACAAAGAGAATGACATATACAAGCCAACAGCGATCCCAAATCTCAGAGGAATCACACACTACTTCACCTTCCAGTTTAGAGAAAATAAATTATTTTAATACGTGACAAGTGCTGCAAAAATTTAAATATGTGAACGCTAAATACTTCATAATAATAATTTAGGACTAATTTTTCCTTTTCTCTGCCAATATTCTCAGTTATAATAGAACTTGATGAAGCTTTTAAAATAAAAATACACTAAATACTTACTACCATAAATTTCCTTGAAAAACTTAAAAATAAAGAAGAGTAAAGTCCATAGTTAAAATAAATGAGCCAGATACTGCCTTCTAATTCAACCCTTTACACAAACCTATCAGTGTATTAGGCTTGCCAACAGGGTAGGTAGAAGACCTTTCGACATCTGGGCAGCATCGTGTTGATGTACACAGCATTGTGTTCCCACACGATTCCCCTAATCTGCTCTGGAGGGTTTCCTTAAAAATCTCTTTCCTTAAACACCCCCTACCCCAGAAGTTGTGCATCCAGTGCTCTTCCTCTCATGAGAAGAAGCAGAGAATTTAATTTATTGTTTCTTTGCTCCCAAATGCCTGATGAGAACAGGATTGATGATGCAATCAGGATTTTCCCTACTTTCCCCTAATACAAATAACTCAACAAGTTACCCTCTGAATGAAGGCCAGAATTGCAAAGTTCCCATCCTATGGCTCATCCCAGCAGAGACTTGGTTGCCTGGCTTGGTGGGGCTTACTGACGTTCAGCTCTTTAGCAGCTCTGCTACCGATGTGTTCCTGTCCTCTGACAAGCGCAGTCCACATGTTTGGGGTACTTATATCACAATTTAAATTACCCCCTACAATGTACACCCTCATAGTAAACGAACTCACAATGTAAATTGCCCTCGTGGACATCAAGAGCTTCCTAACAGAATGCTTTATATTTGTTATGATTACTTTGCAGAACACCAGTAGACGCAGGAAATGGAATGAAATGTAACTCTCAAAACATCGACAAATTTCTGAAATATTTAACTTTCTCTTTGAAAGCAAATTTATTTGGAAAACTTGTCAAGGCCACTGCTTTTTAAAACTCACTTTGCACTTCTGTATCCTTGAAACACTTTAAAAATATTTACTTGATTAAAAACTGACCACTCAACCTTGTCAAGTGCTTCTCCTGCATGTAAAGACAAAGGAATGCATTGAGCTAGTAAATTATAATAATCCCATAATCCTAACAGCTTGTTTATAGACTTTTCATATTGCTAATTGCCAAGGGACTTGGCATTTAATTAATTTCTACAATCTTCACAAAATATTTCTCTTTTGTCTTAGCTCTTTAGAACATGCATTTATTCTTTTTCTGAAATTACCTGAAAGATCCTAAATAACAAAAGGATTTTGTTTGTCCAGTGTGATGAAAGATTCCATTTATCTGTCATATCTGAAATTTAAATACAATTTTAATTTATTTTTCATGTTGAGATTCTGTGTGTTTGCTCTTTGACAAACTTATTATTTATTTTGCATTTATTTTGTTTTCATTCAAAGTTATTCAAGATTAATAAATACATCTCTCACAGTATTGGCAGCTTTCCAGACAATTTTATTAATTTTCCTTCTTGCACTCCATAATAGCAGAAAGTTCACCCTTTCTTTCTTCCTCATTGGACCCTAGTCTAAATACATATTCAAGACAAACTCACATTAAAGCTAAGAAAGAATTGCTGGAATAAGATTTTAAAACTCTTCAAGGCATAAATAAGCTTGCACCAATATTGTTTCTCTGTTTTTATATGCATTTCATAATTAACACTAGGGAATATCTTTTCACTTAAAATACAAAAAAGATGAAAAAGTGTTTAAATGATTGAAAAGGAAAATGAAGCCACACCACATCTTTCTAGGTCTTCCCTGCACCACTTTGGAACATTGTATTCCAAAAAGTTGGAATTTAAAAGGAAGAAAAGTAACTTTGATGATGAAAAACAGTAGGACTTTATTTTCCAAATCAGTGTCCTTGATATTTAATGAAAAAAAACAAAACACCAAACAACTGTTCAGTGTAGAATCATACCAAGGAAACAAATTTGCTGCTTTGGAACTAATACCTTACAATCTTGTGCTCTGTGTAAAGATTTTTGTGTTATTTCAAAGTGTTCAACAGATCTCAGCAAATCATATGTTACGAAGTACACAACAGTTTTGTACAATTATACAAAGCATATCCAAAAGTGGTCATGCTACAAATAATATTTTTTAATATTTTCAGGTTAAAAAAAAAAGTTAAAATAAATACTTTTAAAATCTTAGCTATTTTGTTTCGTATACTGTTTCCAGTTTTGAAATCAACCTGACTTGGAAATTGCCTTTAAAGACAAAAATTTTAGGCTAGAGAGTTTTACTTCCATTCCTAAAGTAAAATTTTTTGTTGGTTAGGGTTTTTTGTTGTGTTTTTGTTTGTTTGTTTGCATGAGGGGTTTTGTCTATTGTTGTTTTGTTTGTTCATTAGAGCTGCAAGTTCTGTTGTCTGCACAGCTCATCTGGCCACATGTTGCCCGAAGCAGTAGAGAGTGCTTCAGGTGAACCAGGCAGTGTCTCCAGTTCAGAATACCTTTGGTTTAATCTGCAATGCACAGGGCACATACTTGATTTAGAACCTGCATGGCATCAGTTAGTCCTTTTTAGTCCACAGGGAATAAATACTGTTCTCTCCACAGTGTATTCAAAAATTGCCTATGTTCAATTAGAAAGAAATACTAAATTTTCATTCTATAAGTTAACACTCAATTAATTTCAATAATCCTTAATACATTCGGGATTTTGGAGTTAATGTTAGCAATCATCTAGCAATGTAAAAGTGGGGTGTACATGTATAAACAATAGTTAACCCAGAATTCTTAATAGACCTTCTTTTAGGTATTTTTTTCTAAATTACATTGGACAAAATTGATAAACAAAATAGTATCCCTTCTTGCTATGAGGTTATTTTGAAAAAAAACCCAAACATTTGTACAACTGCCTCATCACTTGAACACTGCAGAGAGCAATTTCCGGACAAAACTATATTAAAGTTAATTTTTAACTTTTCTTCCCTTTTAAAAGAACAGCTTTCTTAGCATGTTGAATTTCAGCCATCCAGTTCTTCCCTACTGTGCACTTTTATGATCTTTACCCTGAAACAAAGCAGAATCATTTTGTACCATAGTAGTACCTATAGCATAGGTGTGAGTCCCTGTTTCCAGGCAGTGGGAGTGTGGGCTGTCTTTATGAGCAATAATTCTTGAGTGAACACACCATTTTCATAAAGAGGGGATGAGTGCTTGAGTTCTGCTTCTCTTGTGTAACTTTGCAGGGANATTAATTTTCCTTCTTGCACTCCATAATAGCAGAAAGTTCACCCTTTCTTTCTTCCTCATTGGACCCTAGTCTAAATACATATTCAAGACAAACTCACATTAAAGCTAAGAAAGAATTGCTGGAATAAGATTTTAAAACTCTTCAAGGCATAAATAAGCTTGCACCAATATTGTTTCTCTGTTTTTATATGCATTTCATAATTAACACTAGGGAATATCTTTTCACTTAAAATACAAAAAAGATGAAAAAGTGTTTAAATGATTGAAAAGGAAAATGAAGCCACACCACATCTTTCTAGGTCTTCCCTGCACCACTTTGGAACATTGTATTCCAAAAAGTTGGAATTTAAAAGGAAGAAAAGTAACTTTGATGATGAAAAACAGTAGGACTTTATTTTCCAAATCAGTGTCCTTGATATTTAATGAAAAAAAACAAAACACCAAACAACTGTTCAGTGTAGAATCATACCAAGGAAACAAATTTGCTGCTTTGGAACTAATACCTTACAATCTTGTGCTCTGTGTAAAGATTTTTGTGTTATTACAAAGTGTTCAACAGATCTCAGCAAATCATATGTTACGAAGTACACAACAGTTTTGTACAATTATACAAAGCATATCCAAAAGTGGTCATGCTACAAATAATATTTTTTAATATTTTCAGGTTAAAAAAAAAAGTTAAAATAAATACTTTTAAAATCTTAGCTATTTTGTTTCGTATACTGTTTCCAGTTTTGAAATCAACCTGACTTGGAAATTGCCTTTAAAGACAAAAATTTTAGGCTAGAGAGTTTTACTTCCATTCCTAAAGTAAAATTTTTTGTTGGTTAGGGTTTTTTGTTGTGTTTTTGTTTGTTTGTTTGCATGAGGGGTTTTGTCTATTGTTGTTTTGTTTGTTCATTAGAGCTGCAAGTTCTGTTGTCTGCACAGCTCATCTGGCCACATGTTGCCCGAAGCAGTAGAGAGTGCTTCAGGTGAACCAGGCAGTGTCTCCAGTTCAGAATACCTTTGGTTTAATCTGCAATGCACAGGGCACATACTTGATTTAGAACCTGCATGGCATCAGTTAGTCCTTTTTAGTCCACAGGGAATAAATACTGTTCTCTCCACAGTGTATTCAAAAATTGCCTATGTTCAATTAGAAAGAAATACTAAATTTTCATTCTATAAGTTAACACTCAATTAATTTCAATAATCCTTAATACATTCGGGATTTTGGAGTTAATGTTAGCAATCATCTAGCAATGTAAAAGTGGGGTGTACATGTATAAACAATAGTTAACCCAGAATTCTTAATAGACCTTCTTTTAGGTATTTTTTTCTAAATTACATTGGACAAAATTGATAAACAAAATAGTATCCCTTCTTGCTATGAGGTTATTTTGAAAAAAAACCCAAACATTTGTACAACTGCCTCATCACTTGAACACTGCAGAGAGCAATTTCCGGACAAAACTATATTAAAGTTAATTTTTAACTTTTCTTCCCTTTTAAAAGAACAGCTTTCTTAGCATGTTGAATTTCAGCCATCCAGTTCTTCCCTACTGTGCACTTTTATGATCTTTACCCTGAAACAAAGCAGAATCATTTTGTACCATAGTAGTACCTATAGCATAGGTGTGAGTCCCTGTTTCCAGGCAGTGGGAGTGTGGGCTGTCTTTATGAGCAATAATTCTTGAGTGAACACACCATTTTCATAAAGAGGGGATGAGTGCTTGAGTTCTGCTTCTCTTGTGTAACTTTGCAGGGACGAGCTACTGCTGGGACAGTTCCTGTGTTCACTGTATCTCTCTTCACTGCAAGGCTGGAAGAGGGATGTGATTCCACCATCTTCTAATATTTCTTCAGAAGTCTGATTTATTGATCTGTAATGATTTTCTGCTTCCCAGGAACACAAACCTGACAGCAGTAACAGCTGTTGTTGTACTAGAGCACCAGAGATTTACAGAGTTCCGTATTTCCAAGGAGTATTGCTGCAGCGTGGAGGTCACAGTCCTGACAGAGAACCACCATTTAATGTTATATGACTTTCATTGCCGTAAAACTTCGAATCTAAACAAATAAATGTGTCCAATGCAATATAGTTCTCTTTTATGTCCTGGGCAAGTCTGCAGTTTCCATGGTTACCATGGAGCAGCCTAGAAGAGAAACTGTCTACAATTTCTTTCAACAGATGTTTTTAGGACTATCCTTTTTAAAAGTTAGTACAGAATCAATCTGTTCTAACACATATCCATGTCTCTTCAATTTGCTGTTTATTTAGAAATTTATGCACAAAACAACTAAATGATTTTAAACATCGCAGGGAAAAAATATTTCTCATTCAAAACTGGCATCTCTTATGTAGAGTCTTTATTCACATGCTTTATTTTAGGGTGAAATTCCTTCTAGAACTGTAAAAAAATAGTATTACGTATTTCATATTATTTGGAAATTATTTCAATAAATCCAAACTATACTTTAGAAATATTTCTGTCCACAAGTATCTATCTTTCGATAAGCACTGTAATAAACGTCTCCCCCCCCCCGCTTCCCTCCCTTTTCTTAGCTTTTATTGCTGCTCAAACATCATATAGTATGTAATATCCCTTTGGTCAGTTTGGTTCAGCTGTCCTGGCTAGGTTCCCTTGCAACGTCTTGCCCTCCCCTAGCCTGGTAGTGAGGAGGGAATGTTGGAGAGACAGCACTGACACTGTGCCTGCACTGCAAAGCAGTGGCCAAAATATGTGTGTTATCAGCAGCTTTCTAGGCATCGATGCCAAGCACAGCACTGTGAGGGCTGCTGTGGGGAAAATTAACTCCTTCTCAGTCAGACACAATGCATAAGGTCCTAAGTACTTGAGTATAAAGCATGACATCAACTTTACTGCTACATACTCGGGTACTTTAAATACTTTGATTGTACTTTAGACTCACTATCCTCTGTCTGTTTAATAATCATGTTGAATCAGAAACATACTATACCAATACCAACAATAATGGTAACAGTGATGATGCAGGTTATTCATTTTACGAACAGTAGGTACTGACATTAAGTGTGGACACCAATGATTATAAACAGCATTCTGTTTGCACCATTGCACCTGATTGTTTGGAAATTTCAAACTATGGGGTTTAGTGCCATCTACAGTATATTAGAGCCCAATTTTGACTCTCTAAGATGTATTTTCCCTTTCCTATTTGTTGCTTTTCTTTCTTCTCACATGTCCACTTGAAAAAAACCTTCTCCTTCCCTAGAGAGCTCAGAGTGCTTCCCAGCACTCAGAGAGTTGTTAAGGGTTTACCAAGATAGAAAACCTCAAATTCTGCCTCAACCCCATCTGAGTTTTTGTAAATCAGAGCAGGAGTTCTGCCCTTCATCAGATGACAGCTGGTCTCACCAGGTCAAGCGGTTTGTAGTAAGGCCTCTCTCTAGTAAGGCCTCCCACACCACTGGACAGACCTGTTAAATCTCATAGAGTCTTTAATGCCTTCCTCGCACTCTCTGTCGTGAGAGAGGTGCTGGGTCCTGACTGCTGCAACATCATGTGCCACATTCAAGTTCCCAGCTTGTCTGTCTGCATCAGGTACAGGGAACTGGAAAAGAAATGGATATTGTGCAAGACCCAAAAGGTGTATTTTCCTTGTACAGCTGTCCGCAGCCCTTACAAAACCACACACACAGACACACACATGGCTTTACTAACACAGCACTGCAGATCCTGCTTCAGTAGCCGCCTGGCCAGAAGGAACAGAGGGAGGCCTTTCAGCAGCTCTTGCTGGAAGAGTCTTTCCTCACAGTTGTTCCTGAATTATTTACATTTTTTTACTTTATTCATTTAAAGAAAGCCTCTAAAATAAGGATGATATTTCAGGAACTGCTGATAGAGCTATGTAGCATGAGACCATCATCAGCTTACTGCAGCCTTAAATGCAGCCGCACAGGCAGTCTTCATCTATTTCCTTGTTGTATCATGTTACGAATTAACATAGTATTTGATGCCCACTATTTCCTCTGCTTTTCATGTTTCTCTCATATTGATTACCACGGATGATTTTCAAGCAGATCTGTTAGCTCGCCTTTCTCCAATAGGAATTCTGAATTCTCATTTACTGAACATATTAATACTTCTGTATTCTCATGTCATTTTTGCTTTCTTCCCGAACATTAAGAAAAGCTCTGAGATTGGTATCATCTTCACATTTAATTAATGTGATTTCTATCCCCTGGATAATCATGCCTAGTATTTCTGTAGTTGATGCAAACTATATTCACACTGAGTAGACATCATAGTTAATGTACTTAGTACAAGTGACCATGTATTATTTCTAATAATTATTAAACTGTTTGCTGCCTACACAAGTGTGTAGGTACACAGAAGGATGTACTCAGTGTTCCAAAGTCTTTCATTTTTTTCAAAATAGTTCTTCTGCTTTGTTTCTGAGAATTACCATCTTTGACACTTTCATTGTAATTATCACTTTTAGCTAAAACAAGAACACCTTCACTCAAATGCTCTGGTAGCTAATTTTAAACTGTGAATCAGATAAAGTAGAGAATATGAAGACTGATTTTAAAGAAATCAAACCATTAATTATTTTGTTGGAGGGATCCTTTTGGCATTGTTTGCTTCAAGAGAACATAGATTTTAAAATTACAGTGAACAACTAATAATTAAGGTAAAAGTAAAGACAACTAATATGCTCACAGATTTAAATGCCAAGGTTTCTATTATCTCACTTTGAATACTCAGCTATGTGAAACTGCTCTGACTGTTTTTCAGCCACTTTGAAATATCATCATTGCATTCTTCTTGCCAGGAAAGCAGCTGAACAAACTCTCAGGTAAATTCTCCAACAAAAGTGTATTTCCAGTACATCTGGCAACTTAAAACATACTGCTTCATATTTTCATCAGGATGTTCACTGCTTTTTTTCTTCTTATAAAAACAGAGAAAACACAGCATGTATCCAGCACTGAGATCTGCAGAATTATTAATTCCTTTCTAATCACTGAAGAGGACCAGTATACTTCTTTTTTTTCCTAGAACTTTTGAATTTTCAAATCAAGACTAATTTCAAGTGACAATGTACTACTACTTATTAAAAGGACCCTGAATAAGTGTCTTTTGTTGGTATCCAAAGCATCGCCAAAATTATATGTGTTAAGGGGCATTGTGTCACTTTTTTGGACATAACCCCCACACAACATTTTACAGTAGAGGACATTTGACTATATACTTTGAGTGGGATCAGCTGCAAGGGAGATCCTCGGGATACAAGACCCTCTGGAGAGTGCCTGGGTCCCTGTGGACAGCCTTCCCTCCTTCAGTTCTCCTGTGACCTAGGAGCTGGTTCATCTCAGGGCTGTGCTATGGAAATGGATTCATGGATCCTAAACAGTTGCAAGGTTTGAAATTAATTGTGCATATCACTTTTCAAGCAGTTATTTGAGGAAATAAATGTTAGAATTTAAAAGTGATACAACTGCCAATCTGTGATCTACAGAACAAAAGGTAAATTGGACCGTCATATTATACAGGGCAGTAACCACTTTTTCCTCCAAATGATTGATAAGAGATTTTTTCTTTTTTTTTGTGGGAGTATAATTAAAAGTCAAGGTAGGGCCCTTCTGGTAAATTAGCTTATAACCTCGTTTATTTATAGCCTTATGTATTTAGATCTGTGTAAGAATTTTAGGGTAGAATGTTGCGCTGCTGACAGACACAGCACTATAAAGAGGCGCGATTTGGAATCCTCTCTTCAGCAAAGGAAACCAACCCTTTTGAAGTTAACTATGCTCACGGCTTTTCACTAGCAATTTATTACAATTAAAGAGCCAAGTATCTCAAAGATCGGAGATTTCTCAAAATACCCCATAAGATATGGGATGGAACAAACTCTGGGAATTCCATTTGGATCAAAAACCTGGAAGGGGAGGGGGCACAATTTCCAAGTATTTTAACTCCAGAATATTTTGTGAGATTTACCTAATGTCCTGCTGAGTTAAAAAAAAAAAAAATTATTTTCTTCTGCTGAGCTTAAAAGGAAGGGAAGGGAAGGGAAGGGAAGGGAAGGGGGGATCCTATCCATGTGTATTAATACCTTTGTGAGCACACAAATTAGAACACATAAAATTCCATCCAAATACAAGGAAACTTTTTTTTTTTTTTTACTGTAAGGGTGACTAAGCATTGGGACACCTTGCCTGGAGAAGTTGTGCTGTTCCTGTCTGTAGAGATATTCAAAACTCAACCAGGCACAGCTCTGAGCAACCTAGTCTATCTGACTCTGCTCGAGTCTAGGCAATCTCAGGAGGTCCCTTGCAACTGAACTACTTTATGATTTTTTGAAATCAATATTTGTAACAAATATCCTTTTCCACGCAGCTTCTTATTCTGTTCTAAACACTATGCAGAGTTTGAAGCAAACCTCAAAACTCTACAAGAGGACTGCAGGAGATTTGAGTCTCTTAAGGAATTGCTTTATCAGTTTTTCAAATCTTTACTTTTGGCAGCTTATGATAACATTTTCATATCTGAAATATTCTGTATTATAGCGAACATTTTAATGAGCCCAATATTAACTTCAGTATCTGCATCAGATTATCAAATATGTCTTTGCTTTAATGTTTCTTTGATTCATGGTTTCTAATGAGTTTGTTTGATCTGCAAGCCCACATTTCATTATACTTATAATGAAACTGTGAATTACAATTTTTTAGGAATTCTGTTTTACATGAAGGTGGATTCCACAACTCTTACTCATTTTATGACTAAGAGCTCCTTATTCAGTGAGAAGTTTTTTTTAACTCCTAGTCATTAACATACAGTATTTACCTTTTCTCTAAAATGAGGAGGTGGGTTTTTTTCAATCTCTACCTCTTCAAAAAAGAAAATTTCTTTAGCCTTAAGCCTTAAACTGAAGTTGCTATTTAACTGTCATTTCCCAGTTGTCCTATTTACTTGTCCAGCTGATGCTGCTGGATGTGCTGTCCCAGGCCAGGCTGCTGTTTCTGTTGCAATCATCTGTCTCTCTTTTCTACTGGTGATTGTAAAGTGTTTCCATGCTATAATTTAATATACTGCTAAAACAATTACTAATGTATTTTAAATGTTCCAAGATTTTGACTTATGTCTCCACATTGCATTGTCTTTGCCTCTCCTTATGACTGACATTTTCTGTTCCTAAAATAACAGATGTTCATAGAGAAATATATTTATTTGATTGCTTTATTAAGCATCATTTTTGTCAGCATAGCTGACAGTAACAGGATAAGTATGTACTAGAATTGGCCTTAGCCTGGCCGAAGTGTTATTAATCAGGCCCACATAAAATAACTATTTTTTAAAGACCAGTGATCTGAAGCTGTTACAGCCTTGAATCAGCCCCTCAAGGATAAGTTCTTGAGTTGTTGCTCCTTGGGGTCATATATTAGTGATGCTGGTTTGATCTTTTTAACTTAGGTCCCAAGTGCCACCTATCTGTACAAGAAACTTATTTATGGGTTCAGGAATGCCTTCAAATGACTTTGATCTTTTCTCCTTTTTATTGTTTTCAGAACTTTCCATATTAGATTAAAATGAATCTAGTAGCTATAATGTAACAACAATACAGACACTCAGTTTATCTCCTGAAGTGCAATGTTTGGGTGCAGCAGCAGATAGCACTTGTTTTGAAGGGCTTTGCCCTGAGGCTGCTCTGTATTCTGCATGCTACGAAGAAGTGTCTAAATGAAATCAATCTTTGACACTTGAACTTGAGTCCTGTGCTCCATTATGGCAGGAGTACTCTGCAGCTCTCAGACTTCCTTCTGTTTCTCTCTGACTCTGCAGCACATCACTAATCTCACAGCCCTGCAAGCCAGTGGGAGAACTTTCTTTGCTCACAGGAGGAGACTGGGCAGCACATCCCGCTGCAAAGCATGCAGGAGGATGAGGAGGATGAGTTACCCCATAGAGACACTTTTCCTGCAAGGAGGACTCTGTCTTATTAGAACAGAGGCTTTCAAGTCTTTCCAAAGGTTTCTGTGTTTGGAGAGATAGAGATATTATGACACTTGATGATATTTTCCAGATTTGAATGCTACTTGATGAAACATCATAAGAAAAAAACCTGCTCAGTCCTTCTTTTAATAAATCAGGCAGGTCAAATTCTCAATGTACTCTTCTAATGGGACAGGTCAAGGGTTTGTTTAAAAGCTAGTTACTGTGGTGAATACAAACACCCCTGCTGGTGATCTTGGTGCAATCTAAATTAAATTTTGAATTAATTATTCCCCAGGGACACCTTCAAGTAAATTGGCAGTTTGCCTGTAGTTGTTTTATTAATAACAGCAGGATTAATGATAATAGCCAAATACCAGTTGCACATTGCATCTTTATATTATTCAGAAACATTTTGTATATGTTCATGTTTCATGTTTTTAAAGAGAATCTTTAAAGGCGTGGAAGAAATTCATTGTGCTAAAGGAAACTGTGAACACTGGACTATCACACACTCACACAAATACACATCCTCCCTTTTCAAATGGGCTTTGCCTGTTATTAGAAGTAAAATTCAGATGCAGTTTTGAGGCACTTGCTTCATGCATACGCAGAGGAGGAAATTACTCACCTTGAGATATGTCCACGTAGACAGAAACTAAGCCTCAAATGAACTCAACTCAGTTTTCAAGGCAGTGTGAATACTTGGAGGCCAATGAGTTGTATTGTCTTCAGTGGATAGGCACACCTATAAACCACTGTGCAGTACTCTGAAACAACCAAGTTTCAAATTGCTTTATCTTTCACTGCACAATCATATTATTTTTCATTATATTTCTGTGCATTACTTTCATGAGAATTATTACATTATCAAGCAGAGCAGAAAAATGAGACAGGAGTTAGAGTTTCCTGCAAAAAGTGCCAGCTATAATAGTTTTCTCTTTATCACATTCTTTTTCTTAGGCAGCCTGCCAACTATTGTCTTTGAATGAACAAAGCTCTGGAAAGCTTTCAGAATGTGAATATATCTTTTTCAAGCAACTTGGTTCATTTAACCTATTTTTGAACATTATCTACTGCATTAACAATTACGCATTTTCAGGTGTTCTTCTGAGCATCCCATTAGGCTGTACCTAATAACTACATGTTTGGTAAATGATCCAATTTGCCCCAGATTTATGAGACTACTAGTCTTTTAAGCATGTTGCAAGACTATATCACAGCTCTCCAGTGAAAAAAAATCACTTAAAGCAGACTTTTTGCTTCTCATCAGCTGTTTTTAACTGCTTGGTTTTGGCAGATTATTGCATCCACACAAATGACAGGCTACTTTTTCTCTACTAAAATATTTTTAGGGAGTGAGGTTCTCATTGCTATTTCTCTGCATGAACCTATTTATTAGCTATAGTAATGAATAAATTATCTGTACTTCCTTAATAGGATCAGGTTTTAGTTTATCTATATGAGGGAAGGAACCAAAGGCTCTGGTAAACACTGTAAAGCATCCTGTGACCCGGTTGCAGCAAAGAACAAAATGCACTAGGTAGGATGCTTTTTGGATTTGTTAGACTGCAGATGCCCAGCAAGGTATTCTCAGACAGCATCTAAAATTCTTGGCCTCCTCAGTTTTGCTTTTCTCTGATGCATCTGTGTCCACTCTTTGTCCATACAGAACAGTTCTGAATAGATTAACACATTTGCACACTTCAGTAGCTGAATCACTGATGGCAATGACAAGAAGAATGCATGGCTCTTCACACCAGGCACAAAGGTTTCCTGGTATAACAGTTGTATTGATCCCTCTCTTGATTGTGAAGCTAGAGAGATCTCTGTAGTTCCTGTACTGATAGGCAGCCCAAAAGGGAGAGGCTTTGGGGGGAAAAAAAGTCTGGTTTTATGTTTTCATCTTCCTCAGAGGATAGTCTCTCAATGATTAACTAGCTTTACCTAAAACTGATAAAGCTGCATATATTCACAGCTGTTTAGGAACACTTCACGATGGTGTCTGAAAGATCCCTTAGATCAGGATAGTCTGAAACTTATGTAGGTTTTCCTGCACAGCCTGCATTAGCATATTCTTCTAAATTTTGTTTGGTTTGTGGTGGAATTTCTAAAGTGACAACATTACTTAGAGAGTGTCTCTTGAATTGTGAAAACTGTTCTATGTATAAGAAATTTCCTTAGGAATATGCAAAGCAAGCTTCAGGAGTGATTTAAAAAAAAAATAGTCTTTACATTATAACTAACATTAAATCATCTGTTTCAAAGACATGTCAGAGATCGCTTAGAGCAACAAGAAAATATGCAGCTCTTGTTTGGGAACAGGAGATACATTAGTTACTTAGAATTATTGTTCTGAGAAAATATGGTCTTGGTGATTTGGATTTAAAACAGAAGAACACTGAGAAAAGCGATGCTCAGTATTAGGAAGGATTTGCTTATCAGGCAGATGTTCAAAACCAGTCAGGCACATCTTGTTCCCTTATGCATGTTTTTTTATGTGTGTATTGGGTTTGCATGGCAAGGCTTGAGTAGTGGGGAGGCTGCAGGAATGGCTTCTGTGAGAAACTGCCAGAAGCTTTCCCTGTGTCCAACAGAGTCAATGCCAGCTGGCTCCAAAATGGATCCCCTGCTGGCCAAGCCTAAGCCCATCTGTGACAATGGTAGCACCTCTGGGATAAGACAGAAGAAGGGGGTGGAAAGCAGCAGCAGAAGCTGGAGAAATCTGGAGAAGCTGGGGGAATATGTGAGAGAAACAGCTCTGCAGACACCAAGGTCAGTGTAGAAGGAGCTGAGAATCCCCTGCAGCCTGTGGTGCAGACCATGGCAGGGCAGCTGTGCCCCTGCAGCCCATGGAGGACCAGAGGGGAGCAGAGATCCACCTGCAGCCCCTGGAGAATCTGGAGCATCCCACACTGGAGCGAGTGAATGCCTGCAGGAGGATGTAACACCATGGGAAGCACTGGGACAGGCTCCTGGGGGGACTGTGGCCTCATGAAGAGAGGAGCCCATGCTGGAGCAGATTTTCTGGCAGGACTTGTGACCCCTTGAGGGACTCATGCCGGCACAGTCTGCTCCTGAAGGACTGCACCCTACAGAGGGGATCCATGCTCAGAGCAGTTAGTGAAGAACTGCAGCCTGTGGGAAGGACTCACATCAGAGAAGTTCTTGGAGAGCTGTCTCCTGCGGCAGGGACCCAGGCTGGAGCAGGGAAGGAGTGCAAGGAGTCCTCCCCTGAAGACACAGGAGCAGCAGAGACAAGGTGTGATGAACCGACTTCAGTCCCCACTCTCTGTCCCCCTGCACCACTGGTGGGGAGGAGCTAGAGAATTTAGGAGTTAAATCTGTGGAAAAGGGAGAGGTAGGGCAAAGGTATTTTAAGATTTGGTTTTATTTCTCATTATCCTAGTCTGACTTGATTGGTAATAAACTAAATTAATTTTCCCCAGTTCTGCCCAATATGGTTATTGGTGAGTGACCTCTTCCTGCCCTCATCTTGACCCATGAGCTTTTTGTTATATTTTCTCTCCTCTGTCCATCTGAGGAGGGCAGTGCCAGCCTGGCTCTCGTGGGCGCCTGGTCTCCAGTCAGGGTCAATACACCTCAGTGTGACTACACATGCAGTGATCTGAATGGCAGGCAAACAGGTGCCTTATAGTCAGCATTTCCAAATATCACTGACTGAATTTGCGGCCCCTACACCATATTTTGTTGATTTCATTGAGAGATACATTGTTTACTTACATATTTTGCATTTGAAAGTACTGTTTTTAATTAGGCAAGAAAAAATTATATCATGGAGGTAAAAATAATATTAATATTTAAACACTTAAAGCGGCCACTTTACGCTTGAACCAAGTTGTTTGTTCTTTTCAACAAGGAAAGAGCTTTTTCTGTCAATATTTTTTGAAATCTGAACTATTTAACAGTTATAAGCTGTGTCAAGTTCTTTTTATTTTCATGTTACTCTTCTACCTTTGAAAGAGATAATTTCATTTTTTCTACATCATCCATGATTTCAGAACCTTGGGCTGATACTTATCTTCAATGTATGCTTTCACTGTCACTGAGTGACATAATCAAGCATTTCATATTTGTTTTTTCTTAACATGTTTGCAGGCTTCACTACCCTTTCCTCATCCACTTGATGATTCTGAGCACAAGGAAGACTTCAGCGGCAGGAAATATTTCCAGTAATTCTCACTGAAAAGAAAAACACTTCAATTATTCTGGTCTGAATGGAAAAGAGTATAATTTTCTTCATATATAGATTTCATATGGAGCAAAAAAGCATACCTGGGCAGTAGAAAATGAGACATCAGTAAGAAAAATTTCATGACAAGAGGCACAGATAAAAGATAGTTGCTTCCCTACACAATATAATGTACACAGGGCAACTTAAACATTCATCTTTACCAAAGTAGGTCAGGACTAAGAAGAGGATAAGGATATGTTTTCAATCTAAAATACTTATTAATATTTTTTAAAAGTATTTTAGAATGCACACTAAAAATTCATTGGGCAAGTCAAATTGGCCAACAAAATAATGTGTCTGTGAACACCATAGAAGAAAATACACTTCAGTAATCTAGCTGACAGAATTATTTTTGCCTTTGTGTAGCATTCACCTGAAAACTAGATCCATTAATGTAGGGACCATTCAATGTTATTACATTTTTCTTCAGTGGTTGGTAGTTATATGGCCATTTCTAGTAAATTCTAGCAGGTGGAGGCTGCCTACATTAAGCAGGATGGATAGTCAGCAAGACGCTGGGTTGCCGTCTTAGGAAAAGAACTGACTCAGTGTATGACCTTGGCAGGTTACTGGATTGCCACCCACTCACCGTCAATCAGTCCCTCT
The DNA here is from genome assembly GCA_013396735.1 of Grallaria varia. Lineage (NCBI taxonomy): Eukaryota > Metazoa > Chordata > Aves > Passeriformes > Formicariidae > Grallaria > Grallaria varia. The sequence goes on along the minus strand of VWZG01000660.1, from coordinate 87,891 downwards.
GGAAAATTGAATGAATAACAGTCTCACTGAAAATCATACTCTGTAAGCATTGAATTTCCATGGATTAAATTACAGTACTTTTAGGAAGTAGAAAAAGATTTAATTTCAATTTTGCTGATAGTTCCTGCGCTTACACTTGGTATTTTATTTATATATATAAATATATATATAAAAATGATGGCTCCTCTAAGAAGAGGGGAATCTAGCTGTAAGACTCAGGGTGTGTCTGTGCAAGCACCTAATTTTACACTAAAGGGGTGGATTAGAACAAAAGAAGCAGTGCTGAGCCCCCTAGTTCCACATAACCCCTGGCTCTTAGATATTATCTGGTTGGATATAGTCTGGTCTCCTGGATCGAACGTGATCATGAAACATGCCACTTGAAGAAGGGCTAATCTTTGCTTCCTATGTCTTTGTGCATTTGTGATTGCAGTGCACGGAATGCACTCGAGAGGGGAGCTTCCCATTAAGTTTCTTCCAAAAGAAATCCAGTTCCAGCCCCCAAACTGCTTTACAAGTTCTGAGACATGGGAAATGAGGACAGTCAGGGCTTCCCTTCAAGCTCACCCTGTTGCTCTGACCCAAAGCCCTACTGGAGGTGAAGCCACAGGCTCTGAATGGGATGAAGCCTAGTAGAAGTATTTGCCTTACGTTTGAGAAGAACAGAGATATGTTTTATTGAGTTATTATTCAGTATGCCAATACTAAGTTTCACATAACTGCAAATCCTGAAAGTCAGAGATGCCATAGTCAAGACATACGCTAGCACTAACGATGAGTGAAAGGGGAAAGGGGAAAATTAATCTTATCACTGAGAAAAATTTCACCCACTGCAATGGTGAAATGCTGAAATGCTCCCCAATTTCTTGCATACAGCCAGCTAGAGATAAGGAATGCTAGGCTCCATGTGCAGGGAAAGGAGGCTGGTATAAAGATATATTCCACAGTTAACTCCTACAGCCACGTTTCTTTCTTGCAATACTGGGGAAACACATACATAGACCCCTTCACCTCTCCTCTGGTCCTCCATCATTCCTTCTAACACTTCACAGCAAACACACAAAAGAGCCCAGAGCTGTCATTCTGCTGGTACAGCCATTGAGACCTTCAATTACCAATAGCCTATTCCTCACCATGGCTTAAAACTCAGGAGGCAATATAAGCCTATTCCTTTGGAATTGAGACTGAAAGGTTTGTTAAAATGAATTAATTATTTTCTGCTCTTTCAGGTCTATTTTAAGAGTAATTTATTTTTTTACCACTGTTTAATGTCTCCACACAAAACTGACAGAACAGTCATTGAAAAACAACAATATAATATAATCATAATGAAAATAGAATTGATAAAGAAAAACAAGATTGGAATGGCAGCTTCAGGGGCAGTTTTCTTCATGTGTTTACTGAGCATATCTTACTTTTCCCCCCCTAAGTCTACTATGCTTAAGGAAAATTACAGATATTCGCATTCTGAATTACTGTTCAGTAAGGTCAGACACCATAACATTTTCCAATGGTTCACATTAGTTTTTCAGAGCAAAATGCCAGAAGGAATTAAATACTTATTCCATTGTTGCTTTTCTTTTTTTCATGAGTATTTCATAGCAAAAAAATTGTTAGTCACATTCTTTAAGAGTAAAAAATGAGTGAAATTGGAAGCTGTTTGCATTTCTAAAAATTTTTGAATTAATAAGATGAGAATATTGGAATACACTTCCATGGTATTGGACAGCAAAGACAATAAAACTTACTTCAATTACATTAGGTGTCTAGAATTTTAGATCATAAAATAAAGAATAAGACCAATAGTTATGCTGGTACCAAACTGCAAGTTCCTGTGCAGGCATAGGAAAGGGAGGGACACACAAGGGGCTAAATTGTAGATATTAGAATTTAAATTTTCAACCAGGGTAAATCATCAGATCTCACTGATTTCACAGGCATTAGAGGTAATCTCAGGTCTGTCACTCTGAGTGTTTGAATATTATGTTCTTTACAGAGCTTTCCCTCGCTTTTTAAAATAGAGGTATCAGTTGCCATTAATTACTGTTTGATTGGCAAAGGGGGGTCATTTATGTCTGAGAAGATTTTGTGTTCAATCCAGAAGTTTCCCGCTGGACTCAGACCATCTTTCTGTCCTGTCAGTAGCCAAATGTGATGCAGTGACAGGATAGCAATACTTGCTCAGATTCATTGAGCATCCTGGCTACAAAGCCACTGAGACAGAAGACTTCAAACCCCACATGCATAAGACAAAGGATCAAGCCACCAAGAAGCACTTTCTGTTTAAAGCTGCCTTGTTACCAGATTTGCACTTCAAGATGTGTTGTGCCATTTGGAAACGCGGAGTCAACAATTCTGCCTATGTGTACAGATGGCAAGTACCCAAACTTACACGCTCAGTTGTTGGTGGCTTTGCATGTCTGGGAATTTGAAGGTTGGATGAGCCTTCCAAAGATGACCTACCTAATACAGAAGATACTCAGGTCAATGGTGTATTTTCCTTACCATCCCTTCTTTCCTGTTGCTCCAGACTACTGAGCTCAGAAAAAAACTACAATTAGTTTTTAAAAGATGGAGTTTTGGCTTTGTATTTTGGTTACATTCAAGCTAATGAGAATTTTTCTCACCTTAGTCTAAGTAAGTGAATCAGTGAGAGTGACTGTGTAATGCAGGACCATGGTGACCTTCTTGACCAAGAAGTGGGGCCTCAGAAGGAATTGTTCTGATACTGCTGGGCAATTACAGCATATTTGCATAGGTCTGGGAATGTGGCCTCTTTGCACTGAGGGTAAGTTTAAATAAGAGGCTATGTCTGGTTGCCCTGTACCAATAGAACAGTCCCTCACAGCCCTCTGCCAAAGCTGCATCTCTGTGTGGGTAAAAAGGAGTAGGACAATGATCATGGCCTTCACTGACATGTGGGAGTTTGGGGAGGGTGAAGAGGAGCACACAGCTGGGGACCCCTTAACCCACACAGGTGGAGACCCCACTTCCAGGAGTGGGATGAGAACCCTGACTCCAGGCTTGGGGCAGCATCTCAGTGCCCACCTCTGCCACTTGCTGTGAGATGCAAAGGTCCAAACAACCCCAGTCCCAAAAAACCTAGGCACCAGCTTTTGGGTGCAGCAGGAGGCAGAAGGACCTCAGTGAGGGATGAGAGACTGGTTGTGTCAGGCTCACTCCCCTATGCATGGAACATGCCAGTGGCACCACACAGAGCATGATGCAGACCTCTTAGGGTAGGGTGTGTTAAATCAGTGTGGTCATGGCATAAGGGCTCCTATCATGTGCCAGATAACTTCACCAAGCAGACTGAGATGTCAGGAGTATGGACACACACAAAACGCATTCCATGACTTGGGAATGACAAGGCACCTCCGAGATGGAGCACAGGGCAGCATTCTCATGTGTCATATTCACATGATGCCAAATAACAAAAACAGAACTGTACATGAAACTTATTATCTCTACTTTTGCAGAAATTACTAGTTTTTAATAAAATAACCATTCCAGTCCTAAGTTTTGCTCCCAGACAGTATGGAAGCTGTTGAAATCATGTTCTCTCTTCTGTGTCGCTCTTGTTCTACACCCATGGGTAGAGAATCAGTGACCCAAACTGTAGTGATTTGATCCTGCCATAAGGGCAATACTTTAGCATCCATGTCTCCTGCATATGTGTTGGTACTGGCAGAATAGTCATCTGTGCTCCTCATCCTAATATATGCAGGTTGCGTCTAAAGCCGGGAAGTCTTTTTTTTAATGTATATAATCTTGGTAGTTAATTGCTTTGTCTTTGTATAACCTTGAGAGTATGTCAGATTCTCACTTTCTAATTTCTATAAGGTTATTGTATTTTAGGAAAAAGTCTGTTTAGTGTTTATCCAGCTGCCAGAATCCTCAAGTTGCATATACTCTATGATAAATACCAAGAGCCTTCTTTTTAAAAAGCATTTTAAATTTCAGTTTACTGTCACTGTTTATATATGAAACAGAAGTAAAAAATATTGCCTACATTAAAAGGGACAGGGCATTTGCAGCTGGTTCCCCAGTAATAATCCATAATGTAGAATCATGAAATAGTATCTCAGTTTACAAAATGCCTCAAAACAGTTTGACAGAACAGTCTTATAATTGTTTGCATGAACACTGAAAAGATTTAGTAGGAAGCTTCAATCTTTTCAGTTATTGATTTTAAATTTTTTACTAATTTATGATAAAACAAAGGTTAACAAATTTTAGATAAACCAGTAAGTGAAAATGTATTGTTATCATTTATTTATATTTTTGTATTAACATAAAACAAAAGTGTGAAATGATAAATAAGGAACATGTGCAGTGAACTAATACTGAGCATAAGTGCAATATGGAAACCTGTTTCTGAAACATTTTAGCATTTTTACACTTGAAAATACAGAAGGTATGAATTAGTAGCTCTTCATTGTACACAAAATGAGGCAACTACAAAAGATTTGGATTACATGACTGACACTTCTTGCACTCTTGAAAAGAATTTCAAAAATACCTAAATTACTTACATGAAGTCACTGATCATTAACCTTCTTCGTTTCTTGCATGCTTTTGAAAATACTTAAGGATTCAGGCTAGAATTTTTATGAGCTCGGAATTCAATCTTGGACCTAGATTTTCCGAAGAGGTTAGCATTCAACTCCCACTGAAATGCTAGAACAAACAGCCATATATCAAGAGTTCAAGAGGACAACAAGTCAAGCTCTGCTAGAGCTTTCAAAGGTTATTTGAAATAGTAGCAAACATTTCTCAAACATTTTAATCAAAATAAAGTAAGGAAAAAGAAATTTGTTGAGAAGGTCAAGATTAAAGATAATCTTGAAAGGTCCTCAAAATTAAATGAGCACTTGCTTCACTTGTCAATACAGTTAATGATGTTGAATTTGGGGGCAAAGCAGGACTGATAATGGGAATGCAAATCATTTCAACTTAAACAGAAGCAAATCCCCAAGATAATAGTGAATTTTGACCAAAGCTTTGTAAGAGCTGCCACATCGCCTTGCAGATTCTGCAGTAAGGTTTTTCTAATATTGTATTCCTTACCTTGTTTAACAAATGTTTACCAGATTTAATGAAAAGGAAAATCCAGGACATCAGTAGTTTGTTTCCTCTGATTTGTTTTCTTGCACTTAAAAAACACTGACTTTTTATCTTTTACTGCAGATCTTAACTTTGTTATAAGGAATCTTTGGCACAGATGGTGTGGTTGCATGTGGAGCAGCTGTTTTGCAAGTCCTTCTGAAATAAACGTCACACACTGCTGCCCAAAATTACAAGTACTGGATAGTGTTACCCAGTGTTTCACATCCATTCTCTGAAGAGCGACATCCCACATGTCTGGAGGGTACTAAAAATACTACCCGTACTTAAGAAGACAGAAAAATGTGATCATGGTCACTACAGGAAGAACAGCTGGAGGATATTAAGGGGTCAGGTTAAGAGGAGGTGGCAGTAGGCATCTCACTTCACCTACTTGAGAAGTATGTTGCCCAGAAGCAAATAAAAGGAGACAGAGAGAGGCATGTTCAGAGGGCAATTCTGCCCTGTTCCTTGCTGGAAGCAATTACATCTCTTCATGGACTACACAAGGTGCCCATAGCCCTAAGAAAACTAGCTGATGACAGGTAAGAGGAACTTGTGCTGCAAGTTAGAATGTAATGAATGAAAATGATCATGAGGAGATGTAACAATAGCTCATTTTTTGTTTATAAAATAATCAAATACAACATTGGGTAACATTTGCTGTAAAGGTAGTGAAGCATCATTGCTGTTGTAGAAGGCTCTCATGGCACCCCATCTTGAGTATGACACATAACACTTGCCACTAATACTCGACAAGAGTGACTTCTGACTTGGAAAAGGTGCAAAATAGCACCACTGGGATCAGCCAGAGTACAAAAGGCTTTGCTTACTTGGTTTGGCAAAATACAGGCTAACAAAATATATGGGTGCTAATAAATACATGTTGAGTTAAATGCTAAGAGCAAACAAAACTATTTATGCTAAGGGGAAATGCTTGTACAAGAAGAGTTGGGAGTAATAAACTGAACAAGTACCTTTTAACACTGAAGCTACTGAAATAAATCTATCCACAAACCTATCTGCAACAACTTTCCAGAAAGACTAACATGAGCAAAACAATTTCAGACATTTAGAATTAAATCAAAGAACTTTATGAAGGGAATTTTTGTGTCAGGTTTGCCTGCAAGGGCAGAGAACTGGCTGCAATGACTAAAGAGATCTTCAGTGCTACGCTCTTCTGATTGTCTGTCAGTGAACATGGGTATGAGAGTTGCTGGTTGCTGAAATATCTAGCAAAACTATTCCAGATGAGTTGCTGAGCTGATTTTAAAAAGGAGTGTGTAATTTAAAAATAGAAGCCTGTATGCATTTGATATATTGAGATCAGAAAAAAAGACAGTAAAAAGTATAAAACCTCCTGTGTATGTAGCCCATGATTTCTGTCTGGATTCACCATTCTGAGGGCTACTTCTCATTCAGACTTGGGAACAAAAGCAGTTTATTTTATCGTGTCATTGTGGTAATGTCATTATCAGATGTCCAGCCTGTGATCTGCCTTTGCAGAAGTGCATACCAGGAGGAAACTTCAGATTCTTGAGTCTCTGGGAAATGAATGGTTCAACCTAGGGACAACAAACAACCTCTGTCATTATGGGCAGCCCCTCTCTGCTTCCCAAGTCTTTTGCCCCAAAACAAAGCCATGTGTTCTTCATGGCATATGGCTATCATGTGAAGAAAAGACATTCATTTGAATTATTAGATAAAAAAAACATCTTCCATGTACAGAATCAAAACGGGTGTTGTGTTCTCCCTCTGACAGCATGTTTTGGTTTTGGTTTTGTTTTATTCAAAAACCAGGACAAGGTAGGGAAGTTGGGAGTTAAGGGATTTGGAAAGCTGGGGATACATCGTGGCGATTAAGTCTGTCTTAGAAGCAGGGAATGAACAGGTAAATGAGAGATGCCATCAAAAAGATTCAGGATACTTTAAAAAAAAACAAGAAAAATGGATGGATAGGAATCTAAAGAAGACACCACTGTCAAAGACATGAACCACAGTGTTACTCATACGGAAGCCTGTGTGCTTTAATCCTCTTTGTAGTGTTCTGCCTTTTAGACTATAAAGTCTTCAGGGCAGGACTTTCTCTTTCTAGTGCTGCAGTCAGATTTTTTTCAATCAGAGACCAGAGTAATTGAATGTTTACAAAATGTGCAAAAACAGTAGAAAACTTCATTCTTGCCAAATAAATAGCACAGACAACAGTTCTTTTATTATGACTTCATGATCCATGAAATCTTTCATTACTGTTAAAGGACACACTCTAATTACATGTTGCTTCTAACATAATGTTGTGTACTATGAGTTTGACAAGAAATTTTGTTCAAACATTAATTTCATCTGGTAACCAGATATTATCAGAGAATGGAGAGCCTTTGTCGCATGAGTGAACATTTTAAAAAGAGCAAACAAAATATTCCCTTGAAGCTTATTTGAAATAAAACAAATGTCTGTAATTTGTGAATTTGATAACTTTATAGCTAATGTTCCAGCACTGAAGACTTTGTATCTATATTATGATGCTATTTCATATTAACAGTCAAAATAAAAATGCCCATACTGATCTGGCCTTATAGGAAAACTTGGTGCCCGGCATGATGATGTTTTTCTGTATGAAATCCTGACTAAGTCCTGTAGCTGAAGTGCTAAGTTAATCTCCCTTTTTCTGCAGAGATATTAACATGCTAATAGAGACTTCTGACAAGTAACTTGATATTATTAAGTAATTAGCAACTTCCACTGTAATAGAATTGAAACATCAGCAAGGACAAAATGTGAAAAACTTTTTTTTTCCTCCTTGAAATCGTTACTCTGTTTGGAGTGTTGCGCTCCTGAGAAACAAAACCTTTGCAGGGTTGATTTAATGGAGGCATTTTGAAACACAGAAATACATTCATTTTATTTTTCCTCATCAGCAGCTTCAGATAGTCCAGGAACATGAGGGAATTTCTCCAAATTCTGTGTTATTTAAGAAACATTATAGAGAAGACCATAAATATAACTTTGTGGCATAGAAAGCACTATTTAGTTGCAAAATGCAGCTGTAGAATTACCCTCTGCCAAAGACTTTGTCTTGCTCAGCATGGAAATTCAGTGGCTTTCTCCCTTTTCCAGGTATGCTACCTTAAATTAACCAGTACAAATTAAATGAGACATGAGCACAGTGCAAGAGCACAATTCAAATAATGCGTCTCGCTCACAAGTCCATCTGGTTTCCCAGCCAAAAGAAACATGGTACATTAGCAGGGGCATGACAAGAAGAACAGAGACATCACAGAGAAAATTCCTGCCACAGCCACTCACCCACTGCTGCCAGAGAGAGAAGCTGCTACCTCCCAGCAGCTCTGTGCTGGTTTAGGACTGGGGTGCTAGGAACCAGATGCAGATGGCAAACAGCAGTAACACTGCACCAGAGTGGACCAAGCCCAGGAGAAAAACTAGGTCAGCTCAACATAATGGGATCAAAGTATTTTGTTCCTCTTTTTAAAAAGTCTATTTAAAAATATGCAAGCCTTTTCTCAAATAACAATACAAAATTTGGTGTCTGTTGTTTATGCCAGCACCTGGATCAGAACAAATGCAATCTTTCTCCCTATCAGCACTTCATTAATGACAGACCAGTTCAGCATCTCCCTTCAAAAACATTCGGCCTTCTGATCAAGGACAGAAAAAAACCTGTTCAACTCTCAGTATGCTTTTATCCTGAACCATCTGAATTACACGTACTTTTGCAAACTCTGCCATATTTATGTATCTTAGAACATATTTTAAATATTTCATAGGACAGGCAAAATAGCCTTGTGCTGGTCAACATGTTCTAACCTGGTTGCAGCCTTTTTGCAAGTCAAACAGCATCTTGCTTTCTCCTACTCTCCACACCATATTATTCTCCAACAAATATTCCCTTAAGTATGATGTTTATACATTAGAAGTGCCTGACATGAGTTAGACTGCCAGTGAGCTTCAACCTCTGTTAACATCTATGATGCTGAGCAAGACAGCCTCAATGTTTCTTTTACTATGCAGTTGTTTGCACTCGTCTACTGCCCTTCCTTCTACTCTGATACAGAAATTTCAGAGTGTAGGAGAGATTTATTTGTTTTAAACTTGTGTTTGTGCAGGACTGGTGTTTCATGGATACAGGTGTCTGTTTATGGATACAAATACTAAGTGCTATAGAAATAGAAGTAACATATGGGATTAAAAAGAATAATTGATCCCAAGTAATTTTTCCATCATTAATGAACAATTTCTTTTCCAAATTGCCAGCTTCACAAGCTTAAAAGAGAACTCTGCTGTGAGAAAGGCAGATCCTCTGTTCTCCCATCACTACATTCTCTAAAAGTATTATCTTCAGAGGTACATGTTTTCTGATGCTTTCTCCGTTGCCCTGGTTGGGAGAAAACAGAGAGGTAATTGTTAAAATGGAGCGGGGCTTAAGTCACATTCTCTCGAATGATGGAGTTCAGATATATATTTATATATATATACATATATATATATATATAATCCTGAGAAGAGGCATTCCATCAGGTTTCACTAACACCAGCTCAAACAAGCCTCTCTAAATAAAGCTTGTAAAAAGGAAAGATGGTGACAAGACCTACGTGCACTGAGACATCACTGCTGCTTATGGGAGTACTTACAGAGAAAACTTCCAAACAAATGGACAACAGAGAAAACAAATTAAGATTCTACTCCTTTTCTTATCTAAGCAGAGATATTTAAAAAATGAATCTCTGTGTCCTGGGTTGTGAGAAAGATTTTCCTAGTTACTAATTATTGTTTAGTGCTGCCAGAGTTGTTTTCAACATTTGAGATTATGTGATATAAACTGATATAACATTAAAAACAATGCATGATAAGTAGGCCAAAAAAACTAGGATTAAAGAGATTTTATAGCAACTGCATGTAACAGTTTGCAAACAGATAAAAGAGAAGCAAATTGAACAGGTTTGCTATGTTAGCTTTTTTTATCTTAAAAGCAGTAAAAATGTTGCAAGAATTATAACACATATTGCACTCACTCCCTAATAATTTTTAATATCAGTAATTCCTCCCAGAGGTTGAAAACGTATGAGAGGAACCAGTAATGTAGGGACACTCAAAATTTTGTTTATTACTGAAGTATAAAAAGATAATTGGAAAGGTGACAAGAAAACAAAATATGTTATGCACAAAGGTATATTAGGAATTTAAATTACTTACAATTAACTATGCCATAGACTACTCACTCAAAAAAAAGAAAATATATTTGCTAAGAAATAGGAAACTTTTTCTAGCCTGTGGATAACCAAGAGTGAAATCTCAACACTTTCTTGAACTAAAGTTGTATTAGCCATCCACATGCTTTTTATATTAGAAAACTATTAAATTTACAATGGAGCTGCATCTAGAGGATTTGTAGAAGACATAAAGAAGGGGACAAAATTATACTGCACATAGAAGGTCTTGGAGAAAAAAAAAAAAAAAAAAGGAGAATCTGTTAATCAGAAAATGCCTCATCTATCCAGATGTACACAGCTTGTTTTGATGACTAAATTGTTCCAAAGAAGAAGATTGTTAATTCCCATACAACCACTACAAAAGGGAAGGATTTTGAGAGACTCCACTGTTACAGCAATAGCCATCAGCCCACAAAGGCTGAGATGCCCAAGTTTGTTATGTGCAGACTAAAATTTACTGTAGGCAGGACAGAATAGGTGACATTCACATTGCTTAACTTTAGAGTACTAAAACATATACCAGACATACACACTATCTTCTAAGCTGTTTGTTTTCAAATCATTTAAAGTCACGAGGAAGAACTAACGGCTTTAAGATCACCCCAGATCAACCAGGTCCATATCTCTTTTCTGACAGTGAAAAAGGATCTCTATGACTAGCTTAGCTTTAGCCATCTGCATTTTGTCACATGAATCTGTCCTGCTCTGTCATTTTTACTTTGTTTTAAATCCATTTGAAACTCTGAGTCACAGCTAAAACTCCAAGTCACATCCTTTGGCAAGTAAATTTTTTTGGGTTTTGAGATTTCAGCATAGTGCTCCTTAGCTCCCGGCAGACAACCTGTGCAAATGCTGGTGTTGAGATCGCGAAGTCTGCAACCAAGGCTATGAGCCCAAAGTCTTTGTCATCAGATGGATTTCTAGATTTCTGTGTCAACTGAAAGGGGTCCACCTGGGGGATAGAAAGAATCTGGAGAAGGCTACTTCCCTTTAGGAGGAAAGCTCTGTTTGTCTTTGCAGCAGAAAAAGATGGCACAGATGTCTCCATGTGTATGAGTTTCCTTACTACCAAAACTTCTGCCTTCCTCCTAGATCTTCAGTTAGTAGAGCAGAGACACTGGGATGAATTAACAGCTTAGATGCTTGTACAGACAGAGACTATATAGCATTTAAGCAGAGATATGAAAACAAGCACCAAATTCTGACATGAAATCAGAATTCCTTGCCTAGGATTTCGAGGCTGCCCCCCATGCAATGAGAAACATGTGGTATGCATAGGTTAAAAATATCCATTTGTCTCTATATACCACTTTAATGTTTCATTATTATACTTGCATTTGCCTTTTTATAATATACTTTAGCATCTTATGAATAGTATGACACATTTTTATCTTTCGTAAAATTGTCTCTAGATTTCACTTGCCTTTGTTTTCCAGAAATACTGAAGTATCAGAAGAAACACTCTATACGAAACAGTCCAGTGCAATAAAGCAGCTGATTTGTCACTGTTCCAGTCTCCAGGAGTAGGTAGCAGCCTTCTCACGGATCTTGAACAGCAAGACTGACCATCAAAGTAAGTGCACGCAGAAATAACTCCACAGACCTTGCCCCCACCCCCTAAATTTGTCTATACTGTCCATGAAAAACTAAACAGCAGAAATAATACACAAAGATGCATCCTTTGGAAGAAGCATGTTGTTTAGCAGATAGACCTCAATACAGAAAGCATTATCCTCTGCCACACAGAAAACAGCAAGTCCATCAGAGTTCCTGACATGATGTAACTGGTGTTCACAGCTGCAACAGCATTTTCACAGAATACATGGGAAAATTAACATAATGCCTATGGCTGCTGATGTTTAACACCTAAGTTTGCTACCTCTTTACTATAAATACAGGATGGCAAACCCACACTTCAGCAGGTTATCATGTAAGCACACTCCCATATGTTTATAAAACTTAAACCGCAGAAAAATCTTAATTATCTGTTTCAAATTCCAGTCAGTGTCACAGAAAGAGCACTGAGTCAGAGGGCAGAGGACACTGACACTTTTCTGCACTCCAGAAAATTTACACTGGCACAAGTTCTTCATCTCAGTAAGCCCAGAAAGCAAACAAGCAGGATAGGAGCAGTAGTAAAAGAAGCTCCTTTTGCAGAGGTAGAAATAATGCTGTGCTTGCTTGTTTGGGGTTTTTTTTTAATCTTTTCTGCATCAGTGTGAAATATTTTTTGTTTCTTCAACAGAAGGAGATGAGCAATCCAGGCTAAATATAATCAGCTCAACTTTTTCAGCTGGTTCTTCTTTCTTGGTCAAGTTCTCTGGTTCATTTTAGCCTCTTTTTAGTTATCTTTGACGGCTGCATTGATACTTTCTCCTTTCATTTTCTATTATTAAAAAAAAAGAAAAAAACAGCTCCATTTTTGGATCTCATTGTGAGAACCCAGGAGATGTGGGACACTTTGTGACATGGTAATAAATTAAGATGCTGTTCATCCACTTCAACATCAGAGTCTTAAAAAATAGCACTGATATCAAAGCAGTGTAGTGTGGAATTTTAATTGGAAACAATTGATGACAACTCCAAATCTTCTTTTTTCTTTCTAGAGGAACATGATTTTTATAGAGGCATTGCTATCTTAAAACTAATTCATTATACGTAATTTCACTCATAGAAGAGTGATCATGACTGTAAGATAGATAACCTAGCTAACATCGGGGGTTTTGCCATTTAAAAATACATGCAGTTTTAAAAGTAATTTCTGACACCTGTAAGTTTTTCTTTAGTTACCAATTTGTCTACTTATAATACAAAATAATTTTCAGACCCTTATCTTTTCTTAATCTCTACATGAAAGGAGGAGTTTGATAATTTAGGTTTTGTGGTGGTTGCTATTGCCAGTTAAACTGCCTGATAAACTAATATAGAGACTCATCCTGCAATTAATAATGTGTGAACAGACTGTGGCAGCCTTACAGAGATTGGCAGATGTCTTCAGGGCTTCTTGATGCTTTTTCATTCCACAGCATGCTGTTAGATCAGGACCCTGGAAGGTTAAACCAGAGCCCAACCCATGTTATTTTGATAATGTGGACTACTTTAAAAATCTGAAAAATGATAAGGTTGGGTCAGTTGCTGTATTTCAGTTGCCATTTTGAAGGGGTAGTGTATTGGTTTTGCTTTTTTATTTTTTTTTTACTTTAAACTTCAGAGAAAAGAAAAAGCAGCATAATAGGAATAAAACCTTGAACATGAAAAAGGCTAAACTAGGAATATGGAATGCTGAATGTTTATATATTCACATCAATCTTCCAAATATGGAGAAACTACTACCAGTGCATTGCAGGAAGTACGATTAACAGATCTTTGAAAGTTATCAAACTCCCCCTGGGTTTCAAAGTGGTGGGAAAAGTTACAATACATGAAAAAATGAACAGATTTTATTGTTTTACTGAAGTTATTAGTCATTACAGGGTTTGAAATCATCAGCAAACTATGTCTTTGTTAGCAAAATAGATTTATCTTTGATTTGTGTGTATGCTACGAATCTGAAGAACTTGAATTTTGTATGGAATTGTTAAGAGTCTTCTGTTTAATTAAGGCAGTAAGTTTGGACTTATGTCTCTTGCAAAAGTACTGGCTGAAATTACAGATTTTCTTTAGCAAAGGCAGAAAAAATTAAATTCTATGATTAAAGATATATATAGAGAAAAGGGAGATGAGGTTAGCACTTTGTTTTAGTATTTATTTTATAATTAATTAGTCCTAATTTGTTTACAAATATTTTGATATTTCTGGCAATATTTTCCTCCAACTGGTGGTCTTCTCTTTATTACTGAGCAATCCACCAGCTTTTAAAAAAAAGAAGTACTGTGCTCTACTAACTGCAATTATAAACTCAAATTATATATTTCTATGTTATGATACTATGAACTGGCAAAGTCCTTTGGAGAACATTTTCCCACATTTTGAACTTTAGAACGCATTTCCTACATCTGTAATTCTACAGAAAGTAGAAATCACCTGAACTGAAGCAAAAATATGATTTTGACTTGCTCTAGGTTTTGTTCTGCATACATGAACAAAGCCTTGAACACTGGCTACAGACTGGGTTCCATATTCATATGTCATCAAAGCTGACGATAATTAACAAGTTTGGAAGGGTTTTCTAAGGGGTAGCTCTCTGTTACTTGAATTTTGAAGATCAAGGTTAATGATCCTTCTGGAAGGATCTGTTTCCAAAGAGAAGTTATCAGTCTGAAGCAGGACTTGAGGTACGCCTGCGGAACTGCATGATCTGGGTTGGGCATACAGGCAGATCAATTAAAAAAAACTGTCTCATTTGCAATTGAAATCTAGGGCAAAAAAAACAAATGTCATTCAAAATCACAATACTCAGAGTTGTATATTATGTTAGCTTGCTAAATCAGACAACTTAAAATACTTGAAAATTCAATACAAAAATATTAATTTTTTTTACTATTTTTACCTCTCTTAATACTATACAAGTTGCTCTGCTTTCAGTCTGTGGTATTTTCACTACCAGAATGTTTCATCTGAGTGACAAGTTCAGCCACCCTCTGCTTTGGTTTGCAATTTTACTGAATTAGTGTCATTTTCACAACTGGCTCTCTGAAAGTCAGTAGTGACTCAGGTTACATATTTCATATGACATCAAGCAATCTAAGCCACCTCTTCCTGCAAAAAGAGTTATCACTTTCTCCTTGACAACAAGGACATGTAGTGTTTGATTTATCCTGTCTTTACCCATGCTCTGTTTCTTAAGGAATAGCAAAAGCTATTTATTCTTCTAACTGCTATGTAAGTAGCATGATGACTCAAGTGGAGCTTTGACTCAAGAAAACCAGGGAGAAAGAGAGGTGACAGGCCAGGTTCAAGAATAATCTTTTTATTCTACTGATTCTTTAGCAGACAAAAATACCACGTCTCTTTGTGTGGATTTGAGGCAGTGGAGCTGGGATCAATAGAGGTCATACTGCTTACAGCAAGCAGAACAGGGAACAAGTATAGGTGAGAAAACACATTTTGTGTGCAGCAGCATAGCCAGAGACCCTTTGGAGATGCTAAGGAGAATGTTATTTAAATTGTGAGAGATTCATATACTTCATATAACTGTCTCATGCTAAACCTGCAATAACTATATGTTATACTCTCATTCCTGGGCTCCCTCTAGGTCAGTAGAAAGGGACAGACAGTAAACGGTCCAATCCTTACATTCCACCCCCAACAGCTGCCTAAAATATGTGAAATGGATTCCCACTGCAGTCTTCCTACTCTACAGAAAGAAGATAACCAACTATTTCAGGGTAGAATTAAATGTTTCAAGAACTGGCCTCAGAACTCCATGCTCCCAAGCATAGCTACAGCTCAGAACCTAACTCCCTAGCTATGAGTAATGTAAGCCTCACGAATGAAATTATAAAGAAACTGTAAAAACTGCAGTGAGAATAATTTAGCTATTCAAAAGCTTTGAAATGGTTTCACTTCATCTTTGAAGTCTAAGGAAGCAAGACTGTATGAGGTCCTGGTTTTTAATTTAATTTTCCTTTTGTTAAGTGAATCATCTTTTCATAACCTTTTACCATCATTCTGTGGCAAATATAACATATCAGACAGCAAAGTATAAGCTCAAAGATGCACTTTGATGGCATTTGAAAATTGAAAGTAAACAGATTTTAGTAATTACTGTTTTTCTTGGATTAGTAGTTTATTATATAATGTTTCATATTCCAGGAAAAAAATACACTTGATAATTAGTTACTTTATTATATTTAGTGACAGTATATTTCGCAGAACTCTTAACAAATTTCTCAAGCACATTTGTAACTTTCAAGTTTAAATCCCACAAAACATTCATAGCTCTTATGCTACTAAATTACAAATACGTAGTTTGAATTCCACATGTTTATCACAATTGAAATTGCAAACTGGTTCTAGTTCACCACAGATTTAGTCATGTATAGGATATTTTGTTAATCTATTGATGTGTAAAATACCCTTTCCTAATGCAAAGGTCTTTCCTGTTGAAGGCCAGCTAAGACCAATGCACCATGTTAAAATACTCAAAACAGGATTGCTTTGGTAAAAGTGTGAATTCCACCTAGAAATATTTTAACATGATTAGTTAGGATTTAGAAATAAGGGGATCAGTGTAGAAAAATGCTCTAGGTCCAATCAAAAAGCAACAAAAATATCCCAAAGATAATCCACTATTTGTCTACAGTCATGTACATAAAGTGATCTACAGATATATAGCATGGAAGCAAAAAGCCAGTTCTGTCAGAAATGTGTTAGCAATTTGATGAATTAGACCACAAATGGGAGTAAAAGTAAATGCACGGAGATCATGCTAGAGGTAGCTTTGGTGTGGGGTGAACTTCTCAGTACGTAAAAATAATCAACACTTAAGCTTCTAAATAGACCTGCCTAAATAAGTTTTCTGAGTAGACCTGGGAAGGATGACTGCCTGGAATAACAGTGGACTGACCTCAATTCAGTTGGTTCTCCCAGCTCCTAACTCAGCAATGTACAAACAGTTTTGTCAGTCAGGTTCTCAGAGAATCCCTACTGGCAATGCTCTCTCCCACTATAGTTTTATAGTGATGCTGTGAAGCACCACTCCTTTGCAGCTTGAGACTACAGCTCAGGCACTCAAATCATCTTTTCTGACATGCTCAGAGGAAAAACCCACAAAATTTACAACTGTTTAGTGATACAATAATATCACAATTACCTTTTCTCCAATTTTAATTACCTATCCCATTGTCCCTAAAGCCTCCAAGCAACAGCCCTATTATAATAAATCAGTTTCTTTTTGATGTGTAGCTAGCACACATACATAGGCATAACTTAATGTAAAAGGTGTTCTTGAAGTTGGACTCAAAATGGATCCAAAGCTCCACAATTAAGTTAATTTTCTCTTCAAAGAGTGTTCTCAGACAAAGGCCTTTTTTTTTTTCATTTTAAGTTATACAGACTGCAGTCATTATATACAATTACAGTACACTACACTAAGAAAAATTAATTTTCAGGTAAAAAGAGCCACAACATTATTCTGATGATCTTGAAAACCACAGGCAAATCCTTTAAATAAATCTGGCAGTCAGATAAACAGAAAATGTTTGAGTAAAACATTAATAAAGCATAAAAAAAATAGGAATATTTTGAGACAACTACTGATCAATAGTTTTACAGAATTTTCTTGTTATTTGGAAATATTTCAAGCCAAAGAACCAGACAAGCACACACAGAGAAGTTCAGGAAGGAAGAAGCAGTACTTTTCCTTGTTCAGTTCGTTGTACAGACATGCAAACCATTCCATTGAGGGAAAGAGAATTGCTTACCAATAATGCTGAAGAGATCCAGATGACAGCCCTGTCTGACTTTCTGGCAGCAGAACCGTGACCCTCGTAGGCATCATCAACAAAGTCAGAAATCTTCCCCAGATTTCCATTGCAGCTCTACTCACACAACACTCAGAAATTACAAGAGTATCTATTTCTCTTCCTCTTTTCCATGGTCAAATTAGCTCTTTGTACTCAAATGCTAACATAATATTAAAATTACATGAAATCTTTTCTGAAGGAAAAAAGCATTTGTTTTTGCTCACCAACCTTTCTGTTTTGGACTCTATTGACCTAACATCTTCTAAATGGAATAGCAGTCACTGTTTTCCTTCTGGAATGTTGGCCATTTAATGGCCGTGAAACCATTTTTAAACAAGAATCTCTATCTTAATCTTTTTAGCTGTTCGATAAGAGTCATGTTTAGAATCATAGAGTCAGATTTAGTATTTTCTTACAACTGATGATAAATTGAACAGTTTGTAATTTCCTGTTACATATCCCTAGGACATTTAATAAATTGCTTGTGTTTGGATTTCTTTCAAAGTTCAGAAATCCCTTTCTCCAAAATGAACATTCTAGATGTCTTCAAAATATTAATTTAATTTTTTACTCTATTTGCCCCATGCCAGAACTGTGTCTATTGTTCCTTTTACAGAATTGAGATGAACTATAACCTAGATTCCATAGGAAGTCTTGCAGTTTTTCCGAGGATATCAAGAAAAGAATTCTTAGCAATAAGATTAAATTGGAAACACCCCAGAAACTTTGCATTACAATAGCCTATTTAAGTTGACTTAGATACACATTATTAAAATACTTATTTACAAATAGTTGTCTTGAAAAATATGCAGCAATATTTTTTATATATGTGTTTATATACATATATATTATCTAAAAAGACCATGAGTATTTGAAGCTTTTTGCTGAACTCTTCTGAGTTTTAAATGGAAAGCTGTAAACTTTATAAGCATGTGTTTTGAAGTGTGAGGAACCTTCTTTGCTTCTGATTCCTAAAAACCTCGGCGTGAAAGAAACTGTGAAGATAATTTTGTATCTTTTAGCAGCAAGGTATTTATTGACAGCACCGGAGGCAAGCCAGTTCACGCTGGACAAACTTGCCTAACGGTATCAGTGAAAGCAAAGTGATTTATACAGTCTACACACATGATTACATCATCTTAACGTGCATATTCATACACTTACAACATCTAATCGTCATATTCAGAACTGGTGGAGTTAAGGCGGGGCCTGGGGTGGAGTCTTCTGACATCGTCTTTTGGCAAGGCCTTTTGGGTGGTCGTTCCAGCTTTCGGCCTCATCTCGAGGGTCTTCGGCCCTTCTTCTTTGCCATGACCCTTCTACTTTCCATTGTTAGTGACCTGCTAAACGAAGCTTGCAAAAGCCCTTGGCTTCAGACCCTTTTCGCCTATTAAAATGTCTACCTAGTCTTGATTTACGGCCTACTTCTCTTCTTCTAACTTTTAGATTTCTTTGGTCCAGTAAGCAGAACAGAATGAGTTGTATTAATCTTTGGGCAGCACAGGTAGACTAGAACGAGGTACCTCAGTTAACTCTTTTTAAGCCTTAGTCTCATATCACTTCCTGTTAAAAAACATTCAAATTTGAAGAAGTGGTTCAAAAAAATAAAAAAATCAATGTTACAGTATTCTAAATAGTCAATGTAGGAATGCTGACTTTAGCAAGATAGTTCATATTTTTCTAGACTGTTTAGACCTGAAATCTTGCAAGAAAAAAATAAAACTTCATATTTTTGCCAAGAAATGTTCTTCCACATCTGAACTAATCAGAAGGCTGACAACCTGAACATCATAGTGATTGCTAAAAAGACAAAAGAGTATTGCCTACTGGGTCATTAATATCACCCCAGCTGGAAACAGAAATTCTCCATGACAGATAAGTATGTTCCTAGGTCATGTACCAAGCAAGTGTGATTCTAACTGACAAAATCTTAGGCCAAGGCCAAACAGCCAAACAGGTAGCTCATAAACTACTCAAAAAACATTGTTATAATAACAAAAAACAGTTTTTGCCATATTCATAAATTCTTACTGGTGATGGTCTTTAATTGTTTTTTTTCCTTTAACTAGATGACAATTAATTAAAAAAAAAAAAAAAAGTGTTTCTTTGCGTGGATACCAAAGCAAAAGAGAATCTCAGGCAAAGAAGCTTTCCTATTTGCACTGTTTAATTAGCCAACTTAATTTAGAAACCCAAACTAATTGCTTCTCTAAATGCAAACATTAATTACACAACACCAGATACAATGTAGCACCCATTTCATTGGAGGCCTTTATTCTAAATTTCAGATTTGAACAAATGATCTTTCACCGTCTCTTATACTAAACAAAAGAAACACTGTTACAGTTTACGGTTACAGAAGGCGAGCGGGAGGGAAGCAAAATATGAAAAAATGTCCTTTTTCTTACTTAGCTGGACCACTGATCTCATCCAGAACGGTGTTTTCTCGTCCTCCCGTGAGATACCTTCACAAAACTTAGAGTATTCATTCCAGCTCTGATGTGGGCAAAACTGACCATAGAGGCACTCAAGGACCATTACATACATTCAGAAAACTTCTGCTTTTTGTATTTGCTTCTGATTTATGACTCTTCATCAGTAGTCAATCTCCACCACTGGGTTGTAAATTACTTTATTACAATATTAACAAAGGCACTAGCATGCGGCAAATCCAGAGATTTGTTTTCACTGTGTACTGTAATCAAGAGACCTGCTTCTGGACAATTGAACAGAGCAGAAAAGAAAATTCTGAGACCTTGAACAACTATGTTAGGTGAGTTTTACAATGCGGGTAGCCAACAATTTAAAACTCTTTGACTGCAGTAAGGATTTAGGGATGGTTATTATTTCATTGTCTCAAATTGTAAAGATTAAACATCTTATTCTGGAACAAGATAATGGAAGCAAAAATATTATTGAAAGGCAAAAATCTATTTTTATCAATTAGTTGTTCTCCTCTGAGTATGTAATCCTCATTTGAAAGAAACTCATAAGTGGAAAGTAAATCCTTCAAAACAATTTTCATAGCTACTCTCACTAGAATAATTTAGACTAAATACCTCATTATATTAATGCAAATTAGCTTTTATTATACAATGGATACCTTTAAATAAAACCTTGTCATTTACATAAATTCAGGAACTATCAGAACACTTCAGGAATGTATGAGTACCCTACATATAGAAAAGGAAAAACAGGTTTCATAAGTCATTGGAACTAAGCAAAAATATATATGTAAGTGTAGTTTACATATTGAATGTAAGTTGCATGTAGGTATGTATGTGGAGCACAGGGAAATGGCTTGGAGCAGATCACTATGGAGCGCAGAAGATTTTCCTCGGTTCTTGCTTTAACATGGATGTTTAATATCAACTACTGCTATAATTTTTAGTTTTCATTTTGCCATTAAAATATTCAAGGTCTTGTAACACCTTAAATATATTTACAGTCCTGTTCTCAAGAGCTTACTACAGAAGATATCTTGCTTATTATACATGTATTTTGGCCCTATATGAAATGCATTTCAAATGTTGATTTTTATACCAAATGATTGTCATTTGTTTTGTCTTAATGACTGATATCCATAAGAAGTAAAATAGCCCTCTATGCCTCCTTTAAAAGCTTCAGGTATTTTTTTTCTTTTACTGCACATGGGGATAATATGAATTATTATAAGCTTAAAAGTAATTGCCAATAATAATGTTGACTTCCAATATGGTGTCTATTCTCCTAGTTTATTACTTTTTTAAGTATTCCTGCTGCATGATTTCATCACAAGTCTTCCATGAATCTGCCAAACTACGGTCTAAGTACGGTTTACTGAATTTTCTGCCTTCAAGAACAGACACCTTCTAATACAGTTCTTCCAATACTTTATAGATAATTACAAGCATAACTGAACTTGAGGACCCATATAATACAGTTCCTCACAAACAAACACACAAACAAAGGATTTAATTTTTATTTTTTTTTAAGATGGAGGATTCTTCCCGAGAAGAGTAAATAAGACAAATAAAAGGACCACAATCCTGGACTTCAGAAGAGCAGATTTTAGTCTGTTCAAGGATTTACTTGGAAGCATCCCATGTGAGACCATGCTGGAGAGATGAGGGGTTCTGGAGAGCTGATTGAGGTTCAAGGATCACCTTTTCCTTGCTCAACCATGGTTCGTCCACATGCACAAGAAGTCACACACAGGTGGCAGGAGGCCTGCATGGGTGAAAAAAGAGCTCCTCACTAAATTCAAACATCAGAAAGACATGTGCAAGAGGTGGGAGCTGGAACAAGTGACCAGGGTTCTCTAGAGACGTTGTCCAAGCATGCAATAATAGGGTTGGGAAGGTCAAAGCCTGTCTGGAGCTGAATCTGGGGAGGAACTTGAATGGCAAGACTTCTACAAGTATATTAGCAGCAAAAGAAAGACAAGGGGAAATCTAGTCCTGCTGCTGACTAGGACAGGTGATCTGATGAAAAAGGGCTTGAAAAAGATGAAGGTACTTGATCCCTTCTTCATTTTGGTGTTTACCGATAAAATTTTTCTTCAGGAATCCCACACCACTGAGAAGAGAGGGAAAATCTGGAGGGAAAATGACCCTGAGAGAGGAGGATCAGGATAGGGAGCATTTAAACTAACTGGACATACATAAGTTCCATGGGATCTGGCAAGTAGCAACAGGACAAGGGGTAATGGTTTTAAACTAAAAAAAGGTAGATTCAGGCTAGATACCTAGCAATTCATAACTGTGAAGGTGGTAGAACATGGAAATAAGTTGTCTGGACAGATGGTAGATGCCCCATGCGTGGAAACATTCAGGGTTAGGATGGATGGGGTTCTGAGCAACCTGATGTAGTTGAAGATGTCCCTGCTCATAGCATGGAGGTCAGGCTAAATGAGCTTGAATGGTCCCTTCCAACCCAAATTATTCCATGACTGTATGACTGCAAGACCGCTTGTCATCTTTGTAAGGTCATGGTGCTCAGAGGAGGCTTCTGAGGTCTAAAAGAAAGGAAATGTGCTTTCTATCTTTGACAAAGGCAAGCAGGGCAAGAACTACAGACCAGTCAGCCCTACCTCAAATCCCTAGAAAACCAATGGAATCAAGTACTTCTGGAAGGCAACTCCTAACATATGAAGGGCAAGATAGTGACTGCAAATAGTCAGCATGGATTTATGAAGTAACACCATGCATAACCAATCTGATAGCATTTTATCATAAAATTACAGTGTTGGTGGACAAGAGCACTGGATGTTTTTTACTTTGGCTTTAGTGAGTGTTTTGTTGCTGCATCCTCTAACATCCTCATGGATAATGAAGTACAGGATAGGTAAGTAGACAATGAGGTGAACTGAACACTGGCACTCTGAAAGCCTTGTGATCAGTAACAGAAAGTTCATCTGCATGCTGGCCACTAAAAGAGTACTCCAGGAGTCAGTACTGAGGCAATATTGTTAACAACTTCATTAATGAGCTGGACGACAAGACAGAGTTCACGCTTTCAAATAAAATTGGGAGGAAATGTCAATACACCAGATGGTTGTGCTGCTATTCAGATGGACCTCAACAGGCAGGAGAAATGTGCCATTGATGCATCTTTTCATCAAAGAAAACAAGAAGCATCCTGATTGACATTAAGGAGAATGCTGACTATAAGTAGAGCACAGGTGATGCCACCTCTGATGTGTTGTGGCCACCTCTGGGGTCTCCAGTAGAAGAAAAATTTGGCCGTAATGGAGTGAGTGCAGTGAAGGACCATGAAGACAACCGACGGGATTTAAGAGATTGAAGCATCTAACAGTCAAGTGACTGAGAAAGGATGTTTAGCTTCTAGAAGAGAGTATTCATTAAGAATCTTGTGCATGTTTACACGGACTTGATGGGTGTTAGTAAAAAAGACAGAACCAGACTCTTCTCGGTGGTGCACAGTGACAGGACAAGAGGCAAAGGCTGCAAATTAAACTCAACAAATTCCATTGAAATTTATGAAGGAGATTTTTTATTGTATGGTCAAGTACTGGCACAAGTTGCCCAGAAAGGTTTTGGAGACACACAAAACCTGACTGGTGATGGCCCTGAACAACCTGTTCTAGCTGACCCCAGCTGGACTAGGTGTTCTCCAAAGGTCCCTTGCAACCTCAGCAGTTCTGTGACTTGATGATATTTACAAACACTGAGCCTCCTTTCAAAGGCAATTACTCATTTGGAAAGAAAGCCAATATCTGAACTATCTGAACTATCTGAATATTTCATGGACTTAAACAAAGGGGTATGAGTGTTCTCCTTTGTGAAGAGATGTTCATCAGAAGTATACTTACAGGCAAAAGTTCACAAAGAAAATTTGATCTATTCTTCTCAGTCTTATTTTGCCATTAAAAGGTAATAAAGCTGCCTGTTCAGATTTAAAATGTGATGTTCTTTTTGAAGGCTATTCAAGAACAGCAGCTGGCAAAGAGAGTTTAGGGTTCAGTGAGCTTCAGACATTGTATATCACAGCTGTGAACCCTGAAGGACTATTGATCCAGTAGCCTCTCCTAATTGTTAATGAAGGCACAGATATCCTAACTGACATGACACTAAAACTAATAGCTCCAGGCACCTGTAGAAGTCTCACAGATTTCCACTTTAACTGTAGACTCAGAAACTTTGTCACAAGCATGGGAGGAAATCAAATCTGTCATAAAAATACTTAAAAAGTGGAAGTGGCACTTGATTAACCTACAGATTATTGTTTGTGGGAGTTGCAGGTGCCTTTGAGAACCTAGGGAGTGCTCTTCTTCAATAACACTTTATATTTTACAATAATACTTTGCAATCACAGGTAATGGGGAATATTTATGGATTAAAGAAAAATCAATTAGAAACTCAGTCCTTGGTTCTCTAGATTTCCCCCAAAGCTCTTGATGATACAATGGTTACTGTGAGAATTAAAGATCAAGATTTTGAACTAATTTGTTATTTATTTTTTTGATGGGTAATTGATGAAAAACTTTAAAATCTGGAGAGTTAATATATTGAGCCAACATGGTGAGATACCTAAGTTAATTGGAATATTAAGCCCAAATTTTCTCAAAAGTAATTTAAGGCCAGATTTGCAAAGATACTTAGATAGAGACAGAGGTAGCCATAAGCAATTTATACATACAAGAACAAAATAATATTAAATTATCTTTTACCACCCATACATATTTTAGGTAATTATGCAGCCATTAAAATATGGTCCTTAGACATTTTGGAACAGAGGTTTGGATGGTATATCCAGATACATCCAAGTGATTGTAGAGTCTTAGCTCCAATGACAGTATCTGGGACTAAGATTTTACATCACTAAGTCATCTAGTAAAAATGGGACAGGCTTCAAATGTGCTTTTGAAAAGGCCACCCTTTTTGAAAATGAGTTAACATTTACCCAGCCTGGTCACAGTAGCCTGAAAAACATTAGACTTCAAAATCACAAGGACAATGATCTTACCCTAAAAATCTGTTTAGATATAAAAATTAATGTTTATATCACAGAATCACAGAATATGCCGAGTTGGAAGGGACCCACAAGGATCATCAAGTCCAGCTCCGGCCCCTACACATGACCATCCCCAAGAGTCACATCATGTGCCTTGGGAGTGTCATCCAAACCCTTCTTGAACTCTGTCAGGCTTGGTGCTGTGACAACTTCCTTGGGGAACTTGTTCCAGCACCCAGCCACCCTCTGGGTGAAGAACATTTTTCTAATATCCAACCTAAACCTACCCTGACACAACTTCAGGCCATTCCCTCAGGTCCTGTCACTGGTCCCCACAGAGATGAGATCAGTGCCTGCCCTTCTTCTTCCTCTCATGAGAAAGCTGCAGACTGCAGTAAGGTCTGCCCTGTCTCCTCTTCATATGGCTCAATCTGAGCACTAATTACACAACTTAAAAGCAATGTTAAAAAAACCTCTAAAAACATGAATTCTGCAAAATTAATCATGCAGAGATTAGATAATGTTAGAATTAAGGCTTGTCTATGTAACCTGAAATTTGTTTTCAGATGCCTACGCACCTTATTTAACTGTATGGTCATATTACTTTTCTCTGAGGATCTACCTCATTCAAAGAATGACAGTGCCCACAAAATTAATCAAAGTTCTTAATGAGCCTATAATGCGATTGCATGCAAATTTATATGCAAATGGACAGTTGTGCATCTAAGTGGCTACTTGTGTCATTATTTGATTTACATGCATAATCACTGTAATTATACACAATTTTAATATGTGAGACCATAGTGTTTGCTGCTGAAAAATATTACTTAATTTGTGTATTAGTCATGCCTATTAATCAATCATTTACTTACAATATGCTTACATTAATCAGTTGTTCTTTGTGTAAGTTGCAGTGCCTCCTTTCCTACAAGACTGATCCTGTTCCTTTCACCTAATCGTTGTGTCTGTCATTTGAGAGGCAGAGACTACATGCACCACTGCCAAATAGCAAGCTCCCTGTCTTAAGCCTTCCATCTGTCATCTATGATGTTCGTACTCAATTACCCCATATATATTCATAAAAATCTTAAAAACTAGGACGGATCTGTGCATCAGAATTAGTTAATACCCCCTTTTACAAGTAATATGAGGTTCTATTATTACCACTTACATTTAATAAAAATTGTTAAAAACGCCGTGTATGTTCTGAATTTGTTTTCCTAACTGTCTCTTACACAGTGTAAACAAAGATTGAAACCATGAGTTTTATAGGCCAGAGACTGAAGAATACAACAAAAGCATGGAAACGTTACTCAGCATCAAGCAAACATGTTATATTCAATTTGCATGACCCAGTAACCTCATATTTTCTATTCACTACATACTAAATTCTCAATATAGGCCAATCTGTTTTCTCAATTACTTGATATATAAATGAGAAGAACAAATGACCTCTATATTCCTGAGGGAACAAACTATCACACTTATGTGATCCATAGGTCAATCTGTTCTGCTATATTATGCATTATTACTTACATAAATTCCAAATAATTAAGGACAAGATACCAGCAAAACATACCATGCATATGATTTTCATGAGGTCTAAGGAAGCAAATAAAACCTGTTACATGGAGACCTTTGCCATAAGATAATTATTACACATGCAATAATTAACAAAAAACTGAAATGGAATTAAGATGTCAGCAGTGATCTGCATCATTTTAACATCTCTGAAGGCACTGTGATGCATGAAAATGTTCAGTGTTCCATTAGTAAACTTATGAAAGAAGCGCTGTGCATAAAAAAGGGTTCCCTGAGACCATGAAGCTCGGTAGTCAGACACTACTTTTCATAATAAATTAAAGTTCATCTTAAAATTAATCTAATCTCATAACAACAGCCAGGTGGCAGCATGCTTCTGTGAGGACCTTTGGCGAGACACATCAGTGATACCACAGGGCTGAAAAGAGAAAGAAAGACAATGTGGTCTGGGAAAACAGGAGGCAACTGCACTGCAAACCAACACTCCCTAATTCTCATAATTACATTGGAGCCAACTCCAAAGAGAGACTATACAGATGAGATAGTTACTATGTGACCATTTCACTGTGAGCCTGCTTTTACTGCATAATTTCACTAGATTGTTACAACTAATGGCATGCAGCATCTGCCAGCATGATCCTCATGATATACCTCCTTCAGGATAACTGTATCAAGCTGAAACAGAGAATGCCCCCTGTTCTCTTCAACCATTACTCAGAATGCCCAAATTACCTGAATAAGCATAGGTGGAAAAAATCTGCCCACAATCTCTCTTAATCAAGCGTGAGGAGATAAAACCAGAGGGGTTGCAGTGTGTCCCTAGAGCTAGTAGTGTTGCAGTACTGTTTGTACCACTAACACAATAATGCTAGCAATCCCACTCCCCACAGACTTTGTCCTGGTAGGAATGGGCATGACAGAACAACACAAGTTACTGTAATTTGGTTTACATTTTTATGATACTTATGTGGTTCTTATATCATCACTGTTCCACTGGTAGCACCTTTGCAAGTAAACACAGTGAGGTTATGTCATGGATGTGTTATGGAGCCATATGTTAACATGCATGCAAACTTCATGCAGCAAAAAAAAAGTCTAGCTTTTGCAAATACTCTCAGTAGAAACACTTTCTTAAAAAAAAAATTGACACATTGCTTAGAATTACTTTTTTTATCCCCACTTGCTCACCTAGCCTTATTGAAGACTTCTGTATAGTCCAGGTCCTCTCTCTAGTCAATGGAAAGATACCTTAATTCACAAAGGACCAACTAATTCTAACAGTTTAAGAAAAAAGCACTATTTTGTTGAATTCTATTTGCGCCGATCCATAGCAAAATTTCAAACTAAAATCACAGTAAAAATAAGGTTAAAATCTGTTAAAATGACATTTCTGAATGATTGTTGTTTGCTACTTACCCTGAAAGGACTGACTACATTACACACATCTACAGACTTACTTGCATGCTGCTTTCACCCTTTTTATTGCTATTTTACTTCATCTGAGTCATAAAGGAAACATAAATATTATCTTTCTCCTCAATTCAAATTAATTTCAATTCCCATTATTCTATCAGCAATCTGATTAAAGCACCCTTTTAACCTGTGAAAAGATCTATGCAAAACAGGAAGAAATAATAAATCTTCATTGAAATGTAAAGATAAACTGAAATATGCACACAGAAACTTCCAGAACTGATTCATAGCAAAGTGATGGAGGGAAATACAGACCTCCTAGCATCTATTATGTGAAACTAAATCTATTTGCTCTTTTTTATAAGTGTACTCACCAACCCTGTAATGCAGAGAAGCATCATGAACATGTAGGTGCAATGAGAGGCAGACAGACAGGTTAAAAATAGTGGGGGGTGGGTGTGGGGCGGGGAGGGAAGGTAGGGGTGTGTGCGTGTGCGTGTGCGTGTGTGTGACACAGGGCTGCTACCAGTGAAAAGAGAAAGCAAGGTGTCTTTGCTTGTCACAACACTAAGAAGAAGTGGTGTTCCTCTACCCACTTGCTCTATAATCACCTTTTCTTGGATAAAATTTTTTAACAAGTTTTTGGCAAACTTGTCTTGAAAAGAAGCATTTACTAGGCCTTCCTCTCCTCAAGATTAGAAATATTCCAAGGAATTCTAAAACATTACTACATTCTGTTAACAAGTTGTATAATTTATCTTCAGAAAACAGCCTTCCCAAAATTATTATTCTTCAAATTTTATTGATGTTTTTATCTTGTGAACACCTAAAGGTACCACTTGTATGTTTTACTTCTTCACCAAACCAGGCACTTTGGACAGACCCTTCTTTTGTTTTGCATTTTCCATTTGATTATGCTACTAAAATATTGACCATAAAGCAAAATAAAAGATCATTTTTCATTCTTTTAGAATATTTTTAAGTATGATTTGATTTTTGAATACCCAAATGTCACATCAGAAGGGGAGATTTCCTTGACCTTCAGTGTGAGGAGATTTCCTCACACCTAATATTTGATTTGTCAGTCAGCATCCCAGGAAAGCTGCCCATAATGGGGGCCCTTCACCCAGCAGTTTGCCAGATCAAAGGTT
Source organism: Grallaria varia (assembly GCA_013396735.1). Taxonomy (NCBI): domain Eukaryota; kingdom Metazoa; phylum Chordata; class Aves; order Passeriformes; family Formicariidae; genus Grallaria; species Grallaria varia. Next base: position 58,593 of record VWZG01000660.1, on the reverse strand, counting down.
GGTTCAACTAACTTATTCAGGGACACATGACAACAGCATAAGGGAGACCCCCTCAGCAGGTCTTCCCACTTTATGACCCCTTTCACTTTATCTGAGTGTGTTACCTGCTGCTGGCAACTGCCAGCACCTGTGAAAGACTCACACTAACAGGTTACAGAAAACACCCTTTAGTAATGCAGAACTGTGACAGGTTAAGGTTCAAGGACTGCCAGTGATAGCATCTGACTGCAAAACACTTATTAAAAGCAATATACAGACAAGCTGTAATCCCCAGTAAAAGTATTCAGCATACATAGAGTACAGTTCTTACCCAGTGCATCCTTATGGGCAAGAGGACAGGTTCAGCCCATTGACTGATCCCTGAAGTTACAATGGAGTCTTTCCTGACTTCTCCCCCTCTCAACTTACTTTCATATTATTTCTTTATGTTTAGGTGGAGTTTGAGTGACTTCAGTCATACATACTTTTGTTACTGATGGGTATGAAATTCTCTCACTTTACTCTTAAAGGTACAGTCAAAAAAATACAGAGCACATGTGTATTGGGGAGAGGTCGTACCTTGGAGGTGAGTAACTTTGGGATGGAGGTGTGCATTAATATTACAATTAGGCTTTAATGAACCAAGTTCATCCAAGGAAAGCAATTTTGTCACAGTTGCTGGCTCCACAGCAGGACATCTGCTACCTTCCTTATTTGACAGGTGTTATGCGGGTTATCAGCTGCAAAGTTCCATGGAGTTCCCGTCCCTGCAAGGATTTCAACAGAGCCTGGCTGCCGCGTTTCCACTCCATTCCACCCTCTGTTCCATCCCCCTTAGCAGGTGCTTATGGTTGCAGATTGAGTGTATGGGGAATCATCAAGGAGCATGCCAAACACATTCCATCCAGGCAGCAGCAGTTGTATTTTACCCTACAATTTCCATACTGTTTTATCTTACGTTAGGATGTGAACATGCCAATAAAAACTGTATTCTAACTATGCAGACTGAGGCGTGGCAGCTTCCATTACTTGCTGAAATGAAGATATAAACCTGTGAGCCTTATCCACAGGCAATCAGGTTACAGTCAATCAACTAATGATCACTTTTCCTGTGAGCCTATTAAGTGCATCCCTGCATGAATGAGTATGAATAATATCACTTAGTGTATCTGAGTCAGATGACAGTTGAAGCAAGAGGAAAAAGTGAAGGCAATTTCCCAAAAAAGGTATTTTCAGCTTCACAGTGTGTGCTTTTAAAATAAACCAAGTGTGGTAGACAAACCTTGGCAAATTAAAATGTAAGGCTCTCTAATGTTCCAGAGACCATGCAACAATGATGAGAATTTTACTAGGAAACCTTAAGGTGTGTTATATCAGCTGAAGGTTTTTACTTTAAATGAAGTATCACTGAAGTGCTTGACAGGCATACATGAAAGGAAAGCTTTTCCTTTCTGATTTAACTCCCTATTTCTAAAGTTTATTGCCCACATTATTACCAGCATCACCTTCAATAAGAGGAAAGGATCCATGGCAGTTCACACCACATGATGATCTACCGATCTACCTCCTGCTCCTCCTCCAAAAGTGATATTGGATATTTAGAACTAGTCATTCCATTTGGCTCTCCACATAAAAATATTATACAAAAATTTCTATGTAATTTTAATTGTTTTAAATATCTCATTGTCTATATAAAGAATTGGTGGAGGCTACACAAGGAATATATTAGATTACTTCCCTTTACCGTATTAAAATACTATCACATTATCTGTTACTGTAGTGCCTAAATATTCAGTTTACTTTCCTTCAATAGTTGATATAATTAACTATATTCTAGAACTCTACATTCAGTTTTATAAAATTAATGTGTTCTGTCACCATGTTTGGATAAGACTGTCAGAATGTAATTTTTTACTATATTTGCAGTTGTTCGCATCTCCTCAGAGGTATGCACTCTCACCTCGTATAGAGAGGTGCATAAAAGCTCAATGCTTAATTAATAAATTGTTGCTATATTCTCAGATTAGGGAAGGGCCAAGAAGAAAGGTCTGCTTGCACAATAAGCAAGAGACCAACTAAGTTACGCAACATAAACCAAAAGAAATTAAGAGAATTCATGATCCTTTCAAAAGGAATTAGGTGCCTTTAATTTTGCTGAAGGGAACTGGATAGGGAAATAGCTTCAGATCAGCTCCTCTCTAATTAACATCAGGTATCTTCCCTCTACCACTAAATAAAATACCTTATCCATAGTTAAAATACAGGTTAGGATCAAAAGCCATCAGTTCCTTCATTAAAAATATCAGAATTTTTATACTTTCCTGGCATCTGATATACAGAGCTTTCCAAATAAAACCATGCTATTTACAGCCACAGAAACTAAAAAAATTTTAGCTACCCTTGAGGAATGGAAAACTGGAAGGTTGGACCAAAAATGAAATCCCAATAATGAGCCTAAAACAGGTTCCTAACCTAGTGAGTGAGCCCCATGCAGACAGTACTGGTTTTATTTGTATTCCCATTATGCAATTATTCCCATGCAACTTATTACATTTCATGTGAAACCTTACAGGTTCATTAGTGTACAAGCTGATATAGAATACCACCAAATTCTAGGCAGTTCTGTGCATGCTGGAAGCAGACATTGTGTGCAGACTTCAGCTGGAGCTGCCACTGGAAACTCAGGGAACGGTAGAAGAAAAATGATGCTGTTGACCCCAGTTTTCTCTGAGTGTTTAAAGAGAGCACTACAGGCCTTCTTATATATCTAGATTTTGGGTTTGTGATTTTTTATAATGGAAATTATAAAAATTAAGTATCCACTAGTGGCTGGCATGGAGTGTTTGAAGTGAGCAAGTGAGCAAGCAATTACCAACATTTTTGAAAATCCTCTATATCATGATTATAATACATTACATATAAATATGTACTGCTGCAAGCAAGTGGTTAGTTTTAGTTGTTACTATGTTTTTATTTTTGATAATTGTAAAATGATGGCTTTATTGGTTTGCAATTGTCTTGCTAATTCATGATCCTTTCTAATTGTTATTGTATAACTGAAATCATAAACTTAATCATAAAATGTTTAAAAGTGCATGAAATTTCAGTATTATAAAAATCTTATATAAAAAGCAAAACCCAGATGTTCATTCAAAAATGAATGTAAATTTGAGATATTTGGCATCTGCATTGTTTTTACTCCCTGACCATATGGATGAAACTTATTTTAATACACTGTTTCTCCTACAAGTTTTAGAAATTGAAGAGCAACTATAATTAATAAAAACAATTTTGATGGAAATTACAATGCTTGCTGAATGTCTTCTTGGGGATGTAGGCAATGGCAAATCAATTTCTAGAATGCTTCATGACAGCTGAAAGTAGCAGTGCAACCCTTAAGCTGAAGCAGTTTAATTAAACCTTGGCATTTTAACAGAATAAAAGAAAATTAACTATCCTATTTCATTTCCCTATAGTGTAAACAGAGTGCATGACAGGCATCTGTGTGATATATAATTAATCCCACTAGTCAAAAAAATACTTTCAAGGATAGTTATGAAGACTTAAGCTCATATATACAATACAGTTTATATCCCAAAGTTGCTCATTATGTACCCCTCAAATTACTTAATGAGATGATTTATTGCTGTATACACTGTGGAAGAGAAGTGTATGGCTATATATAAAAGTAGATGCATTATACCTATGTATTTGTAAGTTCAAAGAAATATGACTGAAAGCAACTGCACCTAACAGAACTAGAGAAAAAGGCTACAAAGTACATTTCATGTACTACAAAAACTGTGTGGAAGGAAGAAGTTGTAGTTTTCATTACATTTTTATAAAATATTTAATAAAATATTTGTTCATTGGTTTGAAACAAGCATTAATGAAGTATGGAAAAAAGCATAGCATCTTTGCTAATAACATTGAATTACATCAAAGTATATTATTAAATTGCAATTTATGTTTAAATTGATTTTAATAAGCATGCAATTCATAATCAAGCCAATTTTCAATTAAGTGATAATTGAACAGTGACAGCAGGGTGACATAATACCACACAGTGAAAGTTTCCACATTTATCCTGAAGTGAAGAAAGAATGTAACAAGTTTTCAGCCAGCCAGGAGATGTTTACTGCAATTTCAGATTCTGTAGGATGTTTTCATTGGCTTCCAGTTGCTGACCCAGAGGGACAGCGGTCTCCTAAAAATCCTGACTCACATATGTTTGATCTTATGGCTGTCCAGGATATGCTAGAGCATAACATGTTCTCTTAGTTGTGTAAGCAGATGAATCAAGTCCCACATCCGCACTGATGATAATGGACATGTAACTCCTTAGCTTAAGGTTAGGTATATATATATGAAGTTGCATGACGGTTTCTTAATCTCAAACTGAATCCCATTCTTAGGACAGGAAAAAGAAACCAAACAATGGGCATAAGCATATATCCACATAGAAATGTCTAATGTCATTTGAGTTGTCTTACGTTGTCCAAGAAATCTACATGGGACTGGCAAAACTACAAAGGACAGGAGGGAAGTTGCACACTGCCACGTACTAGGTAAGATACCCTTAGGGCAGATCAAAGAGCACTGGACCCTACAGATGGTCAATTGACATGACTCTTAGAACAACATGTGCATAGGTAGAAGACCAAACTGTGGCTAAAAAAATTTCTCTGGTACTCTGAATATTGCAGGGTTCCTGATTTGATACAAAGTTCTATGGTCACCAACTGTTCTGAACCTACATGTACGCAGAACAACTTGGCACTCACAGCTCAGTGCCAAGATCCCACCTGACATGAAGTGAAACAGATCAAACAGCCCAAAGGAACCCACATGCAAACTCTGCCCAGAAAATGACAAATGCTTCTATTAAAGACACAGAGGCAAAGGGATGCCTCTGTTTCTTCCAGTATTATATAGAAATAAATGGACTACTCAGGTATAAATCCACTGATTTGTTTATGCAAATAAAATTGAATTGATCAGGAGATACAGTAAAGATGGAGGCATATTCTTCTTGGACGTGAACTGGGGTGGGAAGAAAGGAAACAGACACAGATTGGAACAAAGAAAATTCTGAGCAGATATTAGGGGGGGAAATTACCTTGAGGGTTATCCAATTTTTTAACAGGTTGCCCAGAATGGTTTTCTAGAGACTCAGAGGTGTTCAAGGTTCAGCTTGACATGGCCCAAAACATCTAATCAGACTTGCTTTAAGCCGGGAATGGACAAAGATGACGTCCAGAGCTCCTTTTAGTTCATAACTACTCTATGAAGTAATATTTAATTAATTTAATTACTTCATTAAAATAATCAATGAAGTAATTATTAAAGTAATTTTAAGCGTCTGGCTTTAGATGCACACATGCTTCACTCACATTACAATGCACTGGATTTCAGTTAATCCTTATAGATAAAGGAGACTCTAGTTCTCAGTATGAACCACAGGAACCTTGCATTAAGTTCCATAAGGCATACATAATGTACAATCAAAGATAGGACTCCCATAATGAAATCAAAAATAACACAGAGGTTAAGCAGAGAGCTGAGAAACTGCCCATGGAAGGATATCTAACCTTTCTTTCATTCACTGTTCACCAGTTTTAAAGAATGAAATCAATGTGCTCACAAACTTAGCAGTGGAAATACAGATCCTAGAAATAACAAGCTAATCAGGAATTAAATTTATGCCTTTAATAACACTGAAGGTTGAAAAGTTGAACCAGGATTGGGAAAATAGGAAATTTTAAAATACTTTTTCCTACAGTATGTCTATATAATCATATTTATTACTTTTATCCTAAATGGATTTATATTTTGCAAAGAAATTTTGTATCCTGCAAAATCTATTTGGTTTTCCTTTCAGTGAGTGTACTTTTTTTAAGAAAAAAATATATGTTTAATACTAAAATAAAGGCTGACATACTTTCCTTTTTAACAGAGAAAATATGCTAAAGAATTCTATGATTTAATAACGATTTTCCTCATGGGTATTTCATCTCAATTACTATAACTAAAAATTCTTTTATTTTCTTGGAACTGGGCTTCGGTTTTACAGAGGTAACTGCAACTCCAAAGTAACTTTTTTATTCTGGCTGTCATTTCCTATAATTCCCTCCTTTTCAGTGGGAAAGTAGTCTGTCTCTCTACTATGTTTCAGAAAAGCCGAAATGCAAGACTGAGGGCTCTCACAAGCTCCTGTATTTTTTTCACAAGGCTTAAGTGATCTGCCACACTGGAATCTAACTTCAGACTTTTTCTGAACTTCTTTAAGAACATACAGTATAAATTCTTCTAAGAGCAGATAAGGGACAATTGGGGGTGTATTGTGTCACTCACCTCTCATAGAAGAACACAACTTCAAATATCAGTGTAGCTGTGAGACTGAAAGGTGAAAGTTGCTTTAATGAGGTACAAGCAATCCTGAAGGACTCCAGGTTGTTTGGGGATTTCATAACACTCCAAATTTTTCTTGTTTTATTCAGGATAGAAGCAATGTCCCAGTGAAGATGGCACATCACTCTTCACATATGGGATTGTGGAATAAGATCTGACCAGTCCCACACTGATTCTCATGATCTATTCTAAACGGTTTTATCTTTAGGTATGCATTACGGTATATAAAGTCATGATCCGTGCTGTAAATATTTAACCATGTGTATAACTGAGTATACTCAGTACAACAGCTAAAGTGGATTGTATCTATTCCTAACAGCCTAAGTAGGATAGAATTCATGGCCTGTTCATGCTAGTACTACTATGTAATAATTTGTCTCTGTATTGATTGTTGCAATGAACAATATTTTGTTTCTTTATTGTTATTTACTTTCCTTGTGCTCCTCATTGGGACATGTGTTATCCATATTATTAAAAGTAAAAAGCAAAACAAAGATGTACATAATAATATAAACTAAACTTAATAATATAAACTTTAAATTTTATGACAGATATAACACATGATAACTGAGGTAATTCCAGCACAACTACTGCACAAGGAAAAGAATGATGTAAAATAATGTTTCAATATAGTAACTTGACTGAAGCACTAGATTTGTTATTATCATTACTTGGTACATTTAAAAGACAGACAGTGGGCATGCATTCATCTAGATGACACAAGCATTAGTGAGTCAACAAAATGATTCCCCTTCAGAGCTATATGACGTTCTTGCTAAAGTCTGAGTAATGGCACAAAAGAGATTTCAAAAGTACTGATTACTGTTATAAAGACTCCAAGGAATTCACATTTCCCTATATAGTGTCATGGAAGGACATTATTAGACTGACAGTAAAGACTTGAAAATAAAATCGCTAAGCCACATACATGTTGACAGCAATTTGGGAAGAGACGTAGCATAATTCAGACAGAAGAAATACAACCAAACCCAAAGAAAAAAAGCAACTTTGTTAACAATGCTCTAAAGCCAACTTTCAGAGGGATATTAAAGGGTTTGCTTACAACCACTACTAGAATACGTATAAGAGAGATCCATTTCCTTTGTATGACTACAGAAATAAAGATTCTAGCAAGTTCAGGAAATAATGCCATTTAAAAAAATAAAATTAAAAAACAGATAAGTCTTAGTTATAAATCACTGTGAGACAGTAACTTTTTCAAGAAGTTGCCACTCTACTATTACTTTACAATAACACTTTCATGTTTATGAGCCATCCTTATCATGACACTACCAAAACACTTATCCAACTACATTGTATCACTGACTGACTTTGTTTAAGCAAGAAGAATTAAAAAAAAATTAAAAAATTAAAAAGTGTTAAACATTTAACTTGGAGACAATGTGTGACCTACAAGACGCATTGTGGCAAAATACGTCATAATAAAAGGTTATTGCTAATGAATAATTCCTTATTTAGAACTGCAATATGGCATTTAAAATGTAATTAGTTCATCCATTTCTCCACAGACAGAGGAAAAGGAAAAGATTTAATAGCAACCGAGAAGAAAATAATATGATATAAATTGGTACAGAACTGGTAGAAATGAGAACTCTGTTCTCTCTGTTAACAGTGCTTTCATATTGGTCAGATCTAAAGGGTACAAAACGACAAATAAATGTGTAGACTAAATTGATTACAGTAAAATTGCATTGAAGGAAGAAATCTTTGAAAGTGTACATTTAAATACAAGAGGAAAAAAGTTTAAGAGGGATGAAGGGGCAAATGGAGACAAGGAAGGCGTGCAAAGGACTGCCTTCCAGGAACGAACACTGAGGAAAATATCCTCTCTGGGTTTACTCTTGGCTGGACCTAGTAGGTTTGCACTGAAAGGAGCCTTGGACTGACCTAGTACCTACACAGTGGGACCCCTCAGCAGAGAGGCTGCCAGAAAAAGCTGCAAATCTCAGTTAACAAATGAATCCTCAAATTATTGCCAAAGTCCCTGTTGAATGAACAGGAGTAGGCAGGAATTTCAAAAACATTCTCCAGAACGCTCAGGATGCACTTAGCTTTTTGCAGCCAATACAAAGAATGTAATCAAATCTGAGAGACAATCATGGCTTCCATACGCTGTATGAAAAACAAAATGGGCAACAGAAAAACTGAAGAGGAGGATGTATGAATTTCTACATGCCCCAGGACCTCAGGTCTATAAGAAGTACAGCATACTTCTAAAGTTTGCCCATGGCCTATAGTCCTCTGGAGCGTATACCCAGGCTGGGCCCTTCTCATGGACACTGGGTGTGACTGAGAAGAAACACGTTGACATCCTATCTTTCGACTCCAAGAGAGCTATTACTGGTACCTAAGCATGAAGCCCAGATAAAGCTCTGTCTTTCTTGAAGGGGATTGCATGCTGTCAAGGGCTTGCTCTGTTTTGTATAGGTCCTCACAGAAAAAGCAAGCGATGGTACATAGTGGCAGGACAGTTGTTGCATCCTTTAATCCTGAGGTATACCACCTTGCATTTTTTGGACCTTGAACTTACAGTTTTGATGGTGTCCAGGGAAATGGCCTCATAAAACCACCTAAGATTTTTTTCTCAGAAGGAAGTTGATTACTCAGGCATAATGCTTGAAAACATTACGAACTCCAGAGGTTTTGCTCTTAGGGTTTGTTTTTGTTGGTTTTGTTGGGGGGTTTTGTTTGTTTGTTTGTTTGTTTGGGGATGTTGTTGCCTCTTTTCTTTTTTTTTTTTTTTTTTAAAGTGTTCAAACAACTGCACTGGATATGTAGCATGAGCCAGAGAGATTTCCCACACAGGTATTTCACAGTGCAGTATGCCATTTCTGAAAGGTAGGGCTATGTTGGCAGGCTAACAGCTACCTGGTACATGATAGCACAGTGAGAAGTCATACCATAAGCCAAAGGCTGTATCTTTGGAGAACGATTGAGTAAGCTGCTACGAGCCAGCTGAATACAAGTGGATCCATGCTGTGAGTATAAGCTACTCCCAACACTGACCTTGAGTTTCTTTATTGGAAAAGTCATTTAGCATCTATTACAGCTGAGTAGGAATCCAGAAAAAGACATAAGCAACACAGCCAGTGAGGGCTGGACGGGGGATGGGGACAGGTGAGGAAGGAGAAGGTGAACTCAACTGTTTACACCATGGTATAGATGCCACAAAACTGAACTAATCCACATGTTATCCAGTTCATTACAAAACAAAAGATCTTTATGTTCATATCTCACTCCTTGCTCATTCCACTGTACAAGCAATCTGTCTTCAAAAAGAAGTGAATACACAGCCACTCTAAATAAATGTGTTTTCTCTAGGGATTTTATAGCTGTTATCAATAATGCAGTATTACATTTTAGATGGAATAGATTCTTAGGCACAAGTTATTACTACTTTTGAATGTAGGCAATCAACATATCAAATTCTAATGCTATCCTGGTGAGTAAAACATACTGTGAGCATTTTAGTTGTACCAATAATTTTTAAATTTTTCTCTTTTTTTGCAAATCCATGTATATTATGGTATGTTATGTTAGCAGGTACATACTTTTAAGAAAGTGAATGAGTTTTCCACTGTGTTTGATTTAACTTGCTAGCGTACCCAGGAAAATAATTTGCAGTACATTATCTCAAATTCAGACACATAACAGTTCAAGGGAGCAAAGGAGGCTTGTTACACAGAATACAAACTGGTAGAAAACAGCACCTCTGAGAGAGGCCCTTCACAAAACATTTCCTGATTAGCTACAGATCTTCATAATAACCATGAAAAACCCAGAGACAATAAAGCTCAGAAATAACTTGATAATGCTGATCTTGCCTTCTTTCATAGATACAGAACTTTTACCAGTCCTGAGCAGCAGCTCCAAAGGTAACTCCCAGAGAACTTCCTACTCCTATGAACAAACAGATTAATATTTATTATTAACCGTCATTATTTTCACCAATACTACCACAGCACCTGAAAGCCCAGACTGGCACACAATTGTTATGCAAGAAATGGCTATTGAAGTACCATCCTCTAGATCTGTGGTAACAACTTCTATAAAAATTTCTATACATACAAAATATGCAAAATTATTTTTAGTCATTAGCTTTAAGAAAAAGGAAGAGTCTGCACAATAAAGGGCAGGAAGAAAAACAAAAGGAGAAAACCAAAGGGAAAGGTATGGATTACATAGTCCTATGCTAAAGCTGTCTAGATTTTTCTGGAATACTTTTTTTTTGTAAATCACCTGTACAAAAAAAGTCTTGTGCCAGATGCAAGTTTACTATAGTTCACTATAGCTGCCCCACAAGAGCTGAGAGAAAAAGGTTTAGAATAGGCTGGAATGAGACTGTGACTTTAAAAAGTGTTGTAGGTCATGTCAAAAAGTTGCAGGAAGTCAGTGGTTATTTAACACCTCCATATCTTCATCTTCTGGATGAATATATGAATTTAATGTTCAGCATTTTTCCCTCTCATTTATGCAGTAAGTATTTCAATGACACACTTCAATGTAAACACAGTAATTTCTGCTCCAGTTCCATGTACCCCAGTGTGTATCTTGTCTCATATCTCTGTCATTTTCCACTTGAGGGACAGCAGACATTCATGGGTAGTTCAGTTCAGCAGCATGAATTGCTTCCCCTCCCACCAGTAAACACTAAAAGCACTGAATCTATATGCCCATATACGTTTCAAATTGGCTAAAAGCTAAAGCTCAGTTCAGTTCTCCAATGAGTAGGATGACATCAGGTCAGTAGGAAATACTGCTTTTATAGCTAATCCTGGATGGTCATGTCCACTTTGCTACAATGGTTGTAAAGGCAAGTTCAGTTTGGAGAGCTTGACTCCAACTCTCCCCTACTCTCATGTGGGATGGTATGATTTGCCAGAAAACAACAAAATATACTGCACAATTCCTACAGAAAAAGTTCCTCGACAGTGTAATTTCTACTCCATATAGAACCAATACTCCCACTCCTTTCAGACAAGTACTGTGTGTGTTCTGCTCAGATGGACTAGCTCTTTCAAGCTGTGACTTATTCTTTCTATCTCAGAGTTCCTTCTTGTCCAGCAGTTCCTGCAGTGCTTATTTCCTACTTTCCCAACACTTTCAATTTCCCCTAATTAAAATCCCTTTTAAGTTAAAATCGCTTCCTCAACAGCTTATTTTTCTAACCTCCAGGAGAAGCCTGCCAAACTTCTTCTCCATACCCATCGTATCAGTTTCCCATGTAATTTCCAGCCAAGCCCTGTGAAACTGTGGCTTCCCCAAAACTCTTATCTCCTCAGTCTCTTCACCTTCCAAACCCCTGCCCTTGCCCACCTTTTCGCCCTTGTTGCCCGACAACACTTTTGCACTCCTTTCTCCTCTTCAACTATCGCACTGATATTCACTCCTCTCTGCCTTTCTGACCACCTTTCTGGTAAAATTTACCAGAAGAAATAATGTATGTGCCATTCATCTCCTTGATCCGCACGTCACCCTTCTTCTCTGCCGCGGCCAGTCTCCCTCTTTACGTCCCACACTGGTCCCAGACTCCGGCCCCAGGTGCAGGCGCGCTCTGCCCAAGAGCCAGGCGGGATGGAGGCGCCCTCCAGAGGCGCCGGCTGCACCCTGTTCTGTTCTGCCCTGCCCTGCCCTGCCCTGCCCTGCCCTGCCTTGCCCTGCCTTGCCTTGCCCTGCCTTGCCCTGCCCGTCCTCGCATTGCTGGGTGGCGGCGCAGCGAGCCCAACTTCTCCCCGGCCGCTGTGTGTCCGCTCGGCGGCTGGGGCGGAGACAGGGAGGGCGCAGCTCGCCTCCCGCCTCCTACTCGGCTTCTTCTTCTCCTCCTCCTCGTCCCTCCCTCCCTCTGGTCCTCCTTCCCTCCCTGCCGCGCCGGCGGGACCGCGGGAGGGGTCCCCACGCCGCGTCCGCCGCCCCGCCAGGGTGAGGGCAGCAGGCGCAGCTCTCGGGGAGGCGGCTGGATGAAGACGTGTGCCTCAGGGCGGGCTCGGCAGCCCCTCGGGCATGAAGGGGACCGCGGGGACTCTGCCCTGCCCTGCAGCCCACCGGGGACATCAGGTAACCGGCCCCACACGCCTCAAGTGCCGGGAGAGGGCTAAACGTCACCTGGAAAGTTATCCTCCCGCCGCCGGCCGAGGGGCAGAGGAGGGAGGGGGGAGACAGCCCTCCGCGTAGGGCTGCACATCGGTTTGTTCGGGCGGAGACCCGCTTCGTGCTCCGGCACCTCGGCCGGGTCCCTGAGGATGCGCTCCTCCCGCCAGGGGTGCGGGTGGGAAGTGGCGCCGGCATGCCGCTGCCCCAGCGGCTCGGCAGCGGTTGTCAGCAGCCTTGCGTGGCCAGCAGAAAGTTTCCAGCGAGGTGAGGGAGGGAGGGGATGGGGAGAGGATGGCCCCGGGAGGGGCGCTCGGGAGGGCGGCGCAGCCTCTCGCTGTGGCCGCGGGCAGTGGGTACCGCGCCTTCCCCTGGCGCGGCAGGAGCGGCGCCCGCAGCGGTTGGCTGAACTGGTGTCGCTCCCGGGTGTTTAGTTGCTGTTTGCTACAGGGAAGTAGGATTAAGTATCAGTAGAGATGTAATGTTGGCGTCTTCAATGGCTACATTTTATTCTGTGAAATTTGCTTACCTCGTTGTGTCAGTTTAGGTATCTCTGGTTGAAACAAACAGCAAAGTCTTACCAGACTCAGGCGCCCAGCGGCACACCTGAGATAGCAGTACATTTGTTGTGTTGTATGACATAACTGCAAATGCAAGTGCTGTTCTTTTTGAATTGTGCCTTGTTGGGGCTTTTTAACTGAACATTTGTGGATTAAGTATAAACTTTTAATAAAATGTGTGGATTATCATTAACACTGTTGGAGATTAAACCCCACTTTAAATGTTTCACAATTATTTTCTTTCCCCTTTGCTCATAAGGACAGTAAGTCAGATTCATGTAGTTTGCTTTCTTCTTCTGAAAACATTTAAGGAATAAAAAGTGAACAGAGGTTCTAGGTACCTTTACTACAGAGCGTAAAAAACAACATTGAGCCACTTTAGAGCAAAACAACTAATCAAAAAATCTGTACCTTCAGGAGCCTCCTTCCTTACCAGCCTGAACAAAGAACTGAGAGTTTTTCAAACTGCCCTGAGAGTGAAAAAATTCAAGCCATTTCAAATGCGGCAATTTCCCTTTATAGAGAATGTTTTGCACTAAGTTCCTTGGTTAATCAGAGGAACTCTACCTTAATTATCAGCTGTGGTTCTGTTTTACTTCCAAATTTTCAAATACTGAGGTAATCCCACAATATTTGTTACAAAGGCAAAGGAAAACCTTTAATGTGCTGAGCTCAATTGCAGTAGAACAGAAAAGTATGGATAGCTTTTTGGTTTCAGGGTTTGTTATTCTGGGTTTTGGTGGGTTGTTTGTTTAATAATAGAACAAATTTGGAACCAAAGTTAGGGGAGCATTCAGAAGTGGTCTAGATTTAGCAGTGGAGTTCTGTTATTGCTGGTAATGCCTATGATTGTTGGACCTTGATAAGGCACCATACTTCAGGTGATTTTCATGTTGGGACTTCTCTTAATAAGCACATAGTTATATTCCTTAAGAAGGTCTATCACAGTTAATGACCCAATGCAGCTCTAAGACCACTTTATGTATGCTCAGGGGTTTTTTTCCATGGACTTTTATATTGCTTTAAGCTGAGAGAGGGCTGAGGAAATAGAAGCACAGGCATGTATAAACTTGAAATGCTTCCCACTTTTGTGTGTTTTATTCACTAGTTTGATTTTTTCTTTTTTTTTCTTTTTCATTGTGAGCTTCAAATATAGTATTTCTCTGGGCTTTCATGCAAAAGGCAGATTTTATTAAACATATGAAACAATTTCCTATTGTAAAGTGTTCTGTAGTTCTTACTTCCTTAAAAAGATAATATATGACTAGGGATTTATCATTTTTCTTGACAGCATGACAGTTAAAACTTGGTTTGCATAGGAGCAAGGATGTGTAGTGCTTTAAAAGATGTCATTCTGAACTGTCATTGATTAACTTTTCAACTTTGTATTATAAAAATCAGTGTTTTGTAAGATCACAGCTAGAAAGAAGTAAGAATGAATAAAGGTAAGAATGAATCAATGTAGTGATGTTCAGTCTAATTTATGATTTTGAGTAAAGTTTTAATATTTCGATGCCTATGGATTTAGTGCTCAGTTCTACAAACAGGTATTTGAGTTAATCTTATTCATATCAGGATCTCAGTTAAACTCACAGAAGTTGTGTTGATGCAGCAATGCCTAAGCTACACAGAGGCAGAATGTGGAATTTTTCCTTTTTAGAATATACTGAAACAAAATGCTTTGTTTGCTAATAAGCTTTCTGTTCTGATAACATGTTCAAATTGTATGTAGCTATTGCCATCAAAAGCTGAGCTTGTGTTAGAAGTCAGGAGCTTAAATGTAACTGTGTGTTGAACAAATGTTCTTTTACAGTGTGTGAAATCTTAAGCACTGAAAATGGTCAGGTGAAGCAAGGGAGGCATATAAAGAGGCATTAAGATATGGAAGTGTGGGAAGTTAGTCACCAGCTTTTGAAGGTGATGTACACCTTGAGGATTGTGGGTAATGGTATACCTGGAGAAACAGTTGAGGTATCTGCTTTTACCTGAAAACTCTAGTTGCTATACAGCTTTTTTTTCTTGTAGTTCTGTTTGCAGACCTTGTACTGCTGTATTTAAAGGCTTCTCCTGAACCATGATAGAAAATTTGTTCTGTCATTGTTAAACCCATCTGGTGTGGTTGGAGTACATAAAATCATGGTGAAAGTAGTTAACTGTGTGTAGTGTTTCTACAGAAGCAAGAAACTGATGCAAAATGGATTACTGACTAAAGGAAATTCCATCCTGTTTACAAGTTCAGTGCTGCCCAGGCACCGAGGAGTACATACTAGCTCTTGAGTAAAGATTCCTTCCGGTCATCACAAACAAGTAGTATTGCTGCAGAATGAACAGAATAAGATTTAACTTTGCATGACCATTCTGGGTGTTTTCCACTGTCATCTCTTTGATCTCCACTCAGTTTCCTCTCAACTGAAAGACAGCTCATTATTTAATTTTTGCTTTTTTGTCATCTTTTTTAGACCTCTGTTAGTTAACATTTTCTGCTGAATTCCTTTAATTTCTTTTGTATTCCTTAGAGAATGTTCTGTAAAAAAATGCAACTGTAGCTTTACCAACAAGTAAACTGTAAAGATTAGTTTACAGTTTAAAGTAGTATGTTGTCTTTTATGCAAAGGTATTGTATTGGTGATCAGTTTTAGCTTATGGTAGCTTTTACCACCAAAATAGCTACACATTATTTGCCATCCTGTACTTTCTTAGCTGATTATTCTTAGTTAAACTATTTACCTTCTTTAATTGCGTCTTTGTTTTCTCCTTTAGATAATGTTTTTGGTTTAACATGTTTATTGTGAGTTTTACTCCTAACCAAGATTTCTAGCTCCAGCTTCTAGATCTCCTTGGCCTAATGTCATGCTCAGATGTAATGACTATGCTCTGTCTGGATGTAACAACTATACTCTCTTTTCAATTATTAATACTGTGATAAACAGTATCTATCAGGAAAGACTATGGGAGACCCTCTTAAGAAGGCTTTGCTGTTTGTCAATTAATTGATAATAATGAGCCTCTTAATATGGTGTTGTAACGTGTTTTCTGAATTTAAACTGATACAACAGCTTTCAGCCCATGAATGTGATTGCATAAACATGGGTATTGTCTTTTATAAACTATTATGATATTCAAAGCAGGAGTAGTATGTATTTCATAATAGCTTTAAAGGAAAGATGTGCTCTTGAGCCTTCTAATTTAGAAATTCTTTTTAACACAAAAGTTTTCACTGAGCAACCAAATACATTTTTCTGAAGGTCAGGTCAAAATACTCCTGGGCAGGGTATATTGCAATCGTATAATATATACTGTTTGTAATTAAAATACTATACAAAAATCTCATGAAAACTAACAAGGCAATAAAAATGTTAGTTTTACTTTTTAGTTTCTGACAATCATTTAAAGTAAATTATTTTAGTCAGCAAATAATGGGGAATAGTATATCAAATTACTGAGCTGTTTAACTACTATGCTTCAGATAATTTCTAAAGGTCATGCAAGTTTAACATTTGTACACATTTATGAAAACAATAGAGGAAAACTGCAAATAGTGTTAAGAAAACTGGTTCTCTGTTAGGGGTATACGGCCCTGAAAATCTTCGAAATCTATGATCTTTTAACAAATTGCCATTATGTTAATTTGATGTTAAATTTACTTGTTTTCTGCTAATATGTGGAGGCTTAAATTTAATAGTGTGATTCTGAACTTCTAATTATTTTTTTTCCACTTCACTGGAGAGACTCACTGTGATGTTTCAAATTAATAAATTTGTCAATATTGCTGTTAAGTCGCGTAACACATATTGGCCTCTGAAAATGAAGACTTGCTTTTGGAAACTGCAACATGTGTTAGCCATACAAAGGTATCCAAAGAATTTCCTTATTTGTGATCATGCATTAAACATTCACTATTTCTGAGGATGTATTTATTATAAACATTTCTGAAAACTTCAAATCTGTATAAACAGAGAGAGAGAGCTTCTATTTGTTTTCTAAGAATTGAACTATGGAATTTGGATTTTGTATATTGGACACCATTGCTCTCTATTACTGTAAAAACATATTTTTTCTGTGTTGTAGAACAGTAGATAGCTTTTAGAATAGGAGTTACAAGGAAAAAATTTTAAGATTCAAGAAGTTGTACAATGTGTACTGAAAATCACATTCATTTACTAAAAATGACAAAAGAGCATATGTTTATTTGGAAACCCAGCAATTTATTTGATTTCAGAAACAAGGATTTATTTTTTTATAACTGTCTGTCAGTTTTCCCAAAATATTTATTTGTTAATGAGGAATTGTATACTAATATACAACATTGTTTGAGAAAATTGTTGCATGTGAAAAATCATAGCATAGTACTGTTTCCTTGGCTTGATTTCTTAAGACACAGCATTTCTTCAGGCTGTGAAGATTTTTGCTATGATGTTTGAAGACCCATGTTTTTTATATACATATTTCACAGAGGTGTACATGCACATGAATAAAAAATACTCAGTCTTTTCCTGGTGCTGATTTCAAAATCTGGAAGTATTTAAATCAAACATGAAGAAAAGAGAAACAAAATGGAAAGATCTGGCTTATTAAATGATTTTTTCTGGAATCTCTCACTTCACTTTTGAAAACAAAGTCCCCCAAACCATTTGACAAAACAGGTTGTAACCACACTTGAAAAGAGGGTAGTAGCAGCCATTGTGGAAGTCCAGAGATACTCTGCACCTCCTCATTGTTTTCTGAGCCAGCATTGCGTTCTAAAGCCTGCTATTCTTTAGCAAGAAGGTTCAGTTCTTAGTAAACCATTCACTGTGTCTTGGTCAGACTTATTTTTTTTGTCTGAAATGGAAGGTCATATTATTACTTCTCTTGGGACATTCATCGATGGATGACCTGTGTTCTTCATGGACCTAGAAGAAAGTCAAGAGGTCTTCTCAGGATCTTTTAAAGAATGTGATGAGCTCACTATGCCTTTCAGCTGTGGCATCTTCTTCTTCCCTTCGTTCATTGTCTGACTAATGCAAGGTCCTTCCAGAAGTCATAGCATTGTAGAATGGTTTGGTTTGGAAAGGACTTTAAAGATGATCTAGTTTCACCCTACTGCCATGGACAGGGACGCCTTCCACTGTACCAGGCTGTTCAAGTCCCATCCAGCCTGGCCTTGGACACCAGCACATCCCAAAAGGGTTAGCGGTCATGTAGTAGTATATATATTATTGAAGATAATTATATTAGTAATTAGGGATAGATATCTGTATAGAGGTGTGTGCAAATATATGCATGTGTTTGCATTTCAGCAGCTAATGTGGAAATTGCTGTGACTGTGCTGCCACTATAATTCTGTTGGACACAACAAGCACAACAAGGGAAGATGCGTGTGCTATCTTATTGTTACTGACGTAGTTTTAGTGGCTGCACTGGGACAGATAGCCTTCTACAATAGTCAAATTATCTTGTCAATTATTGTGTTGTAATTCAAGTACATTAAATGCTTTTTTTCTTTTTCAGTCTGTGTAGAGAAAGGTACAGCATTAAATTTAGATGGTCTGAATCTCTTATTACACCTTTGAACTTAATAGTCACAATGTTAAGCTGTGATACTAGTTAGTTTAAATACCACTGAAAAAGGCAAAAAAAGAAAAAAAAAAAAAAAAAGCTGTGCTTTGGGGGATAAGTACACTTGCTCATCATTTTCAAGGGTGGAATTACCATGACATTTCAGTCAAGTTTTGCAACAATTTACCTGAGCTATCATTAAGGACTTTCACCGTTACAAAAGATTTCAGGTTAAGCATTGTAGGCATGCTTTAGTTCTTAAAGCAACTGATCATAGCTTTGAAAGCTATAGCAATATTACAGTATTACATGTCTGTATTGATTCTACTGCAAGGATATGCATTAAAAAATTTAAAATGCATTTAAGGAGTTGGTTTCATGTTGCTATTAAGCATTCCATGTTTAGAATAACAGCACACTTGAAGCTACTGAAATCTTGACTCCTCACAGGAAAAGCAAAGTCAGCCTTACTCAGATCAGCAGTGAAAATTGTGCCTGTCCTCCAACCAAAATAACAGGGCTTCAAGAAAACCATATACATTTATGGAGAAAGGTATTTTTTATCTTCTTTAATAATACCCTTTTGTTACCAAATGCCATCTTCTTAACAACACATTTGACTGATGGTTTAGAGCAACATAGCAATCTCATTAGGCCTGCCTTTTTAGGGCAAGTCATTATACTACTTCTGAAAGTGTCTGCTATTGGGTTCTTAATACTCTCTAATTAGGATATATGTATGATTCTGCTCTTTGTCCAGCTTGCACCTTGTCTTCCTAATTCCTGCTTACAGACTTTTTTTTCAAGAATAGGGATGGACTATTTTTTTGAACACTAGCATTTCAGCAATACAGGAAGTATGTATAGATTATTGCTTTCTTATTCCTATAAGTGAAGTTTGATCTTAACTCTGAGAAAAATAAAATACCTATGCTAAAAGAAAACATTCCTCCCTCTCCTTAGGTATGGTGCTGTGTATCTCTATTATGGTCTTGTTAAACCTAATTGTTGCCAAACTGTTCTCAGTTTTGGGATTATCTTGTGGTAATCTCTCTAAAACACAGAGGGACATCTTGGTACTTTTACTTGGGATTTTTACTGTTGTTATACAATGTCTCTCACGCAACACGTATTGAATTCTTTGGAATATTTTGAGATTATTTGTCAATTATGGCAATTTTTGATCTGTATTCAGAAATTTTTTTTGTCTGAATGGTAGGTTAACTTGCAGCCAGTTCAATCAGTAGCCCAAACCTAGCATCTATTGTTACTCTTTGCTCAGCTGAGTCCAAAAATGTGCTAATAACGAATCCATTCAGTCCTCCATTCCAGCAAAAAATGTGTGTGCCTAAGCATGCCAGTAAATTCTTGTCTCAGGTTGCTTATATACTTGGCACCTATGTCTGCACGTATGTCTTGGAGCATGCCAGACCTTTGTCTGTGATGAATGCAAAACTGATTAAAGACATTGCATTGCCAGATAATAATTTCTGGACATGCATGCTGATTCATGTGTTTTCTTTGGTCCTACCATCGAGCTGATGAACACATGCAGAAAATTTTTCTCATTTTTCCAGCCCATGTTTCCAGCAGATATTTGCTGCATCCGCTCTTGGCTGGCAGGCTTACTTCAAGGTCCACACCTATCCAGAAATCAGCTCCTCATGCAGTTATCTGAGAGTCGAGGCCATCTGTGAAATCTGCTTCTCATCTATCCATCATTAGGGTTTATTGATTGTACTGTCATTTTCAGGTATAATCTCTGGTCAGGGTCAGTCTCTTTCCCATAAATACAGTGGCTTCCAGCTCACTGTGTAAATGATGAGCATGGATTCAAAGAGTCATTTTGCACAGTGTGCAGAAAATCCTAATTAACAGCAGAAGTGACTAGACTAAAATAATTTTTATGGTTGCATGTAAAATCCTGTTTTGATTTAAATTGCAGCTCCATAACATTTTGGAAAATTTAGTCAAGCTATAGGAATACAGTTTTGGATGAGTTCACTACAAACTTACCTTACAGCTATGTCTACAGTTCACTTATTTTCCCTGGCAATTATGTTTTTATTCATGTGACAGAAAATTCTACAGGATAATATAGATTTAGTAGCTAGCAGAAGATTACTCCTTGGCACCTGAATTTGTCTTGGCAGGTTGAGCTACTTTGTGTTTTTTCCATCTCTTACTGGAGTTGTGGCAATTGAACAAATATTATTTGCAGGGGCTCAGGAGGCTACAAATGTTTTTGACATGTCTCCCGTATGTAGATTTTTATAGATATAAAGATCCTACTGAAACTTCTTGTCAAATATCAAGGTATTTCTCAGCTAGTGCAACTGTCTGCACAAGCAGGATCCTTCCAGTGAATTGTTAACTTACTCTGAAGGAACTTTGAATCCAATTACAACATATTGAGACCTTTGGGAAGATTCAAGGATTATCACAAACACACAGACACACATACACAGAGTCTTTGGGTTTGATCTGCAATAGGGTTCTTTCTGAGAAATAATCTTCCTCTCGGCTTCCTCTTATTTACCAGAGGAACAGTATAATTGTCAGTATGCATATTTGTTAAATACTCTGCTTATGTTTGCAGCTGATAGAAATTTCAAGGGAAGAGTTCCAAGACTTCTTTAAAACTAGACAATTAAGGCACAATTCAGTTGACTAAAGATGAGTATCTGGGCCCTACAGTGTCCTCTCCGGCCAGTAGTAGCTGTTACTGTAATAGGACAGGAATCTTCCACATTTGGTAGCTTCATGTAGATGCCTCAGATATTCTAAGGCACCTAAATATACCTTTGTTTATCAGTCAACTAAAAAAGCCTTGCATTGACAGAGTACAGCTTTGCTGAGAGGTAGACACACATCCATGTAGGCTTTTTTTCCCAGTCTTGATGTGAATTGCACTCTGATTTTCTGATGCCAAAATGATACTTCTTGAACATTTTCAACAGCAAAATATGCACATGTAGCTTAATTTGATGAATAATAAATTGGTACTGTAAATAAGAGCTGTGATTTCAGGGACTATGTTGTAAAAAGGTATTTACGAGTATAAACACAAATATATTCTATGTATTCGTATTCCTCCCCTTTCTTTACCTGTAATCTTGTAAATTTGGAATCTGGATTAATCTGGACTTTATTGATAAAGACAATGGTTCAAAGTGGGTTTACTTTATAAAGCCCTCCAGTTTCTGGAAATGCATGAAATGTATAGGCTGCCCCAGTTGATCCCATTGATTCAAATTTACCAGGTTGTCATTTTGTGGTGCATAAAAACGTAATCCTAAAAATGGAAAATATGTATGTATGGCAATTAAAAAAATGTGCATAGGCAATAAGTATCCATTTCTTTCTGAATTCTTTTCCATTCTACAGTATTCTCCAAATACAATGACTATATGGAATCAGTAAGTTAACTAAAACCATCAGTGAGGATGTTTTTACTACTTTATCTGCAACTGTGAAAAAAGAAGAAAATGCATAACTGACAATAAGTGACGTGACTGGAGTTGGTTGTAGTAGTAAGCTGTCTCTGCAATCAGCTGCAACAGACACCACCACACAGAAGTTGCGTGATCCTGATACAAATCTCCTGATTTGGAGTTACTTGACTTTGAGTAACTCTGTTCATCCTTTTGAATAGCTTATTATTGCAGACATTATTCTAAAGGAGATGCTGGTATGTCTTTTCTTCCTGTTAGTTTTAGAGGTAATTTTTTTTAATATTAAATACATGAATTATACTTTCTCACAATCTAATCCTTTAATGGGAAAAAAAAATCATAAGATGAAATTTAGGTTCTCCAGGTTTTTGTCACAATAAAGCCATTGGTACTGCATAAGAAATAGGGACAACTGATGCTATCATCAATAGTCACAGCAGATTAAGGAAACGGGGATTAGAATGTAAAGAAAATGTTATCTCTTTTTTTTCTCCTGTACAACAGCCTTACACTAGATCATTATTCTCTGGAATCAGTTGATAGGAACAAATGAGAGTCTTAAACTAAGTGTTGATAATAGCATGAGCACGACTTGGCTATGTAAAAATGTCTGACATACTCAAAGCAGTTTCATTTATCTACTTATAATGGGTATTAAAATCATATCAGTTTTCTGATATCAGTTCTGGGAAATGGTATACTCTTACAATATCTGAAATAAGTCTCCTGTAACATGGAAGGAATGCTTTTATGTCATAGAACAGAATCATAAATTATTTGGGTTGGAAGGGACCTTAAAGATGACTTAGTTTCAAGCCACTGCAAGAGGCAGGGTCACCAGCTGCTAGACCACATTGCTCAGAGTCCCACCCAGCCTGGCCCTGAACACCAGCACATCCCAAAAGAGTTGGGGGTCATACAGTAGCCTATATATTGTTAAAGATAATCATATTAGGAGTTAGGGATAATTACCTGCGTAGAGGTGTCTGCAGATATACACAGGCATTTGAGTTTCAGCAATTAATAGGGAAATTGTTTTGACTGTGCTGCCAGTATAATTCTGTTGGACACAGCAAGCAGAGGGCTCTGGCAAGATGTGTGTGCTACCTTTACTTGTTGTTTCTGATGTAGTTCTAGTGTGCTGCAGCAGGACGCTAATAACCATGACATTAGTTGAAGGGAAGTCTTGAAACAGTGTATAAAATGGCAAGACTAATTAAACAACTGATACAAAATTCTGTATTTCTGAACATATGTTTTTGTCAAGATATTTTAAAATTTCATGTTATACTCTATGCTGATAAGAGCAACAAGGCTAGTGAAGGGACTGGAGCACAAGTCCTATGGGGAGAGGCTGAGGGAGCTGGGGTTGTTTAGTCTGGAGAAGAGAAGTCTTAGAGGTGACCTCATCACTCTCTATAACTACCTGAAGGGAGGTTATAGCCAGGTGGGGGCTGGTCTCTTCTCCCAGGCACTCAGCAATAGGACAAGGGGGCACGGGCTTAAGCTCTGCCAGGGGAAATTTAAGTTGGATATTAGAAAAAAATTCTTTACAGAGAGAGTAATCAGGCATTGGAATGGCCTGCCCAGAGAGGTGGTAGATTCACCGTCCCTGGAGGTTTTTAAACTGAGATTGGACGTGGCACTGGGTGCCATGATCTAGTAAACTGACTAGAGTTGGACCAAGGGTTAGAGATGATCTCTGAGGTCTTTTCCAACCCAATCAATTCTATGATTCTATGATAACTGTATTCCAGAACTGCCTTGTACTGAGATGTGCTTGCATTATTATGAACAGTCTAGTAGTAGATTCTATAACTAGAGTTTGAGTTCTTATAGCAGCTAAAAATGGAACATTTTTTCCTGCATTGTGCTTAGTATTTCATTATAAGTAATATTTCAAAATAATCTATGAGAATCAAATGTTTAATTGAATGATGGTGACTCTCAATTACAAAGTGCTCAGATGCTAATCCAACAGAAAATATTAAAGTGGAAGTAGCTGAAATGCATTTGTGTCCAGGGAATAGCAGGGTTCCATTTCCTGTAGGTAGATGCAGGAGAGCTCATCTCTATAAACTGAGCAAAATAATAACCTCTGTTTCACAGTAGTTTAGTTTTACCATATTCACTGTTCAGTTGAGAACTGAAGTAATTTTGGTGATACTGCAGGTTAATACTGAGGTGATAGTTCTGACTTATCTATGCAAGTCAATTTTTATTACTTTCCAATTTTTAAAAGTAGTACTATTATGTTTTGCTAAGCAGTGTTGAAATTTCAGCAATTGTCTCTACTCATTATAAAATCATGTAAATAAGCACCCCTTCTGTTCTTAAGGAAAGTGGAAACTTCTCTAAGCTTACAATAATTGGTAGTAGCAAGTACTGTCCACCTATTCCTGTGAAATACTGAACACCACAATCCTTTCTGATGACATGCTCCTGTTGCTCTCTGTTCAGGGTTGACTGACTTTCGTAGCTTTTGCTCAAGTAATGCTAAAATGGCTGTTATTTTCTTTGCCTTCTCTGTTATTTTAGTGTCATCTGTTCTTGCTAACTTTGTAGATCTTTAAAAACTGTGTGTTACTTATTGTCTTTTCATGGAAGTTATCATCAGTCATCATCCTTACCTATCCAACGTAGCCATATATAACTTGAGTGATTGGAGATGCTGATGGCATTGGCAGGTTGTCCTTTCAACTGTGTATGCTATTACTAGGTCATTGAAATATAATTTTCAATGGATTTGTTGTCAAGTAGATATTACATAAAACACAACTGTTTTAGAATTTTGAGTTGAATTTCAGATTGTGTCTAGGAATGTACCTCTCCACCTAACTGCTTAATCTTCCTTCTTTTGTATTTCTGTGTATTTATCCGCATATTACGCTACTTCATTGTCTGCAGTTGTTCCTTGCCAATGTGCTTTACTGCTGTGCTCCTTTTGTTTGCTTTTCTTATCCTATTTCGTGGGGGTTTTTTGCACATTGTTCTCATGTTTTCATGTCTCCTAGAAAGCAATCTTATCAATTCTCTTTAGTATAGATGACTTTTCCTTTCTATTCATTACCTGAGCATAAGCCAATTGAATTTCAAAAGTCCAGTGAAAAGCTGTCTGGCCTCATTTCATAGCAAAATTCCATAGTGAGCTCAAATAACTGGAAGGACAAACTGCAGAGGAAGTTTTGATTAACCTAGAGGAAGATTTTTCATTAAGCAGGAGGTCATCACAGATTAGTTTTAAGTAAAATACAGGTAAAACATTGTTATATAAGTTTTCTCGAGCTTTAACTTTCTGGGGAGTCTATAGTGTTGTCAGTGTACCTAAAAGAGTACATAGTCTTTCTCATCGCAAGTGTCAGAAGTGAATGATTGTCTGTCTCACTGAGAGACCTTTGGGCTTATTCCATTACAGGAGTGTCTGTTCAGACAAAAGAATATTTTTCTTACTAATGCTTCTTCCCAGAATTAAACAAATACAATTAAAGCTGTGGTACTGGTGGCTTACATTTCTTGAATAGTTCAGTTTTGTCTATATAAGTAATAACACCATTTTGTGCCATTAGGAGTGCCTCAAAATATTTGCCCTACATTTTAGCAAATTTAATACAGATTTTATATAAATACTGTAATGTGTTACTGAGAAGTTGTATTCAAGTTATTTGTCTAATTTTACAATAAAATCATAATGTTCTAACTACTATATATGAAGGACTAAATAGGGCCCAGCTTTCCAAGTGGATAATTCTCATAGCTTATTTTGTGATAGGAGACGTCTCATCCCATGTAACCTTTTGTTCATTTGCAAGAGGTATTATTTAGAAGTGTCAGACTATATTGCAATCATGTAAGATTCCAATTATCTTTTTAACTTTTTCTACCATTTTTTTTATGAGCAGCCATGCTGATATTTTAATGAGAATTCACAGGCTTACTTCAGCAGATAGATGGAGGAATGAACATTTTTATAACTGGAATAAAAGCTGTTGTGTTTTATAACAAGGCCTTTCTATTATCTTGTTTAACTTTTGTAAGGTAAATAAACATTACCTTCAAGGTAATGTTTAATCGAGAAACTTCAAGGAACAACCACCCTTTTGGTTTGCATATCTATAAAACATATATATATATACACACATACATATTTAAATCCATACACATACACTTTTTTGTATTCTGTTTACATATTTACTTCTCAACTAGACTTGCTGATACATTCTAATTATGTAATATTTCCTGGCTACACAAATCACTTTTTCACATTTGGATCAAACTTGAGTTGATAGTAACATTAAGGTCACCATGCTTTTGTAGCTTAGCTGTGAAAGCACCTTATCAAAATTGCTCGGTACCAAAGCAGCTTGACCTTGCATGTAATTATGAATCAAAAGCAGGCGGTTCAGACAAAAGTACCATATCTTTTTTATATCTTTGTTTTCCTTTATAAGTAACAAACAAGGTCACAGTATCTGGACAAGGGGAGAGCATTTGCCAAAATGCTCAGGCCTAAACTTTCCCGTTATATTCCTGCAAAGTTGAAAATAAAATCTTCAAAGTAATTTTTAAAAAATCTTTTTTTTCTCTTCACTCTAGAAATATTAGGCTTACTCTACGTTCACTCTAGGCTTCCTGTGTGCTATTCCATGTAGTTTAGAGTGAGCTGCTGCTGTCAAAAACAACTGATTAGCCCTACTTCTGAACTCTTCCTAAAGATCCTTGTGGGACAATACAGGAAAATAAGCAGTGGATTATTCTGTGATGGCTGTTTAGTTCCAGAAACTATTTTTTTTTGGAGATTTATGATGTCTCCTTTGGCATGAGATTGCATTTGCCACTGTGACAGGAAGTAGGCTCTTTGGTCCTTTGAAAATCTGCCCACTGAAAATGTGTCATCAGCAGAAGGACTTGTCCAGTACACTCCTTGTTCCTTGGTTTCTGTCCCAAGGATCTTGAAAAACAAAGTACCGGAAATGGATTGGCCTGCTATTGCTGTTAAACTTAGTTAATCCTGTACAGTTAGTTAAGCCTGACATTGAAAATTCTCTGGAAAGGACAGTTGCTGATAGAAGTCAAAATCTGAATTGAATTGTTGTCATGCACTGCAGATGCACTCCTTACAAGAAATTGTAAAAGCAGATATCTCACATATAGGTAAAGGTAAAAAGACAAATTCTGCTGTGGAGTTCATTGAAAGTCACAGTCTCCCATGTATTCATAAATATTGGACATTTGGAATATTGCTATTAAAATCTATCACACCTGTTTAAAGTGCTATGAGTACAGGATACATATATGGGTAATAATGGACATCAAAAACATTAGCAGATGTCAAGGACAGGTTAAATGTTATGGAAGTTGCCCTTCTGAGAGAAGAATATGTGATCTTTGCAAATACTTCACATGCCCAAGCTGTCATTCTGAAAAATTATAGGTCACAACCAAATGAATGTAAATTTCTTCATATTGATGTGTTTTGACAGACTATTTTCAGGATTTTTTGTTAAGAATTTACATTGTATATATGGGCTATGTTTCTTTACATTCTTGAGAGATTTAAAAAGAATAGCAATTTACCTGCTGCAAGTTGAGTAAAAACAAGCTAAATATAATCTAATTCTGAATTTTATTTAAATATAACTCAGAAAAATATAGATGACCTCACCATCTTTTTGATCATAGGCTAGAGAAAGGGACAGGGAAGAGGGAAACCAAATTCAGAAAGTTACTACCTGTGGAAACATACTTCATCTTGCAAGAGAATGGCTTAATAGCCAGACTGTAGATTAATATTAGATAGGTTCACTCTCAAGCCAGTCTGTTCATGCTGGATCATTGTGCAGCAGAGGATAATAGATTTAGATATAACAGAGAATGATAATGGGACATTGTAGTATAATCAGAAAAGGACTTCAGAGAGAAATAGGTCTACTGACTGCATCTGTTCCTTGAAATGATTAGCGGGGACTGGCTCGTGTCCATTTTTCCCAAGCCTGAGACTCTTCAGAAAGGTATATTGCATCCCTGGTGCATATAAGCAGGAGTGTACAATGGTGTAGCAGCTACTTCAGAACACTTCAGATGTTCACAACATGGGCTTCTTTGTTCTTGAACTCCATCATCATCATCATGGCTAGGCTTCGCGAACGAAGATTTGGGAAGGGCTCTACCCACGCTTGCTGCAAGCGCGCTGATGGCTAAAGAGGCCGANACACACTTTGTCTGACCCTTCAGCTGAGACCTGACTAGCATGGGAGACCCTACCGGAGGCACAACCACCGCCAGCATAGCTCACAGCCTCATAAGGGCACGCAAGCTTCTCCCCCGCGACAAGGGGGCGTCCGTGGAGAAGTGTTCTTGAACTACTTACCTCTTAAATGTCTTTTGCCGTTTATCCAAGTCATTGGTTTGTGGTAATTGCCTGGATGTGGTGCCGCTGTAACCGTCACCATTGGGGAAACTGTGATACTAGAATGTTTATTTAGGGTTATCCTGTTTAATGGAGTCCAACTTCATGAGCTAACATGAAATGTTGCCATTTGGCATCTGTGATCACATTGTATTGCAAAGTTTGAAAGAAACTGCGGTCTTGCCAGGGATGATTCTCATTGCCTGTTCTGTTTTCATTAAGTGTTAGTCCTCACTGCACAGAATGTTGGTTAAGAAAATTGAACTCGATTGTCCTATTGAGATGAGATCAGGATTGGGTCTAGAATTTTTCTGTTTAGATCCTAGGATATGACACCTACTCTTCCATTTTCTGGGCACTTTCCCCTGTTGAAATAGAAGAATGATATTTTTCTTTAAAGTGTGCCAAGCCTCAGCTCATACCTGAGGAATGACCTCAGCCTAAGTTTATCAAATCTGAGTCTTTTCATAGCCACTTGTAGAAACTGTGACTGCAAGTTATCCACATTGAAAACAACTAAGCTTGTAGGGATATGTTCAAGGGAAGTTCCCATTTGTTTTTGAATGGAAGATGAGGTCTGTTTGTGTGGCTTTCACTACATAATGTTTATAACTGGCAATTGCAGTGCATAGTGCTCTGCAGAGGTTTGTGCACTGCCAAGGTAGAGTTGTGTGTTCCTGGATGGGTTCTATCAGCTGAATGTACATTGTATAGGTAGGACTTGTTCTAATGACATGCATACTTTCCAGCATAGACAGGATAACATCTGGCATTCCTGAAACATCATCTGTATCAGTCTTAGAATGATAGCCTACGTTGTGATGAGTGCCACTCATGCCCTGTGCCCTACAGAAGGTGACAACTATTCCTTGATAACAGAAGCCAGTACAGGGACAACAGCTCAATCTTGAACTCTTATAGGTAGAAATTAATTATGTCTTTGCTCACCTTAATTTAAAAAAGAGGACCTTAGAGAGGTGTTTGGGGTGCCAGTATCTCCAGTGCTCTATTTATGAGAAATTTTGGAAGTACTACGGCTCCATCTTGCTCAGAAGTCTCTTTCTCAGTGGCTTATAAGTGCCTAGGAAAGAATATAAGGACAGGGAGCAGCTAGCTTTTAGTGATATTCCCCACAATGTTCGCCTGCACTCTTTGTGTATTTCAAGAAGAGCCGGATGCCATGCCTTTGTATGTGAGTTTTAGATTTCTCTTCCAGGAATTTATTCACTTTTCTTTTTCAATCTGGCTGTATTCTTAGCATGTTGGCTGTCTAGAGACATCATTGCATTTGATCTGCTTACACTTTGCCCTGAAATATTGATGTACTGTGGCATGTTTTTAGTAGTTTCGTGCTCCAGGAAGTCCCTGTGTGAACAGTGAAGGAAGTCAGGCCCTGTCCTTTTCTCCCTCCTTGCCCTGGGCCTGAAGTTTGGTTAAAAAATCCTCAGTAAACTTTCTACCATCCTCTGGAAGTTAAACAGTAAATCAGTCTGAAGTAATTTGCTAAGTATCTTCCTTGCCAGGTCTGAAATGTGATCAGTGTCAGTGGAAGCAATGATACCAAACATTTCAGTCCCGAGTAGCTGGAATCCCTTTCCCGGATTTGACATCTTGAAGCACACACTGTGAAAAACCAATGGTGCAGTTTTCAGTGTGGATATCTAGACTGGAGTCATTCCATTGCAGATCACATATATAAATAAGATAACTTGGTCATTGCTTTGACTAGGGCTGCATGCCAGCTGGTGGTAAATGACTGTCTGTCATTTAAGAGGGATGGCAGAAGCCAGTTTTAGTTGGCGGGGGGGGGTGGCGATTTTGGGGTTGGGGTTTTGTTTTTCTGTTTCTGAAACTCTGCAGTGAAGGAAGAAAAGAGAAGTAAAGAACTGGTTTCTGTCTGCTGCCTAAGAGGTCCTGGTCTAACAGCCATTTGTGTTTTTGGAGTCAACTGTGAGTAAATCAAGAAGTTGTGCTGTTTTAGGTGTCTTCTGGAAAACAAATTAGGCCCTCGGGATCAGCAGGAGAGTGCTATTCCTCTTTGCTAAACGGAAAAGTCCTTCACCCTCTCCTAGAATAGCAGTTGTGTCAGCAGTGTGAATTTACCAGTCCCTGGACCAGATCATGCCTGGCGAGGGGAGTGACTCCGGTAAACTTCCTCAGAACACAGAATTGTTAGTAGATGTCTCTTGAGGTTTTGTGGCTGACTTTCAGGCTGCTTACATGCATTTCCCTCTCGTCCTTCATTCTTCTCCCTTGCATGTTCTTGTATTGTTAGGTTCTGAGCACTGCTACCTTGTTATATATTTACACATCTGTGAATATAAAATACTGCCTCATTTGCTTGACAATGCATAATTAACAGCTGTAGTATGGTAGACTATTAGTGATGTAAGATAAGTAATGTGTTCTCACATCCAAAGTGTCAGAAAAATAATTACAATATCTAGAACAGATGGAGGATGCCACGTGATCACATAACCTGTTACATATGGGGGACTTAACTACCCGGTGTCTACTGGAAGAGCAATTCTGCTAGCCACAGGACAGAAGGGTACTGATGAGATTACGAAAATGAAAACAATGTCTCCCTAAATAGTCCAGAGTGCCCATCACATCCAGGAGTTACTGTTTTTTCCACTACTGTGGGTTAGCCCCAGTAGGCAGCTGAGCACCACACAGTTGCTTGGTCCTGCTCCCCAGTGGGACGGGGAAGAGAGTCCGAAGGGTGAAAGTGGGAAAACTTGTAATTTGAGTTGAAGACAGTTTAATCGGTAAAACAAAGGTTGTGTGCACAAGCAAAGCAAAATAAGGAATTTATTCACTACCACTCTTTGGCAGGCGGACGTTTAGTCATTTTCAGGAAAGCAGGGCTTCATCATATGTTATGTTTGCTTGGGAAGACAAATGCCATAACTCCATCTGTCCCTCCCCTTTTCCTCCTTCTTTCCCCAAACTCTTGTCCCTGAATGCAATATCCTCTGTATTCATGTATCACTTAAGTGGATATTGACTAGTTATTCTTTACCTCTCCTAAAGAATTCCTTCTAGTCAGACACATAGGTTTAGAAGGAATTGAAAACACAATGGCTATCACTGCCATGTTTTTTTGTTTTGTTTTTTGGGGGGCTTTGTGTGTGTGTGCTTAAATCACCATGCATAGGTAGCCAAATAGATTCCAGAATTCCTTGCACTGGTTCATAAAATAGGTAAATTAACCCTACCCAAATAAAGTAGCATGTTCCTTTACATTAATAACTAACTACAGTAGAAGTTATTTCAATTTTATGAAATTTTGTCTTGTATAGCACCCTCTTCTACCTTTCTGTAAACTGCAAGCTGCTTCTTTTTAAAGACTTTTCTCTTTGTATTTTAGTGTGCACCTATCATGTGTAGACCTGAGCATTTAAGCTGTTAACTTGTTCTCATTTGACTTAGAAACATCTGACTAGTTTCTAACACTTTAAAAGTAATCTTCCTATCAGAAGTTGACAGTTTTCAACCTTCATTTTAATACTACGACCACTTTGATAGTTATATTTTAATTCTCAGGAAATTAGATGCTTTAACTGAAAGCTTCTTTGCATTTTGTCAGTCTTTAGCATTGTTGTTTGTAATTTTGGTTCTTTGATGCATCTTAAAACTTTTGATGCAGTTTTTTGACATTTATTTTGTTGTTCTTGTACCCCAAGAAGTAAAAAATGAGATTAATTTTTAAGTTCCCAAGGTAGGTCTTGTGAAGGCAAAGCAACCATGAAAAGAACCAGTAAAGCAAATTACTGTATGCTTTTGGCTCGGGATGTGGTTAGATATTTTTGCTTTAAAATTTTAGATCAGGCTTTAGAGCAATTCCAGTTTAAATTTCTAGATGCATGACATCTGGATGTATGACATCATGCATCCTTGCACACAGATAATTACATCAGTAAAAATTATCTTGTTATTTATAGGTTCTTCAGATTTCCAGAAAGCCTTCAAGAGATTCCCTAAGCAGAAATTTAAGAAACTAAACAGCTGTGGCACAAGTAGTAGGGTCCTGAAAGAATAAACAGATGGCTAAAACTTAAAAAACAGGGAGTAGGAATATATACTAAATTTTTGCAGCGGAGAAACATTGTCATTGGAGACCTGCAACAGCCTGTGCTGAGGCCTGCTAAAATAACACAGATCTTGCACAATGCACATGACATGTAGTGTCATAGCAAAGATCTGTAAAAAGGACTGTGCAGGGACCTGGAGGTCTGATATTTGAAAAGAAGTAAGAAATAGGATCCATTGAGTACCTTCAGAAGGACCTCCTGATTCTGAGTGATGAGACATTAGAATGGCAAATGAAATCCAGGTTACAGAAATGTAAGGTATGTTAGAATAGACTAGAACAGAATAGTTCAGTTAAAGGGACTTCCTTGATCATCTAATCCAACTGCCATGTTGTCCTTTTGAAAGAGGGGAAGTCCCTCAGTATGTTTCCTTGATGCTTGCTTTATTTCATCAGAATACTATTAAAATTAATCTAAGGAGATTCACCTCTTTGTGTTCTTTGTTGGCCTTATGCTTCTCAAGCTAGCTCTATATTGTTACATACTCAGCATCAAAAAAAGATGTTAATTCTTTACCTTTGCATGTGTAAGCCTTACAAAAATTGTCCCAAACTCTCCATGGTGGGAAGTGGGTTCTGTTGTTTCAGGGTAGAAATTTTTTCTAACATATATCAGCATATGATACCAGCCCATGGCAGAGGAGTTGAAACTAGATGATCTCTAAAGTCCTTTCCAATCCAAACCAACCTATTCTATGATTTTACCAGTACTTGAGTGACCTCAGTAGGCGTGTTCTTTAACATCTCACCTCAGACATCTTGCTGTAAAGTCACAAATCTAGCACTGTGCCACTTTGGAAGTCTGCAGTTGCTTTTGTAGTGGAGCTTTTCAATGCACTGCTGTTTAATTGGTGGCTGGGTAGTGCACACCGTCAACTGTTAGAGTACTTATGTGAGCCCATCAAAGAAAGTGGTTTCTAGTCAATATATACATTAGATTGAAAGGGCGAGTATTTTCTAGGTATGTCTCTGACTCTGAGGAGCTGATCAAAGGTGGCAGTGGTACAGAAATGGCAGTGGGTGTGTTCTGTCTCAAGCAGTGTTAGGGGAGCAGTTCTCCTGTGTACACTGCAAGAGAAAGCTTAATTCTTTTATGATTGGGGTAAATATGCCCTCTGTTAAAAAGCACTTCTTAAAAATTCACAAAGGTGAATTATCTGAGGCAGGAGCACCCTTACTGGTCAGGAGAATTTCACCTATTGGTTTTGAAAGATGCAATCATGAAAAAAAAGCTTCAAAATGCAACTAAGCAAGAATATCAGGATAAATAGGTGATTGGAGGTAAAAAAGCCCTTTAGCTGAGAAGCTCTGGAAGATGTTGGATGATGGTTAAAAAAAACATTAGAGATAAGCTGTTTCTCTGCTTAGCTCCAATGTGCTGTGTTTATGAATGCTGATAGGAGAATTCCCATATGTAATGCAGAATTAGTTTCACAGACCAGAGTTTGCTGAAAAGAGAGTTTATTTTTGTGGGTTGAATTAAGTCCTTTGGCAAAAGGCTGTAAAGTCATCTACTTTAGTGACAGATGCAGGGTAGATAGTGAATATTTTGGTTTTGTGCTACACTTGTTGCATATTTTTGTAAACAGTTGAAGCAGTTGAAAAATGAGTATGATATAAGGAAATTTTATCTCAAATGGAGTTCAATAGTTACTCGTCAAATTTAATTTTAATATGGATAGAAAAATATAGTTTATTGACAGTGGAAGATAATATACTATTTACAATTTGAGAAACTGCAATTAACTCACTTTTTTTAAAAAAAAAGCTTTTCTAGGAAATTTAATACCTTTCTGAGGTGACTGCTTGTTTTCTGGTTGTTAAAAAAATAAGAAAATATTGATGTCATATTGTAGCTATGTAGGGTCCTGGTGTTTCACTAATTGTTCCTATATTGGGACCTAGATTTTAGCCACATGCTGAGTAGCTGTTAAGACACTAAGAGAACTCTGGCAGGAAGACTGATGCGGTACACTAGGACTTGTTCCCTGCCCCCCTAAACTTTTCTGGAACTTTGGTAGGTACCTTCTACTTTATAGCTGAATTGCAGTTGCTCTCTCCAGGCAGAAAACCTGGCACATTCACGGTTTTCTGTGTTTGGGCCCCTTCTGTTTCTTTAGGGCTGTTGGTGTGTCTGTGATTGTCTCACAGTTGGAAAATCCTCCCCTGCTTTCATCTTGATCTCATAGTCCTACAGAGAAAATGGAAAATGTGGCAAACGCCCTATAGCAGCCAAATTCTCTGTGTTGCTGTGGGTTGAGTAATGTATGGAAATTTTTAGTTTTAATTGTTTGAAGTCTGTAAATGTTTCAAATCATGGTAATTTGTAAAACTTTCTTTTGGAGATTATTTTAGTGCAAATTTTCAGTGGCTTCATCAGCTTCCCTTCTTGTATTACTAATATCCTCCCTTTAAATATTATTTATCAAGTGAAACATGGAGAATTTTGTAAAGTTTATACAAAAAATGTTATTGTCTCTGAGTATTAGCCCTGATTAACACAAATGCACTAAGGAGGGGTTTGGTTATTTCGCTCAGAATATTACGCTGTATGTTTTCATTGTTAGGGTTAGTTGGGATAAGAGTTATTTTAACAGCCTTGCAGAAGTCATGATTTTCTAATGGCTGCAAGCATTCTACCTTAAATTCAATCTTTCTTTCCTCTTAAGGTTGAATGGTAGTTTCACAATGGCTAAAAAGAACCAAGATGACTAAGGCATCCACCTATAATAAAAGTTACAGATCTTTCCAAAGGCAGGTCACCAGGTCTGTGATGGCTGAGATGGACTCAACTCTGAGAAAAAGTTACACTATTCACATCCAGAAATGCATTAATTTGGGGAATTTTATATTTTCTCGTAATGATGAGACTTATGGACCGTTACTAAAGCAGGTGAAACCACGATCTGTAAGTAATTGCGTGGGATTGGCTTAGGTATGAGAGTGGAGAATTGTTAGTACTTGACGTTATTACAGATGCTCCATTGCAATCTACTGAATACAGGAAGCATTCTTCAGAGGTAGCCAGTAGTGCTGCTTCTGCACCAAAAGCCTTCACTGCTTTGATAATTGATAATTACTGTTTCAATAAGAAGTAAAATAAAATAAAATAAAATAAAAAAACTCCACAGCTCACTTATGTTTAGTTATCTTTTGGGAATGCAA
The DNA here is from genome assembly GCA_013396735.1 of Grallaria varia. Taxonomy (NCBI): domain Eukaryota; kingdom Metazoa; phylum Chordata; class Aves; order Passeriformes; family Formicariidae; genus Grallaria; species Grallaria varia. The sequence continues at coordinate 22,875 of VWZG01000660.1, read as the reverse complement.
ATTATAAGGTTGAGCTTTACTTTTAACTTTAGTTTGTAAGAAATTAACACGCTATCATATGTGTTCATCTGGCTTGCTATTTTATAGTTTGTCTTGCTAATTTGGTCTTTTGCCCTCCTCTGGATCTATTCCCTAGGCCTACACAGAACAAGTAGTTGATTTTATGTGGCATTTCCAGTAAGAACTTATGAAAAAATTAAGGTAGTTATGCTTTTCATAGAGGAATATAAGTAAGCATGTTAGTTTTACTGTTTATGGAGCACAGAAGAGCGAGTATCAATCTGTCTTTGGTTGTCATATTAAATTTCTTAGTATGCCATTTAAATATATGTATAGCCCAAAATATTTTCTATTAATTATGTTGGGTTTTTTAAATTCTAAATGGGTGTATAACACTCATACTGCAAGTAATGTGAATTAGGTTGATACATTTTCTCATTATTTTTTTGTAAACCAAAGAATAATTAACAAATGCAAATTACTTCCCTATTTATACTGACTGATGCAACAAGAAGATTTGAAGTGGAGCTATTTGACAGTGTACAGACCATATACAAATCATTGCTCCAAATGTTGATGATTGCTTGAAAAGAAAGCAAGCTACCTAAGGTATAGTCTTACTTTAAGAATATGATACAAGTGGAAATTATAGTACAAAACAAACCCACTGATGTAATAATTGAAACTGTGGTGCATCTTTTTGAAGATTGTCTAGATAATTAAATGGACTGCAGTTATGTGAAAACTTAAATTGATGTTTATACTTATGTTTGCTGGCAATCCCACTGCAGTCTAGGAAGTAGAAAAAACATGTAGTCTAATTCAAGAGCATATCTCTGTGAGACTGTGTCTTGAGAAACCAGTTTTGTCACAGTGAATAACTTGGAGTGTAACAACTAAAGCTTTCTAACTAGTTTTAAAAGTATTTAATGACTTTGTGAACGTAAAGCTGATTAAAATTTAAGGGGTGTGATCTATGGGGTTTTGTCTAGCCTAGACTGAAGTACCAATCTGGATAGACAGACTTGTTTGTGTTGTTTAGAAAAATCTAACAAAAGCCTTCAAATTTTAGATGGCATTCACATTAATTAGATGTTTTCTTTGTTTCATTCTTTTGATTGCAGCAAAGGGAAAATATTTCTTCAAATATTATCTTTCTAAATCACAATGCTTACATATAGTGCTTAATGCAAATCATTTCATATTTATCTCTGTACCCAGATCCATGTCTGTTTGAGAGAAATATACAGATGTACTATATAGATTCGTATATGATTTGTCCATTCTAAGCTGTGTTTTGAGGATTAGCCAAATATGTACCCAGGACTGCCCACATAGTTATTTCAGATTATTTGATTGAAGAAACACCATCACCACCACCAATTTCATTAAGAGAATGCAACTGGTATTTGCCAGAGAATCTCTGATAGGCAATGAGAGGTGTATAAAGCTATTCTCTTGCAGTGAAAGACAAGGGACGGATACAAGATCTTTGCAATATATGAGAATATAGAATGATACTTGCGTGAAGAGATGCAATTTAATGTAGAAGAATCTGGTTTTATCTTATTGACCTCTTCTGTAGAGGTCACATTGTGTGATTAAATGGGTGTACTAATTTCCTGTATTGTGTTGGGGAACAAGGTACTGCAAAATATTGTGTGTACAGATTCGTTCCTCACAGAGGTAGTCTCCCAAATCTTGAAGGCCGCCTGTATCTTCCATGTTAAGCGTCAAGAGTAGAAGTGGTATTTGCCTATAGGAGATTGCCTACTAAACCAGCAGCCTCAAAATGCTCCTTCTTCGTTCAGGGTCTGGCAGTAAGATTTCCTCCATTAGTTGATCTCAGAATAAGGTCAGACTTTCCTACAGTACTTTACCAGCTGCTCTTATCCTAGTCTCTCAATGTATAGCCTTTACATAAAGCATCATTGCAATCTGCCCCAAGCAGCAAACAACTTCCCCAGCAATAGGCCGTGCACATTTTCATTCAACTCCTTCCAGACAGTTTCTGAATGTGTAACCTGAAGGTGAGCCATTGTCTTCACTTTTTCACAATCACTTGCCTATGCATATTACTGTGGGAAGAGTATTCCTATGTGCTGTTGGGTGCTGAATATCACAAATGCAATGCTTGGTTTCTGCCTTCCCTGACTCCCCAGTCTTCAGCTAACAACATACTCAGGGTCCTTGCCATGAGAATTAGTGTGGCTAGAGGCAACATCCCTTCTAATCTCAGGTATGGAAGTGCCAATCCCTCCTTGATTCAGTCTTAAAAATTTAAGGAGAACACAAGTATCCAAAATTATTGCTTCTCTTCCTGTACCATTCTCGGGAGAAAATCTGAATATGATATTTCAGTAGTAAACAAAACCTACATCTTTTCTGTTTGCTGTCCTGTGGCAAGCAGTAGAGATTCTGTGAGGGGAATTTTAGGTGATATGTATATGTATTTTCACATGCATCCAGATATGTATTGGACTATATGTCTGTTTTTAAAATGCAGCTTCATTAATTTTTTCTTCCTTTGGGGCTATTAAGTAGAACACAGCAAAGGAGTATTAAATTATATAAGAAATAAGAACTACTAGCTGTTGATAGGAAATGAATATGTCCTTGACTTAAGAAAAAACTTAAAATCCAAGCATATCAAGTGCAGTTAATCAGGAGAGAGTAGTACATTTAGTGTCTACTAGACCTTTTTTGAGAATAAAAAAATTAAGTGGTCTGGTATTGATGGTTTTGCCAAGCCCGGAATCAGATTTTAAGGTTCCTATGAGGCAGATAAAAATCAGTTAATTATAAAGTCTAACAACCACAATTAAAGAGAAAGACCCCCAAAGATACGTGCACATTCTGAAAATCTAAACGTCTTGACACAGACTACCTGTATGTTGCTGGTCATCCTATAAGGCCTCTTCCAATCAAAGTTCCAGGAACTAGCAAGGGTAGTTCCTTAGAAAATGCTATAAACAGTACAGATAGTTCTATGTCATGTTTAAACTGGGTATGCAGGTGAATGAAAGGGTCCTTTATGTTTTCTACAGTAGCTGACTGGAAAACACACTTTTAGAGTAATTTTGGTGCTTATCTGCTGGATTAATATACCATAACACAGTGGGTCAGAGGCTGTCAGACACCTTCATTCTAGGAAATGGTCAGTGAAATTCTGGAAGTTTTTTTCTGTTAGAGGGGCTGATCTGTGCCTTGGCTTTGTGTTTAGCTCTGCAACCATTTTCTAACAGTTGATGGACTGGGTCTTTTGACTGCACAGCTGAAAATGAGGCAGCCTGCTTAGGTTGTGTAGCTATCCAGACACTAGACGAGGTGATCACAACCAAGTAGAATGCAGCTGTTCTCACTTCAACTGATGCAAAGCCAATGAAGTGTGAGGAGTGAAGATGTGAAGTAAAATATTTCGAATAAATAAGAAGGAAAAAAGCTTTTAACCATAGCTTCTGGTTATGATTTAAAGGAACATATTGACTTCTAGTCAATTACCTTGAGTAGCAATTATGAAACTATTACAAATCACAAGTTCACTAAAAGAGAAACTTGGATGTTTGTTGATAATGTTTCTTACTAAAATCAAACAAATTATCTCTTGTTTTGCACAATAAGAGCATCTGAGTAGAGCCTGCTGTATTTTGTTGTGCATTTCCATACTTGGCTTTTCTTTATTTTTTTTCAAAATAGCCTGTCAGAATGGGATACCAAATTATAATAAACATTGCTCCAGATAGCTCTCAAGAAAGAATGTTAGGTGTACTTTTATTTCTTGTTTTAACTAATTCCACTATTTATTTTGCAAATGTATTCTAACTTTGCTTAGCAAAGTGGGATGTCGCATTCTTACAGACTGCCAAAACTTGTCAATTTATATCTTTTAAGTCAACACTTTTGCTATGGTTAGTCTGCTTGCTGAGGTTGCCTATAGCTCAGCCTTGAGGATAACCCTTCAAAATAACAGACAATTACACTATTCCCATAGTTAATTTATGCATTTCAATCAAGCAAGAAATAGCTTATGGTCTGTTCCCAGGTTGATTATGGTTTCTTGTATATTAAAAAAGCTGCACTTAAAACTTGCTTCCTTATGCCAGATGGTAAGTCCCTAATTAAATTTACTTCTCATGTTTCTAATTTTTCTGCTTGCATTTTGGTAAAGCTAAAATCTCAGAAGGGCGAACAGATTCTTGGGGTCTATTAACAATAATAATTGTTATTTTTGCAGTCTTTGTTGTGAATGGTAGCTCAAAGAAATGGATCAGGAGCTGTGGTTTAACCTTTGGTAATAAGGCTCTGCTTCAATATAAGTTTGGAACTTCGAACCAGATTCTTAAAAATTATATTCTTTATACTTCTACTGTTGCTCTTTAAAGGCTGTTTGAGTTTTTTTCCACAGAAAGTAGGAGCACAAATTGCTATTTTGTAATGGTGGTCAGTGAGAAAAATTACTTGTCCTTTTTCTGCCTCCTTTCCTTTTGCCTTCTTTTTGTCTTCCTACAATGTAAGAAATGATAAGAACTCCTGTGATCTCAGTTAAATGCTGAGCTTCCACTGTCTGCCTGATGAGGACAATCTTGATCCAGAAAAATTACTCTGGATTAGCTACTTCAGTCTGGCATTTTAAAATATGGTTCAGTACAGATTCTTCATGGAGTGAGTGAACTTGGGAAATCATCAATTAAATTATATGTTTTAATGTAGCTGTGTTTTCTTAACCAGAGAGGGCCCAGGCCTTCAAGGTGAGGAGTTATTTCTGTTTTGGTGGGTTGACTCTGTACCTGTATGGTACCGGTCTAAACTGATTATTAGCAGTTTAGAAGTGAGAGAGTCTGAGTCAGTTCCAGAGTCAAAAACGGAAAAAACTACAAAATGCTGTATACTTACAGTTTCCAGAGTAATAGCTAATGTAGCTGTGCTTTAGGCTGCTTTACTCTATAGTGCTAAAAATGCTTTTTATTGTGCCTTTTCTTACCCTCCACCCCATTTCTGGCATTTTAAAATGCTAAGGCTTTTTTTCCCTGTCATTCTTTCAGTGAGTCATAGGGTGTAGTGTGATTTTGATTGCAAAATTAAGAGCAATATACTTCAGAACAGTTTTACAATGACAACTTGTAAAAGGAAAAATCATTAATCATTCAGTGTTTTATAGCATAGCTTTAAAGGAAAAGTCAAATTGTTGAAGGGAAGCATATCCTTTTGTCCATTAGCTAATTCATCCTACTGCATATGATGCTCATGGAAACATAGGGTGGGTATGGCCTAACCTGGGGACTTTTTGTTCTTCTTAATTGCTGTGTTCCATTTATAAGAGTGACTGTATCAGATAGGACCTCAGAAGGTCATTCCTTAGGGTCACTTAAAAATACTCTAAAATAGAGAATTTCAGAAACCACAAATTTACCAAGCAGCCAAAAAGCAGAAAGAAACACAGTGAGGGTCTGAGATCCAGCAGGTTCAGAGGAACTGTTAAGAGGAGAAATTGCAAAGGGCACAGTGCTGCAAGTCAGATTTTGCAGGTGATAAAATGGAAACCTCTTTGATTCTGGGGGGAACTTCAGAGTTTTCTGCAACTCATAAAATTACTGAGGGGACAGTTATCAAGTCTGGAAGGAAGGGTTCTTTGAGAAAAAAAAAATGCACAGGAAATTACTTGTTCATAAGCTTTCTTCTATTTATATTCTGTCTTAATTCTCTGCTCCCAGGTTATCTATTTAAAAAAAAAAATTATGGTGTAATCTGGTTTACTCTGAGGAGCTCACTGTAAAGGAAAGTTTTAAGCAGATCCACTTTAAAGTTCTGGTTTATATGTGTAAACACAAGATTGTCTAGACATAGATCATGTGAACTCATGTAACTTCCTTACACAGCTGAAGCCTTCATTACTCCGGATTCCCTTTTACATGGAATATTCATCAGAATGTGTGAACAGAAGAAATCATGTAAAATGAAAAAAGTCTACAACTTCTTTTTGACTGGATTATTACTAAATACAATTTAGGATATAGCTTTGTTATATTCTTGTTTTGCTCTCTCTTACATCCTCATCTCACTTGGCTCAAGATTTAATTAGGTAAATAACCATGCTTTGCATATTAGCTAAAATGTATCTTTATGCTAACTCCTTCTTCAATTTTATTTTCTTCTGGATTTTTTTGCTTTTAAATTTTCATGGCATTTTTGTTTGGCTTTTGAGGGTGGGTTTTTGTTGTTTTTTGTTGTTGTTGGTTTGGGGAGGTTTTTTAAGTACTTCTGTTCTTCTGTTGCGCAGGGTCAGCTTGGAAAATATAAAAACATTCTCTTTAGGTCTCATAACAAATTATTAAGTATGTATCATTTATTTATTCTAGGTAAACAGCCAGTCCTGCTCATTCTTTCTCTGAGCATATATGCTGGTCTGTAGTATGACCATCCCACAATCACTTTTTCCACTTGTTGAACAGGGAAGAAGTACTGTATTAGTATTGTATCTTTTTTTTCCATATTTAGCTAGTGTTTCATCTTTTTATCACTGTTATTGATGACTGAAGTTTTAAGAAAATTAACCTAATGCAGGTTCCTTTTGTGGAAATAATTTAATAGTCAGTTGCTCAAAATATAAAATTATAATCCCCTCAATTCTGGGCATTGAGTATTTCAGGACATGAGGTCTGGTTATAGTGTTATAGTGACCTGGCCAGAGCACTGTAATTTTTGTATTTCCACTTCACTACTTCTAAATCTTTTGAACTAGGAAATATTTTTCTTATGTACCTTAACTCTTTCTTTTTTTTTTCTTTCTGGACTATCCTGCTGTGAATGTTTAGTGCATTTGGGGGGTTGCTTTTGTTTTTAGGAAAGGTCAGATGATGTGAGAGGAAATGTTATGACCAGGGAACATGAAACTCTTCATTGTCAGTGCTGTTGACATCCTTTGTAGAAGTGATTTGACATACTGTATGAAATAGACCTGTAAATACACTATTCTGCCTGTCACAGGCTGCTTGCAGATGGAGCTGTGAGTAGGTGCACAATGAATCATATCCTAAAATAAAAATCCAAATTCACTAGGTAGTGAATCTGTTAAAAAGTGCTTTGCTCCACTTTCCTGTCCAGAATATTAGAGAGTTTCGTGTAAACCAAAGTATACATTTCTGGTTTTCTTCCTGAAGAAAAGCTAACAACTTCCTCAAGCCAACAATATTTGAATCCCATGTTTAGGAGAATGCTTGAATTATACCAACAATGCAACAAGACAAAATCATTCCAAATTTGCTTGGACATTTAATGTTTCATGGGTTTCTTTAGTCAGGCAACATTTTTCTTCGCTACCAACATTTTCTACATTTGAGGCAGTACTGTAGCAAGGCCTCTCCACTGTGTCTTCCAGTCTGCACAAGCTGCAGACTCCAAATTAGTATTTTCTCCCTCAACTCGACCCTTTAAAAGGGTCTACAAAATGAGCTTGCTTGTTTCTTCTTAGAAAAGAAATTTATCCCATCTTATCTCTGTTCCAAGGCACTTGTCAGGCTCATCTTTGCAGAGTACAGCAGTGAAAACAGAGTACACATGCAGCTCTTCACTTGTTGCTTCACTGCTTAATCATTTTAAGGGTTCATGCAGAATTAAATCCACAGAAATTAAATCATTTTTAACCAGATTGTGTGAAGATCCAATCCACACAGAAGATACCATTTAACACATCCTCCCCCAGTAAAACCTTAACTAGCCCTCTGTGACAGTTTGAATCTGTTTTATATAAATTATGTTATAGTGTCTACGTTAATTTGAGAAGAGATTGAGTTGAGCTGTTGAACAGTAAGTGAAAAATATTCCTGTTCTGGAGCCATTGATTTTACTGGGAAGGAAAGTCCAGGTGACAGAATGTGACAAAAAAAATGGATAGAGAAGAGGGGTGTGGCAACAAGGAATAGAGCGGTAACAGCTGAAGCAGCGACTGAAATATTGATAGGATGATCAGGCAATAGACTCACAACCAGCTGTTCATGCTCACAGATGGAAAAAATTCCTAAAAACCAGACAGAGAGACCTGCTGTGCATTGATAATTGTGATTATCAATAAATTATTTTCGTATTGTCTTGCATAGTAATTTCCAGATTTTTCTTTTAGTTTATTCTAGTTCATTCTCAAACAAAACATGAATATTCTGACTTTCAAAGCTATTTTGAACCTCCTTATAGATATCACGTAATGAAACAGTCTAAACAGATGTCCCTTAAAGCCTAATATTTGTGGGTCATGTTTCTATTTAAAAAGGTTCCTACTGGAGTATTCTCCACTTTGTAACTGCTTAAGACAATTGCATTTTCTATAGCTTTAGTAAGTGCAAGAATAACTTTCAAATGTTTCTTTCTATTTATATTGGAAAAATATAATCCTCTTTTCTCTTGCATTTAAAAGATTACATCCCTTTCCAAATAGTCACTGTGGCCCTATTCTTAGGAAGAGGCAAGGTCTCAATCTATCAATAAATGGCCAGCTGTCCTATCCCTTACAAATTCAGAAGCACATCAAACATGGCCAATGCAAATTCTTTGGAGGGAAACATGAAGAAATTGTCTCCAAAAGTTCTTGGTTTGTATCATATTGAATCCTCTAACAGCAGTGAGAAATCAGGAGAACTGGAAAAAATAGTTTTTGAAAAGGTGATTTTTCTGTTGCATCATTTCATGTCATAAGTAACTAAAATGCACAACAACAAGAATCAAGGAGACTTGGACATTTCCCCTCTGCTCTTGGAAGTCCAGAGATGTCCAGTAAATAATTACTTTTTATATTTTCTGATCATTAATAAAATTATCCTTCACTTTAATTGGTTGAGAATTTTGTTAGGTTTCAGTTTTGCATTCATATTTTTCCCCATAGTATGTGCCATTTTATCTTTAATGTAAATTTGCTTTTGCTACACTACCTGCCTTCTGAACCTTTAGCAGGGTATCTTGTAATATTTCATATGGCAAAACCTCTATCTCATGGAATCATTTACGTTGAAAAAGGCCTTGATATCATCTGAAGTTACACATCTGTACAACAAAATTTTAGCTATTTTTACTGTTTATCACATAATCACAGTATTTCAGAAAAATTCTGTTTCCCATTCAGGCTAGAATATTCTTATTTCCTAAATACCCTTTGACTAACAAATCCTAATCACACTCTTTTAACGTTACAGACTTAAAAAATATCTGACTGGACCAAATGGCTTCTATGTCCTTTTAAGTTAGATGAACTAGTTAAACAGATACCCCATAGTCAATGTATTTTCCACCATTGCGTTGTCTTGTACTTTGAGGAATAAGCAGATGTTCTTGAAATCTTGTAGGTATACACAGAGCTTTTGTCAATAAAATTAGAGGGAAAAAATTAAAATGGATTGAAATGGCAGAATATTCAAACCACAATTTACTTATCTTTTTCCATTATTTTTTTCATGGTATAAGTTTGCAATACTTCTAGTTAGTCAAGCACTGGTATGAGAGGACTCTGAAAATGTGGAAGATGAATATGTTTACGTAGTTACCATTACAGGACTAAGTTGTCAGTCATTGACTTCCAAAATCCAATTGGAAAGGTAGTTGGCAGTTTTTGGTGAGGAACGTGTCGTCAACATTCTTGAACTCTTAAGAGTGAGAGAATGTTTAGGTTTTGTACAAATGCAGTGTAACCACATAATTGAAGTTACTGTCCATTATACTAATGCATTCTAATCTTATGGTTGCAAAAGAAATCTTTTTTAATATTTTGCACATAGATTTTTGACTAGCGTTTATTTCTCATTTACTATAAACTCTGCTGTCACGAACATTTGCAGTCCAAACAGGTGTTGGGAGTCTTGTGTTTCATTTGTGTACCACAATTTTAAGAATTTTGGTCTATCACTTGTAAGATGATGTCAGTTAAAGTAGTCAGGAGGGCAATTGAGGGGTATCTCATATTCTTTCTCCATACTCAAGAAAAATTTTGCTTTCTCTTTCCATTCTTCGCATGTAAACAGGAAGACTGCTGCGTTCACATGATACAGAACCCACTGACAGTTGCTCTTGCTTCAGTCCTACTTTATGACAACTTCAGAAGATACTAACTGAGGTATTTATTTGTTCTTTTAATCTTTAGAGTTATTACTTTGCAGAAATTAGATAGGTAGAAGAGCAAGACAAAGGGTATAATGAATCTAGACCAAGAAGAGACATTGTATGTGGAGAGTAGCACAGACTTCTGTCCATAAAGAGAGCTACTGGGTGATACAATCTAATCTTTCTGTAGCTGGGCACTGTGCTAGTCAATCTTTTGTTACGAGTTCAAAAATGAAATAATTACTGATGGGCCAAAAGGGGTCATGTTAAAATGCCGTTAAAAATGCTGCTTTTTTGAGGGTCATGTATCCAGTTTTATCCAATTCTCTGATTTTTTTTCAAGAATGAACAAAAGATTTTGCAGAAAATCCCTAGACATGAATACCCAATCACTTAAATAATGACTAAATAATTAACCTTTCAAGATTGTCTGTCATTTATAGATTTCTTCCTCTAATACTTACAAGGAATTTCAATTAAAGGAAAGCTTTGGTTGTTAACACAACATACAAATGCTTTCCTCACACTTTATCTTTCATAAATCCCCAAGATTAAATATAAAAGCAGTTTTAAAGCTATTATTGAATATTTTCTTATGAAAAATATGTCTTTTTTTGTCAGATACTAGTGAATTAATTCCTTTGTAGAGAAAAGAATGTCTCCATTTGTATGTGTAAACAGAATATGATAAAGGATTAATGGCCACCAAATTCATAAAGGGAAAAAAACTATCTTGTAAACCTGTGATCAGCTGGATTTGTGTCAGTCCTAAATTTATGATTTCCAGCTGTTGAGTGTCTGATAGGAGCTTCATCTTCTAGAGTATGATAACAGTGTGAGTGCATGGCTTGTGCTTTGAGAAATGAAATTGTCCAAATGTATTGATGATGATTGCAATGCTTTACAAAGAACAAAACTTTTATTCTGTAAATCTTACAAATGTATGTTTTAATGCTTTTAAATTGTGGACAGCTACCAGCACAGATTCTAAAATATCGTAGGTTTAACAGAAAGTCTGTTGGTTAGTGTTATGTAGTCAGTCTAATGTAAGCAGTGCTGGGCTGGAATTCCTGTTTCTGCATTTGAGAGCTCAGAGCTTAAATGGTACTAAAAGATGGTGTCTTATAATTTCTATAATTTTGTCTTAAAATATGTAATATATGCAACTTTTTTGTATATATACAGCTCTTACTGTTTGTGTGTATCTGTCTTAGATACCAAGATTGTAGTGGGTTGACCCTGGCCAGATTCCATGGACTCATTAAATCCCTTTCTGCAACTAGACTGAGGGGAGAGGGGTCATCCACTTACCGACTTTACGGGCAAAAAACAGACTCAAAGTGAAATAATACCTAAATTTATTACTAACAGGATAAAAGCTAAGCTAAATAGTGAGAGTCTTAAAACACACACCACACACACTTTTCCCTCACCCCTCCCTCTGTCCATGGGGGATTGCAGTCGGTTGCGGTTGCTGCTGCTTGCAATGTGAGTTGCCCCGCCCCTCGGGGTCACTCCTCCATGAGATGCAGTAAAAGTTGAGTCTCTGCACCCTGATGGGCTTCTGTGGGTTGCAGAGGGACATTCTGCTTCACCACAGTCTTCGCCACGGTTTACAGGGGACA